>MU204420.1:5722503-5745003 GCA_017309775.1 Paedocypris sp. Pulau Singkep
AAATCTGCCTGTCTTTAAAAAAAAAAAAAAAAAAAAAAGAGCGTATGGTCAAGGGAGAGGAGGATTAAAATCTCTAGCTAGAACTTTCTCTCGTTCAGAATGCGCTCTGGTGGAACAACACATCTATTCCAACTAGATCCTCTAATTTCTTCAAGACAGATAAAAAAGTACTGATGACTGAGTTCTTTCACCAACACCCATTTCTCAACCCTATTAAAACACACACACACACACACACACACACACACACACACACACACACTCTCTCAAATATGTACGTAAATGTTCACTGACTATCAGACTGACTATCTATAATAAACTTATTTTATTTTAACATTTGGCTTTACAAACTTGGGGAAAATTGTGTAGCACACTAGTAAGCGTGCAATATAGAAAGAGATAAAAATAAAGCAAGAGTGTCACAGAGAGGTACAGAGCGATACAGAGTGAATGAATGTGAGAGATATAGTTATAGAACAAGAGGAAAAAGATGAGAGAGCCAGAGAGAAATGAGATGACAAGAGTCAGAAAAAGTTAGAGCGAGTGAGAGAGAGGGGTAAAGAGAGAGTCAATGGTAGAGTTGATATACAGAAAAAAAATTAGAGAAAGTGGGAGACAGTCTGAGAAAGACTGAGAAAGTGAGACAGTGGACAGAGCGAGAGTCCAAGGTAGATATAGATAGAAACAAATGTGAGAGCGAGTGAGAAAGAAAGAGTGAGAAGTGTGATGGGACAAAGCGAGAGTCGAAGAGTGAAATAAAACGAAGGAAAATGAAAGAGCGAGACAGTGTCAGAGAGAGAGAGAAAGAGTGATAAACGGAGAGTGAGGAAACAGAGCGAGAGTCAACGGGTGAAATAGAGCCTTCTACTCCAGCCTTACACCCCATCACGCTGTCTTAGGTCAGCAGACAACCGACTTCTAGTCATCCTGAAGAATAGAAGGAAACTTAGAGTAGACGGAGCTTTCGCTATTGTTGGCCCAAAATTGTGGAACGAGTTGCCGGCAAACATTAGGCAGGCAGACTCTCTTCCGGTTTTCTAATCTCTTTTAAAAAAACACTTTTTCTCCTTGCCGTTTTAACCCGTTATGAGTTGTTGACTTTTACTGTCTTTTATTGTCTTACCTTTGTTTTATATCTGCTTTATATCTATTGTTGTTTCATAACTTTTACTGTTGTGTGTACAGCACTTTGGCCAACTCTAATGTTGAAATTAAGGTGCTTGATAAATAAAGTTGAGTTGAGAGAGTTGAGATAGAGAAAAAACGAGAGAGCAAGACAATGTCAGAAAGAAAGAATGAGAAAGCATGAGAAACAGAGAGCGAGGGAACGGAGTAAAAGTCAAAGGGTGAGATAGAGAAAAAATGAGAGCAAGACAGTGTCAGAGAAAGAAAGAGAGAGAGAGAGAAGCAGAAAGAACAGTCTGAGAAAGAATGAAAGCGTTAGAACGAAAGTCAAAGTTAGAGACAGAGAGAAAATGATAGATTCAAAGTATCTGAAATATAGAGTGAGAAACACAGAGAGAGTGACAGATAGTCTAAGAAAGAGTGAAAAACAAAAATTAAAATAAAAATAAAAGTCAAAGAAAGAAATCGAGAAAAGTAATTTGAGTCCAAGAAAAAAAAGAGAGCTAGACACACAGAGCGAGTGAGAAAGAAATGTAAAGAATTCAGTTTTTTACATAAAAATTTTCCACATAAAACAACATTGATGAAAAAAATAATATGGCCATATTTAGCATTAAAGAAGTAGAGAAAAAGAGAGAATAAATAACTGCATAAATAATAGCCCCAGTACTGTACATACAAACAAAGTACAAGTGACTTCTAAAGCATTTAAACATCTAATGGACATTTACTAGAAGATAATGCTTTCTTTTCTTCATCACATGCACTATAGTGTGTGCTTTATTACTTTAACGACTTCATGTGAACGAGAATCTGACGTTTATTGTTTCTCCATGTTTGTGGGTTTTCAAATCTGCGGATGAAGGCTTTATGAGAAGCTGGTGAGTACCGTAAACCTGAGGAAGATCTCCACTCGTCCCCCAGCGGCCAATGAAGAAGCTCGTTTACCAAAATGATGCTGCATAATTAAGGAAAATTGTCAGGTTTGCATGACTTTTTCCTTAATATTTCCCAGTCCAGCCTCTAATGATGCAGACCTAATGAGTCCATTAGTTTCCTCCAAGGGGCACACAAGGGTTGCCAGATGTTTCCTGACATGAAGAAACAGCATCTGCTCTGCCTTTTTTAAGGTTTCTGATCTTTTGGCTGTACAATTGAATTATCGTAAAACGTTTTTTTCAAACTACAGTAATTGTTTTCACTGGTATTTTGTTTATTGTCTAGTGCCTTTCCTGTGGCTCCATCGCTTGAACGTGGTGGGAACATAAAAAAAAAAAAAATAAAATAAAAATGTCAGGTTGGATTCACATTTGCAGATTAAATATTAAAAATGTTTGTTAAAAATATACATTTTATAAAAATAAAATATTATTTATTATTATATAAATAATATCATTATTATATACATATACATTATTTTTTATATAGTACGAAGTAAAATAATTGAAAAAAAAAGACATACTGAGTGTGTGTGTGTGTGTGTGTGTGTGTGTGTGTGCGTGTGTGCGTGTGTGCGTGTGTGTGTATGTGTGTTTTACTTTAAATCAGTGAAATTTGTTACTGTTAAAAACACAGATTTTTAAATTAAAATTGAGAAAATATTTATTCTTTAAATCAATCTAGAGCCGCGGTTTATCAGAAAAAAAAAACAGAAAATAAAGCCCATCACCACAAAAAACAAACAAAAAAGGCTATTTCTGTACATGCGTGTTTGCCATTCTGTGTAATTTATATTTAAATTCTACAGCAGCAATAATTTTATTTTACAGAGTATTTTCTCTGTAATCTTTAATTTCCACAGTTGAGTTTGTTCAACAAGTGCTCAACAGAAACGGTGCATTTTTTTCCACCAGGTTTTTTATCACTGTAGGGTAAGTCTCATCACTCTTGTATTCCTCTCCTTCCATCTCTCCACGCTTTAGTAGTGATGTGCTCTGAAGGCTGGAAACATCCTCCCATTACTCAAATTCCTTCCAACACTCAATTAACAGTCCATTTACATTCTGGCAGCACTTTTGAGTCGAGCTCCTGATAAATAACTCTTTTCCTTTCATGCTAATCAATCATGAATCATCTGCAGCATGGCAGCCATAAAACCACCGGGAATGACGGACAACTCGCCTCGCTTTGTTCTACACAAAATACTGTACGGGAAATAAAAAAGAAGATCAAAATACTAAAACTGTTGTTACGAATGGAATGTACGCGTCGTTACACACTTTGCCCAGGCACTGAATAAAATGCCTAGTGGCTTGTTTTAGGAAATTTAACACGAGGCTTTTTAAATAAAATGTGTAAAATAAAGAAAAGAAAAAAGAAAAAAAGAAACCTAGCCTTGAACAGCTGAAATCATAGAACTGCTCTGACTTTTCAACACATAAACAGGCTGTTTGTACCAAATTCACGTTGAAAATATATCTCTTTATTGCTTGTTTGCTGGTTTATTTGCTTGTTTGTTTGTTTTTAATGAGAAAATGTGGCTTAATTGGAGTTTTCAAATTAAGAAGATTCTCTACAGGAAAATAGTTTTTGAATGACATAAAACATGTTGAAAACTCTTTAAACACAGTATTTATTATATTATGTATTAATATTGTATTTATATTCTATTCATTAAATGGCATGATATTTCAGTATTGCTTATTATACAATTCCACTGCGTGTGTGTGTGTGTGTGTGTGTGTGTGTGTGTGTATGTGTGTGCGGATTAATTGTCACACTCCTAATAAACACACACTTTTACTTTGCGTTTTTTTATATTTACAGTATCCATGTTATCATTAAAGGGCTATTAATAAAGTGTCTCACATAGCATATTTTTCCACATACAGTATATGTGAAACATTGTTAAAATTTTTTCAAGATGCATACATACAATTATTGTACAGTATGTCTATTATTAATTGTAATATTTAAGGTTTCTGTAGTGTTATTTGGCATATTACGAAATATATAATCTACGAATGCTTTAATAGTGTTAATCATATAATTTAAAATAATTTTAGTCTCTGCACGCATTGCTTTATTTTTGTTTTTGACATGTATTTTTTATTTATTAATTTATTTTTTTTTACAATTGTTTGTGTATAGTGTATAGATTATTCTTCATTGGAAAAGTTAAGTATGTTGCAGGATTTGTGCATTTCAAATGTCCTAATGCTGTTAACGTTGACATTGTGTACAAATTACTATAAATCTTACAGACTGTAAGACATTTTTTTTGGAAAAATTAACAGACTGAAATGCTTTTTTTTCCAGGGCGCAATTCAGTGTAGAACCACCAATAACCATAACGCATTGGTGAAAACATCTTAGTCAAAAGCTTATGAACCTCCTGTAATACCAAACCATATTCATTGCCCTCGACCCTCTAATAACGTGTTTGGAGACCATCAGCTCCAAATGGAACATCTGGATCTTTAAAAGACTTTGAAAGCATCTTCCAAAACGCAGCTTAAAAGACGTTCCGTGTGCCCGACGGAGGGATGTTGTTGGAAAGGACCACAGAAGGCAATCTCAGCAAGCAAACGGGCGCATGGAATGGCATTATCTGCACAGCACAACGTTTACCGATGGCCGTATATCTTAATTGCTTTGAGCATTTGGCCTTACATCTATTCTACTTGTTTGTTGTTTCCAATCTTTGTGTGTGTGTACTGTGCTGGAGTCGACTCCTAGTGACAGAAAGTAAATTACAAACATTAATCACGCAGAGTCATTATCAGCTTTTGCCAGGGCAAAAATCAACAAAAAGGGTTTATTCCACACCTCCCTTTGCTCTCCACTTAGGGGGCTGTTGGCAAATTAATGGTATATCACCAGAGAATGTGACAGAATGTAATGAAACTGATTCGTGCAAACTTCAGATGCATTATAGACTGGGCTTGCATTTAATAACCGGTAAGCAAATGCACACAAGTTCAGATATTGCAGAGTAGTAACTCCTGTACTAATGACTTGCTGAGTCTGATTATTTGAAGAATGTGTATGTATATCACTGATAGGGCAGGGGGGAACGAAAGGGAGGGAGGGACCGGGGAAGAAAGAAAGAAAGAAGAGGAGAAGAAGAAGAAAAGAAGTAAGAAAGAAAGAAAGAATAAAAGAAGAGAAGGAGCCAGGAAGGAAGGAAGGAAAGAAAAAAAAGAAAGAAAAAAGTAAGCAAGAAAGAAAGAACAAAAGAAAGAAAGAACGAAAGAAAGAAAGAAAGAAAGTAAAGAAGAAAATAATAAGAAATAAAGAAAAAAAGGAAGAAAGAAAGAAAGAAAGAAAAAATGAAAGAAAGGAAGTGAAAAAGAAAGAAAGAAAGCAAGAAAGAAAGAAAGAAAGAAAGAAAGAAAGAAAGAAAGAAAGAAAGAAAGAAAGAAAGAAAGAAAGAAAGAAGGTTAAAAATAATAAATTCAAAATATAAAGTGAAAGATAAGTAAAAAAAAATAGAGAGATTAGGAAAGGGAGAGAGGAAAACACTAAGCTAAGGAAAACTACTTTTTCTAAGGTAATTGTGAGATACACTGAGAAACAAGAAGAAATGGGACATGGGAAATATGAAAGAAAGATTAAAAAATAAGAGAAGGAAATCGAAAAAAAGTGGGAGAAAGTGACAGAGGAAAAAATGGAAAGAAAAAAAATCTCAAAAGAGATGAGGAGATGAGATGAAGATGAGTGACAATGAAGAAAGATGGATATAAATAATAGAGACAAATCAATGAATGGATAACTGGTATGATGATAGACTGGCAGAAGAGAGCGAGAAAGAGATGGCATGAAAAACGAAACAAGTTGAAGAAAGTCGGAGAAAGACAAAGACACAGATAGAGAAAAAAGAAGGTGAGAGAGGGATTTGAAATAAAGTTTTGGGTGAGAGAATGATATAAAAGAAGATGGGAAGAGAGAGAAAGAGCCGGAAAGTGCAAGATACAAATGGAAAACATGGGGGTAAAAAAGTTACAGACAGAAAAAAAAACAAGAAAGAAAATAATTAAATACAAAAAAAATTAAAAGTAAACGGAGTGCAGACTATTAAAGAGGCATATATAATATTTATTCATGAGTCTCTATCTGCAGACAATCTCTAAATAATATGCAGTTGGGATTATCTAGAAATGCAGAGCAACCATGTTTTGATTGGCTAAAACTTGCATATCCCACAATGCATCACTGAAAACATGATCACCCGCTATTATTATTCTCTGCACAAACCACGCTTACAAAACAAGAAATCCAAACAATAAATCTATCGTTATAGTCCATCATTATCATGCGATATAATAGTGACATCTGTTTCTGCTCTCACACTAAAATAAATACTAGCGAAATGAATGTGTCAATAAAACGCGAGCAAATTAAATATCTAAATCAAAAGCAGCGGCATCAATCATCGCAGAGATTAAACGCATCGTCTCAGCAGACGCTTCCAAAGGCCTGTGAAAATACTTCAACACACAATTGTGCTCCTCAATCTTCCGCGGGCCGGTGGAAAAGGCCGATTGATTCTGGACAGCGAGTCTGTCTAAAGTGGAACTGACAAAGACTAAGCGAGATGCGGAGGAATACGATTTCTTGTCATTTCTGGTGACTGTCGACATGTTTCTTTCTGACAGGATCAAATCTTCAAAAAGTCCCGTCCAGTGACAAAAGACAAGAATCAATTAGAAAAGAAGAAAAGATTTCTGGCATACAAATGTGTGTGTTCAGACATATGTACATATATTTATTGCTTCTTTGCTGTTTTGGTTTAGTGAGATAGGAACCAAGAGTGAGCGAGAAGAGGGGAAAAAGGGATGATTGACAGACGGGCAGAAAGACAAACAGACTTGAGGATGGATAGATGGACAGACAGAGACAGACAGACAGAGAAACAGAGAGATGGATAGATAGTTAAGAGCATGGGTGAATGAATGGATAGATAGATAGATAGATAGATAGATAGATAGATAGATAGATAGATAGATAGATAGATAGATAGATAGATAGATAGATAGATAGATAGATAGATAGATAGATAGATAGATAGATGGATAGGTAGATAGATAGACAGATAGACAGACAGACAGACGGACAGACTGATAGATAAAATAGTAAGATAAGAACATATGGATGAACGGATGGACAGACATACAGATATATAAAGAAACAGAGGTTGAGAAGAAATATATTTTACTGTAACATGTGCTGTACATTTTGAGTTACTGTATTTTGCACTGTATTTGTTGCACTGAACAAGTCCAGCAGAGCAAAGTAAGATATCAATTGTAACAGTGGCTCAATCTGACAGTGCTTACATTTTTACAGTGCTAAAACTATCACAGGTGATGTAACACCTGTATCTTTAAAAACGCTAATCAAGCCTCGATAGCGAAATATAAGTCTAGTAGAGTATTGGTCAATAATTATAGCATGAAAGTCACTTAATACTTTATACTTACACTTTTTGACCTATTTTTCAGGTCCTTTAAACTTCATGGACACTATGATCACTTATGCAGCTTATGCAGTTTTTTTATTACGCATCCTTATTGTATTTCTATTGGATTTTCTTTTCATTTGACATCTTTATTGTTTTTTTTTTTTGTATTGTATTTTCATTTCTGAATTGTATTGTATTTATTGCATTGCCCCCCCCATCAATTTTTCTCGTGAATGTTGCACTATTCGCACCCCCCCTCGGTTTTAAAAAGTTGGACGCATTTTAAAAACATTTCACTGCATGTCAAATCATGTACGTAAATGTACGTGACAAATAAAATTTGATTCAATTTTTGGCGTGAACATAGAATGCCAGTGATATATTTCCCCACTTTTTTCAATGAAGCACCACAAAATCTGATCGCAGACACTTGGTTGCTGTCAGCATCCCAAGCATCACTTGACAGGCTTAGGGATAATGCGCGCAGAAGGTACAAGACGGATGTAGTCGTATGTCGAGCTGTCAAGCAGCGACTTCCGGCTTAATGGAAGAGGGCAAAGAAATAAAATCAATTTGCCGACATGAACGGATAAAACTCCGGCTCGTTTTAGTGACCCGGGAAAAGAAGCAGCAGTGGCGAAACCGCAAGCGAGCAAACTTCCCCCAAGGCCCAAAGCCCGATCTGTCATTCTGAGCAAGTGCAGAACTCCAGATCAACACTCATCCTGACAAGAAAACAACCAAAAGTGCATCCGCCCCTTCCAAAAAAACAGCAGCTTCTGCTTTGGAGGGAAACCAAGTCGATCTTTCAGCGATCCCTAGATGTGCACCGTGTTAAATTCGCCTGAAGGGCATCCACTGAACCACTGAAGGGCATCTTGAATAATTTCTGGATTTTAGATGGACCAGGCGTGCTCTTCATGCTTTACTGGCTGCATGCTCGGGCATGCAATCTTTACACCAGCTCACAGGTTGCTTTGGGGAGAAAAAAGAAGATTTCGATGTTTGCGAATCGCATGGCGTCTTGGAAGTAAAATGGCATATGAGACCTAGTCAAGATTATGTGTGAAAAAATATTATGAATAAATAAGGTGTGGTTGGGTATCTCCAGCGTCTCATACCAGTTCATAATACTTCACTGAACCTGAAGAATGTCTGCAGAACTGTGGGAACTCTATTCTGGCGAGTAGTCTGTGTGACCCCTATATTATATTCCTATATGACGGAGACAAACACACCATATATATTTAGATTTTTCCTTGTCTGGAGATTTGAGCAGGAGCAACTCTCAGCCTGACAAGCACACGGATAACATGCAAATGTCGCACATAGATTAATCATCAGGGCTGTAAAGTACTTGAGTAAATTGACTTTGTTACGTTTCTGGCTACTTTGTACTGATTAAAAAAATATAAACAACTTTCACTCTCTACTTGACTATATTTTTGACTGAGTATCTGTACTCTATACTCCACTATATTGTTACTGTTACTCGTTACTCTGTTACTCGTTGTATTATACCTTATCGTTACTTGAAGTCGGAGCTTTTTTTCGCGGTTCATTTCTTGAACGGATGGGGTGATATTGCCATCTGCAGGGTGCTAAAGGTACTGGATGCTATATTTATGACCTAAATTACGTTATTAGAGGTTTCACGTGTTTGCACATTTGAGTTTGACTGAGACTGAGTTTTGTTCAATCTATTTTGTTCCGCCATTTTGAACCATTGAGTTGTTAAAATTAATTTCTATGTTCGGAAATAAAACGTGGAGTTTACTTGTATTTGTAAATTTTTTGGTGTTGATAAAGCCTTACTCAAGTCTTCTTGGAATTGGTGGCTTGCGACTTGTAATGGAGTCATAATTACAATCAGGTAATTGTACGTAAGTATGATTTTCAGTATAGTATAGTACTCTTTAACAATCCAGATACTCTATAATTGCATGAGTAGCTTTTATCTCCAGACTTTCTCAGTTCTGGGAAAAATAAAGCCTACCTATTCCACACATGACAGCAGAAGCAACCTCACCAACAGAAGCTGGCGCTAGCAGGCATGTAATTGTAGCTGGCATAACTGTGAAATAGCACTTAAACTCCTGTCTCTGAGCTGACAAAATAAGTTCATTATTCCCTTTCTTTCCCTCTCCATCTTTTTTTTTCGCTCCCTTCTCTTCTCCTCCTTCCTCACCTGACAGACAGATCAGGGTAATGAACTTCCAGTATTAGCTGAGAGAAGGGGAGGATGGTGGGAACTTGGTTTCAAGGTTGAGTTCACATACAGACAGAAAGTGCCAGTGATGATAACGTATCCTGACAGCGTCGGAGGCAGAGGGGAAGCCCTACATGAATTGGTACTGTAACTCCAATCATCCTCCAAATACACGTGAATGTGCTAAACACATTTACCCACAATCGATGGAAAATGATCCAGCAAATTCTAATATCCATCCATTACTTTTTCAGGGATGCAAGACAAAGCCAATCCCGAGCACGCCAAAGGTCGGAAAGGTTGGCAGTTTAGTAGTAGTAGTTTATTGTCTTACAGCATTGGATATTGTAACAAAATTCTGACAGAGAATCGCAGCGCCACCACTATCTTCTTGGAAAAGTAAGAGAAGATCATGAAGATCATTTCTCACCATAAAGAATGATACTGATGATTTGATTATCCTACAAAATACATTGAAATTATATAGACACATTTAAACAAAGGCAACTGGGGCTGTTTTTGGTGTTGAGTATTGAGTCTTAAGTTTGAGCTTAAAGTTCCGGGACCTTTCTGTGAGGAAGTTCTTGTCGTGCTGGCATTGCTTTTCTTTGGGTCTCCAGTCCAAATATATGCGTTCAGGAGAATTGGAGTTTTCAAAAATGTCCAATGATGGTACTGAGAGTGGAAAATCTTTGTTTCTGTGTCACGCTCTACGATTGGTTGGCCACCATACTAGGGCGTGGCCTGCCTTTAGACCCACTGTTGATTTGGATTAGCTCCATCTCCCCATGACCCAAGATCAGAAACATTCCAAGGATAGATGGATGGATGGATGGACAAAGAAGAGAAAGGATAAATTGATGGATGGATGATTGGATGGACAATGGATGGACAAACAAGAGAAATGATAGATGGATGGATGGAAGGTAGGATGGACAATGGATTGAATGAACAAGAGAAATGATGAAAGGATGGATGGATGCATGGATGGACGAACATGAGAAAGGATAGATGGATGAATGGATAGATGCCTTCATACACAATGATAAGTATACATCTACTCTAGCATCAACTTATCAACAACATTTTTGCATTTTGAATTCTATATCACCTAATGCACTGAAGTCATTTATAGCAAAGTCCTCTGCACATAAATGTCAGTGCAGAGCATGGAGTCGCAGCTCCTGATGCCTCTTAAACTGTATGTGTAGGCCATAGAGAAGCAATCTAATCTCAGGGATCTTTGCATCTCAGGCCAGGCTTCTATTGACTGTATCAGAGGCCATAAATCATAGTGGAGACGTGTAGTGTACGGCCCAGTAACTTAGTCAGCGTGAGGCTTCACAAACGGCTTTCAGAACACTGACGCAGCAGAGCCAGCTCGGATCAAATGCTAAAGTAGCCATCATGAACTTGACACACACACACATATGTAGATGCTCTTGGTTCCACATCCACCAATCACTCCAAACCACTCTAATTCCACCTCTCTGTCAATCACAGTAGTCGAGGTCGGGCGGAGGGAAAGAAATAGAGTCATTTACTGGAAGCCATTGACATTTCGGTGCATTACTACCCAGCGAAGTACTTCCCTCCAGTATGGGCTTCACCTGGAGACGCTCGCCATCTTCTGCAGAAAGCCGACAGCATGCAAAATGCAAAGAAGTCATTATATCGTATTCACATCTGCAGTTGGACACAGTGTGAGATGTAAGGAATATACGATTTAGTCAATGAAGCCTCGTGTAAGGTTTCATTTGTTACACTTGGACGAGCAGTGGCCACACATCCGACTGCAGATAAATCTATAGTGGATTGCACATAATTACATAAACGACATTGACCAAGAGTCTAAAAGGACTTTGTGTTGTGTAGGTTGTTTTTAGACCGGGGAGTTTGGACAGGAAGTGATAGTCTGGGTTTAAGGATCAGAAACATATGATTGTAGAAGTAAGATTAAAAGCAGTGGAGAAAGAAGAAATTAACTAGAAATGAACTAGTAATATATATCTATATATATTAAAAATAAAGTAAACATATTTTTATAAAGCACATCAAAAGAAAAACATGTTCTACAGTAGAACTACAAACATATGAAAAGATCAGTAAGTTTAAACAACTTTTTATATTTATAGTTAATATATTTTTATCTAAATTATAATATATTATATTTAATATGTATATTTATGATTATACAAATATACATAACAATGTAGTAATATTGTTATGTCGTCGGTTTTAGATTGTTACACTTTTTATACAATCAAAGAAACATTTCAAAGAAAAAATTACATTCTAACACAAAACACAGAGTTACACAGAGTTTGTAATGTAGATTTGAAGAGTCTCATGTGTCATGTGGATGTGCAACCTGTCAACGCAAAGGCCTGTTCTTCCTTTGTAACACAATGTGAACGAGAAGACGACGTTGGAAAGTTGTACAATTGCAGAGTGAATTAAGAAAGTTGCAAATTTATTAAAAAAAAAAAAAAAAAAAACAACAATGCAGCGATTTAAAAATATTCAAAAATACGAAAAATCTATGCGAAAGTTACAGGTTACATAATTGCAAGTTCAATCAGGTTAAAAGTGTACATGTGCAGTGTGTGTAAGGATAAATCTCTAGTGTAGATTTTGAAATCGGGTTATAAAAAGCAGCATCTCAGCTAATCAAGCAAATCTAAAAAAAATTAAAATTGTATGAAAATTGTCTGTTTGATAGTAAACAGAATATGTTTGGAATTTACACTCCACAAAAAGGAATGACATATTTAGGTTTAAAAACTAAGGTTTGCTAGCTAAATTATCCGATCAAACCCATTATTAAGCAAGAGACCGGAAGGGATGTGATGGGTTTTGGTCCAAAGCATCTGCTCTTCTCAAACATCTCAGCGCCACCAACGTGCACTGAGATGTTTTGAATTATTGAAATGCATTAAATATTTCCCAAAAGAAAAACAAATCTGAGTTTTGTAAAAACCAAATGTAAAATCCCAGTGGCTTGCAGGCGTACGCAGTGTTTCATACGCACCATGGAGACAACTGGGACATATAATTAGGCCAGAAGAATGGACCGGATATAACACGTGTTCACAAACAACCACGAGCTAGTTATTTATATTCAGACAGGACATAATTCACCCTATTAATTTTGATGAATTTCCACAACACTAAAGATGTGGGTCTATTATTGGCCTCTTAGAAGCCTGTCATATCTTCCCTTTCTTACTTTCCTCATTTCCATAACGCAAGGAAACGGCACTTTGAAAGTGTTCTAATTAGACTCGTATAAAGTCAATAAAAAGATTTATAGATCTACTATTTCAAAATTGCTCAAATAAATTAAGACCGTACTCAACTACAATAGAGACCGTACTCAAGTTAAATTCAAGTTAAGAGGTGTAAAGAGTGCGGAACCATACTTGTGCAAAAGTACAGATACCTAACTGTAAAAATGACTCCATTAAAAGTTACAAGTCACCAATTCCTAAAAGACTCAAGCAAAAGTCCTAAAGTGTCCATATGTAAAATAATTTAAGTATTTTACTGGTACCAAATTTAGGCACAAAGATACCAAGAAATGTGAAAAACGAAATACTCTTTATATATGATGTTTTATTTTTTTATATCAAAATAAAATTGATCACCTCAATGTTTCAAAAAGGCAGAACAAAATATATGTAGATGAAAAAGAACTTGAGTTTTGAGTCTTACTCAAACTCAAATGTGCAGAGAAGTTCAACCGCTAATTCACGTCCACGTGATTTAGTTCATAAAAAGCTGCAGATAACGATATCATCTCGTCCGCCCAAGAAATTAACCGTGGCATAATGAGTAATGTGTCCATAATGCATATGTTTCTTATACTCAGTATTAAGCCCAAACTCAAATAGCCCAAATAGCCCAAAACTACTTGTCAAAAAAAAGTACTTCACTAAAGTACTTTACACCACTGTTCAATGTATCTATAATATTTGATTTTTAATGTACAGATTCAAGGTTTCTGTACAAAATGCAATCAGAAATTAAAAAAGTCCAACACAACTACAGTATGAGCATTTGGAAAATAAAAGAACAGGGAAGATATTCAGTGGCTTATGTGACAAACAAAGATCCACTTCTTCACTGAATTACAAAGTGAAAATAAAAAATAACCAACTACTTATTTGGATTTAAAATATAACAAGATATCATAAAGAATCAAAAAAGTGTGTGAATTTGTCAATATTGGCACTAGGCTCTTCATTTAACCCACACACTCACTGAAGTAAACGCAGACAAAGCAAGAGCAGTGGATATTCTTGAAACCAACCAGTCTGGGATTTGAACTTGCAAAAAGGTAGCCCGAAAATCTCAAAAGAAACCACTTTATAAGGCAACGTAGGCTACACAAATGCAATTTGTGTGCAATGTTTTATAAACAAAACTAGTTTTATGTGCAATGTAAAGTGCGTAGCTAACAACAGACACTCGAAATACGAATATCAGTGGTCTTAAATCTTGAATGTGAGAAGTCCTTCGTTCTCAACAGTATACATACAGAAGTTCTAACTGGATTACAACAACGCTAACAAGCTGCCGAGGAAAAAAAAAGCTAAAAGGAAAATTCATTCAAGACACCAGTGAAAAGTGTTTCCTGTTTTAAAAGCAACAAGGAAGTGCATCACCCTTTTGTGAACCGCTTCTCTTTGTTTCTCTGTCTAATGGTGTCTTGGTCGCTCTGGTACACATTTACAGCCACTCTCTCCATCACATTTCCATCCGAGAGTCTGTCTTTACCCCAGAGAAACAAAATGGAGAACCATTAAATATTGATATTTAATATTGTGCGGCTGTCTCCCAGGGTACGCCCCCTCTCCCACCACTTATTTTTCATCAGGCAGCACATTTTCTACGTATGAGTGAGTGAGGAAAGGAGGGAGGAAGAGGGAGAGAGAAAGAAAATGGCTCGCATTATATCTAAAAATAAAGTAGTTATCTTTGCAATGGTGACAAATGATATTTGAAACCGGATCATTAGCTGTGGAAGGCTGCTCTAAAACTCATTACGCCACATTCACTGAGGTCTGACTTAATTCAGCACATAGTTTAATGCGGACGCAAAGCCAATTTAAACCAAACGTGTGCAATTCTGCCGATATTCTACCACGGGATGAATTTCACACTCGTTTACATGCGATTGAAACTTTAGCATTTAAAAATGCCTGCCAAATTAAGAGTTCACATTTTTGGGAGAAACCATGTGGTAAAGAGATAAACATGCTAATTTTTATTTATTTATTTTTGTCTTTTTTTTGTGTTTATTTTATCATTTTTAATGGGCAATAAAAGTGTTAAAACGGATTTGCTTAACTACGTAAGTAAAAAAAAATGAAAAAATGTGTATATATACACTGTGTATATATAGGATATTCATATACTATATAAAACATGTATAGTAAATACTGTATACAGTATTTATGTATATGAGATGAATGGATGGGGAGGGAGAGAGAGAGAGAGAGAGAGAGAGAGAGAGAGAGAGAGAGAGAGAGAGAGAGAGAGAGAGAGAGAGACTTTTTTCTTTTTAAAAAACTGATCAACCAATAAGATCAGTGCTTGAAGGTGCTGAAGGAACAACAGAACATTCTCCAAACACACAAACAAATAACGCAAAAGCCAAATTCAGAAGAATCTTGCTGTTCTCCTTAGATTTTGAGACAGACATATGAGATGAGAAGTATGAAAAAACTGTCATGAAGATGTACACCAAACAGTATGTAATGGCGAGTTTTACCCTTTTTAATATTTTATCGTTTTTTTAATGTTTTACTTTTAAATATTTGCGACAGGTAAGCATCGCAAGCACAAAGTCTCGCCACCTTGTGGTTGCAAGAGGAGTTACATCTCTTTACCAGAAAATATTGCTTGATAATCGCTTTGGTCTTGAAAAGCTATTTTCAATGTCTATTCAAAACCCCATCTTCAAACCAAAATGTAATTAGGACTTTCCAAATGGAATTCATGCCATGCTTTTAATAATAGTGAAAAAATGACCAGCGCAAAATGAAAAGAGGAAGTCCAAACATTGCGTAGATGTTATTTGAACAGTTTTTTTTTATTATTATTATAGAAAAGCCGTCTTAAAAACACAATAGGGCTAATTTTACCATTAAAGAGTTGACCAGGGATTGCAACGCTTCAGATGGCACTGCCAAGCGGGCACTGCCACCTCCATGAGCGGGTGACCTAGTGGTTCCTGTAGTCATGTGCTTGCAGATTTAACAACGACACCTCTGTCTGATTCACGAAGGTCATTATGCGCGTTGACTTCCTGTGATGCGCACAAGGGCAGTGCACCCGCTGAGCACCAAACACGCTTGTGGCAGAAACAAACTCACTGGAAGTAATTAACCGCCGTGAATAAACTTAATATGTAAATGCAATGAGTAAGTTACATGCAACCGCCTAAAATGATTTACTTGCTTATCCATTTGGACTACATTTACATTCACAAGAGGACGCTTTTATTTGAATCGACTTACAAGAGCAGAAAAATCATCAGAATTTGCACGTTTTTGCTGCATGACCAAAGGGAGGGAAATAAATTAAAGTTTTGATTATTGATTTGCATAACATTTGCACAAAATTAAATGTTTTTCTTTTTTTAATTCAAAATGTTATTTAGTTCAAAAATGTTTACCACACCAACGCCACAACTTGAGAAAAGCAGTTCATTACAGATGCAAGTTCTACATTTGTAAGTAAAACAAAATTCGTAACTTCCCCGGTTGCTTTGGTCAAACAAAAAGAAAAAGGGATACACATCAAATGAATGATTACAGATAATTGAAAATGTACTTTTAATGTATTGAAACCATTTTCATTCTACTTTCTTGTCAATCAACAAGTGGAACCATTTTCATTCTACTTTCAAGTCAATCAACGTAAATTCCGCTCATTTTTGAAAGTTTTCTGTGTAATGAAAAAAGTGTTTTTATTTTTATTAAAAAAGATTTGAAATAAAACGAGTTTTGCTAAAAATTTTGAAATCTCCTGACTGTGCCAACACACACACACACACACACACACACACACACACACATGCACTTGCATGCAAGTACAGTCGACTCGACTTGCGTAAGTGCAAGTCGCTTAACTGCAAGATTCGCTTTACTGCACGTCAGCCTTCAGTCCCATTTTTAATCCCATTCAGAAGATAGGAAAGCTGCTTCATTTAAGTGCAACACGTGATAACTGCAATCTCTGCATACATAACTGCAAGTCCGGACTACATAGAGGAACATTACCTTGACTTTGCATAAGTGCAGGTTGCTGGGATGAGGTGCGCATACACAAATATATTTTTGTTACATTTTTTTGTAATTATTTACACGACAAAAAAACAATAATGCATTATGTACTTTCTCATTAATGAAATCAATTGGGGTCAAATCTTTTTGAAAATCTTCAGCTTGATGATTGATATATAGTCTGTAGTTGTAGTACATAGTTTAAAAAGAAGTGGCCGTGTAGTCACGTGACTCCAGTTTTAGCGTCAACTCCTGATTAGGGCACGCTCTGCTTAAGTGCAAGATTGTGTTTGGCACCACAAGCCGAGCCCTTATCAGGAGTCGACTGTATATCAGTGGACTTCACATTTATCTAAACAAAAACATTACTTTCCCCACCTTCTTTACTCTAATTTTAGCGCTAGAATGTTCAGCGCTGAAATCCCATCTTGAACCTCAAACAGACATTTAAATTGGTCCTAGCCAAAGGTCCTGACCCAACTTTGTAGTTACTATAGTCTACTGTGTAGTCTACTATAAAAATCAAACATTTGGAGACCTAATTTAGACCTAAACTCCTGTACACACACACACACACACACACGCACAACGTGTCCATTTATGGTCAACACTGTGTGGACAGACGCGTTATACTGCCAGTTCCAGGCTTTCATAAGCGTTTTATGGAGGGTAGTGAAGCAGAGTTGTTCTGAAAACTTTTCAAGCACACAGTAAAACTAAAACTTCCTCTCCGTTTTCAACACCGTGCTTACAAAAGTTCATCCAACAACTCTGGACCAGTGATGAGAGCCACAGCAAAGTTTGCTCCACGTATGAGAAGAGAAGGAGAGCGGCATCCTGGCGAAACGAAGGGGACGGAAGGTGGTTAAAAGTGCATTCTGCAATTTCAATAAACCGTGGACAATCCCAATAAACAGCAGAGGAGACTGGGGATATTTTATCTTTTACAAGCTCCCAGCGCCTCCTGTGAATGTTAAATCAAACCTCCAACCCCTGTGTCTAATTCAGCCCCATAAATCCCTCGCTATGATCTCCTTCTTAATCAACCTAAGCACAAGCGTCTAATAAAAAACGATAGTTCTCCAGTTTCGCAAAGTCAAGGTAAAATATTTGCTCGCCGACCGGGACACTTTGCATGTCAAATAAAAATTTGTACCGTGGTGAAATAAACATTGTGCAAACAATAAAGCCATTCACTTAGCGACAAAAGCACACGGCGCTCTCGCCAAGACGGACGCGGCTGTAAATTGCCAGATACGACATATGTGGCGGAAAACACAGCAGAAAGATTGGAACATATTGAGCCTACAGGAAAAAAAGAGTCAATTTTCCTAGTTGGCACGTTGGCAAATGAGCATCACCCGCGAGATAAGGAACATAAAAGAAAGAAATACTGATGCGCACACAATCGGAAATTTGCGCCCAGCCGCACGGGCTCTTGGAAGTTATTGTGTGGCGAATTTCTCTCGCTTCCCAAACGGCGTCTGAATTGATGTGTCTTTAAACCAGGAAGTGGCCCGAGCCCATCTTCAGTAATTACCTGCACAGTTCAGCAGTGGGGTGTCATATCTGTTGTCTCCTGACTATTTCTGGCGTGTTGGCCGTGCATGATTGATGCTTTAGAAAACCTTTTTTACAGTTCTGACATTTCGGTGAAACAAGCAAGGTCTGAACTTTCCATCTGGTGCTACCTGCCTCTTGTCCTCTGCCGTCCTTGATTTGATCAGAGCTCTTTAGGGAAAGGCCAGGAACCCAGAAGATGAATGTTTTCCCAGAGAATCCGGCGGTCCGGCCTAATCACTACCAGCAGCTTATTGTTGATGCGGGAAGCGTGCCACCGGCAGCGCCACCCATGTCATATTTGCAGCCATCGCCACGGGGAGTTTAGCAGCATAAACGCTCGCTAGTCTGACGAAAGCACCAGGAATGAGAAATCCAATCGCTCCATCTCACCGACTTGCCCCGGTGTAATCGAAGGACTCCGACAAGTGCATATTTACACATACGTTACAACTTTTTGTTCTCTGTAATTGACGCACTAAACTTGCTCACTATGTAGGAAACTGATGAATGATGTACTGTACTGTACTGTACTTTACTGTCATTTGGCAGACGCTTTTATCCAAAGGAGCAAGTGAAGCAATTTATCTAAAAAAAGGTTAATGCCTGAACTGTTTCAGTGTCAAGAAACAAGGTAAAAATACTTTGTTACTTTACCTATAATTGTGCCTTTTACTTTACGTCTGTGATTATTTTTTGGCCTACTCCTCGTCATGAATCGAACTGTCACTCGGACAAGGCAAGAGTGAACTCACATGCACAGCCAGGAAGAGATCGAGGAGTGCAAGGGTCAAAGATCATAGTCAAAGACAGGCAAAGGGTCGGTACACAGTCGGTGACAAACTGGCAAAGACTAATAAAAGTCATTGATGACAAGCTTCTGATGTGTGACTTTTTCACCATTACATTAATATGTAATTAATATTACATTAATGCATTAATATGTTAATGTTTAGTAGTGCGGATATAGGGCTGTTTAATGTATATGTATATACAATAATATACATTTATATTAAATATGTATATACAATAAGAAAATGCATTAATCTTCAATGTAACTATGTACGGCAACATTTCAATACAGTATAACAATTACAATCCTATACCACTAACAATTTCAGTTTCATGGCATTTTAGCTTTGCATTACTTTTACTTTTATACTTAGTTTTCAAACCAGTACTTCTCCTTGAGTATGGAAGTTGTTTTTAAATCTATTATCTATACTTTTATGGACTAAGTAATGTGACTACTTTAACACTGGTACATAGGAATAGTTTAAATGCTTAGTAATTTTTACATAGGTGATATTATACTCAATCATCATACACCATTCTCAAATAAACTGAACTGATTTTCAATTTACAGATAAAAGTCAGATACCTGGAGGAAACCCACGCAAGCACAAGGTGAAAAAGAACCTTTTTGGACCCGAAACCCAAATCCTTTTTACTGTGAGTGGTTTGTGACAAAGCAAACCACTACACCACCTTACTCAAACAACAAAGCGATATTTAAGTAGAAGAGCAGAATGCTGGAGAGTTTGTGTAGGCCAGACTTCCTCTTCCTGCCCTTGTTTAAGGTTACTACTGTTAATTTGCACCTGTGCAGGAGTTATAAGCCAATTACATGGCTGAGTGGTGTGAAGAGCCAGTAAGCACTAACCTTAGCGGAGGGTCAGTGCAGCTTTAGTCCGGCTTTAGAGGATACCAGGGGTTTAAGACAAGGATTAGTTACTGTAAACTCATTTCATCCATCACCTTTTGATGAAACGTATTAAGCTTTTCACAAATTCTCATTTCTTTTCATTTTGAAGAGATTGTGCTCCTAACAATCACATTTCCATGTTTCACACAGGGTTGAAAGGGCCGTGATTTAATTTTAGTACACACACACAAACACACACACATCATTTTTTTATTTTTAAATATCATATTTATACACATTTTCTATTTTTCAATCTATCCATCCATCCCTATCTCTCTCTCTCTCTCTCTCTCTCTCTCTCTCCCATATAAGTGCAATAATATGGATAAAATGACATTCAATGTGTGTATAATAATGTGTGCACAACAATATGGTGCGTTTTCTAAAATTTAATCAGAAATATTTTCTGGACACTTTTATGATATATATAGTTTGAAAAAAGCCAAAGCAAGGTGAGTGTTTTGTGTTTTTTTACAAATAATATGTCAGTATGGAAATATGATTAGCAAAACACAATTTTTTTTTTTATAAATGTGCCTTTTCAGTTTAGAATCCATAGATTTACGCTTCAATAACCCATTAGTCGACGCGCATGGAGTCTCACATGTGTCACTATAATACAAAAAAAAGTGAAAAGCATCAAATTAGCAGCAAAAGAAGCGGAACAAAAAAAAGTCCTGGTCTTTTGAAATGAAGTGGCTCTTCTCTGTAAGATATTGTATGGTGCATAGACACGGCAGACGTACAATTCACGACATATAAAATAGATCTAAAAAGTAAATACTTGCTTCACAAGGTGATATGAGTTCTGCTTCCTTCATACTTGAAAAATCTGTAGGTTTAAGTGCCACTAGAAACACAAAGTGGTAATACACCATGATTTATTAAACCATCACTACAGCCGTAGAAGGTCTTTCTATATTCAAAAGCAAATCCTATCACACCATCATCGGTTTCAGATGCTCGCAGGCCGAGAAGTAGATGAGTCGAGCAGAAGTGTAATAAAAGTTAAGAAGGAATTATTTTTTACAGCCGTTCTGAACACTTAAAGGCCCGAGTTTTCCTTAAATAGCGTTTAATGTCAGATATTCCAGTCAAACTCATAAAACCATGTTCTAACATGACATGCTTTAAAAGTTAAAGGCCCGTGTAACAGCTTTCCACAAGGAACTGCCAAGCTTTGAGAGGAGAACGTTAACCCCCAACACTCGCCAAGGAGCAACACACCAGAAAGAGCGGGAGATTGTGCGAAAGAGATAAACAGCTCAAGCTATGATGACTAAACGCGCCATTTTTGGCAGCGTCGGGCTTTAATTCTATAAGTTCTATAAACGTGTCAAAGTTTACAACACAAAATAAAGCTGCCCAAGGATGGGAGTGCTTTTTACAGGCAGCTTCGGGCAGACCATAATCAGTAACCGGGCGACTTCAATTAAGATTCGATCTCACGCTCTACAGCCACAAACATAGTCACGATGACTGGGGAAAAAAATATTGGAAGGAATAAGAAAAGTGGCAGGGCTGGTCAGAGTCAAATGTGGATGGTAAGCAAAGCATTTCACTCATCCAATCAATGTAGAGCATATTTTGTGAAGGGCCAATCACATTGCTGGGATTCTTGATTCCATTATTCTTTTAGAGTAACCAGTGAGCCCAGTGGTCCAGTAGTAGGGAATTTGGCCAGCAACCCAACCATTGCTGGTTAAGCAATAGTATCATAAGCTTTTGTATAGCTTTTTTTTTATAGTATTATGTTTAAAACCTGCATTTGAAATGAAGAAAGATTATTTATAAATTATTATTATTTGATTAATACCTGAACTCAAAATTTATGTTTATGTTTTCAAACAATAGTCTAAAAATAATTTTAATAAATTATCAAACTATATTGTTATTCACACGTAGCCATGTAATGACTACTTATACATGGAGTTTACACAATTATTTGCAACTAAAATAATCAAAAGTATTAAAATATGGAACAAAATTTGAAAGATTCCATTCCCAACATTTGAAGATTCTATCTTACGCACAATTACCACAATTACTGGAAAAAATATTGCATATGGTCAAACGTGAATAATAATGTATAAATATGTAACTGATAAATGCATGAATTAAAATTCTGTTTATGTTTTTAATCAATACACATAATATTAATGAATTATCAAATAGTATTGTTATGTAGTATTGTTGTTGTTGTTTG
>MU204420.1:5747474-5762835 GCA_017309775.1 Paedocypris sp. Pulau Singkep
ATGGATGGATGGATGGATGGATGGATGGATGGATGGATGGATGGATGGATGGATGGATGGATGGATGGATGGATAGATAGATAGATAGATAGATAGATAGATAGATAGATAGATAGATAGATAGATAGATAGATAGATAGAAAGATAGATAGATAGATAGATAGATAGATAGATAGATAGATAGATAGATAGATAGATAGATAGATAGATAGATAGATAGATCTAAAATTATAAAAGTTACAATTTTAATAAAAGAAACGACAAAAATTGCAGGATTTTGAGGTAAAACTGCAATACAAACTCTGACAGCAAAGTAATTCTCGGGTAAAATCGGTATTGATCCTCCAAGAACATTTTCATTGATCCATGGTTTTGTGGTTTACAAGCCCACGTCTGAAATCGGACCCTAGTTTGCACTGACAACAGGAGAAGACAACTGTGTGTTTGAAATATGACGTTCTCAGAAACAGAACTGAAAAATAAGGCGTCCCTACAGCTCCTAAAAATACACAAATAAAGGCAGACGTAATTACAGCTTAACTCAAAAAGTCAGTCGGCAAAATAATTACACATTAAGGTAGAGGTAAAAAAGCTGTGAACTTCATCCAACAAGAGCAATGGGAATAAGACGACTGTCTGTCTTCACAATAGAGCAACAGAAGAAGAGTCACCTGATATTTCAGCTTTAGATTCAGCGTCTGACCGGTTCCTCCACACAAGCAACTACAACTTAATTTCATGCATCTTTGTTCATCTGTGTTTGTTGCAACAAAGTTCCACTCATTAAAAAATAATAAAAAAAGAAACATCATGAAACTAATTAAAAATATTGTTCTTATGATAATTGTTAGTCTCACTTTCTCATTCACAGACCACATTTTCTAAATGTTTTTTTTTTTTATAAAATGTTTCTTTTTTTGTATTTTAATTGTATAATAAATTGTATTTGGTATTGTTAAGATTCTTAAACATTGTTTTTGATCGTTTTTTGTTTGTTAACTTTTTAATAGTCTCTTGATAGAATCGAGTTTACGTATTTCTTCATTAACTAACTACTTGTCTATTTGTATTTTTGTTATTATTACTTATTTAAATACAATATTAATACACTACTACTACTACAACAACTACTACTACTACTGCTACTACTACTACTAATAATAATAATAATAATAATAACAATAATAATAATAATAATAATAATAATAATAATATTACCACTACTACTACTAATAAAATAATAATTTAATATTATTTATTCAATCTGTGATTTGAATAACTTTATATACATTGAGTGAATTTGGAAATTAGGCTACTGTACAATGATTCATATTACTTCTAGTAACTAACTAGTTTATAAAAAAAAAAAAAAATAGCCTCTACACAAATAAAACACAGCAGAGAAGTCGTCAGAATGATTATTTTTTTTCTTGTATTTTTCTTTCAATCTTCAATGTTTAATCCACTTCAAAAAAGGGAATGAAAAAACACGAGCTGACAAGGTTTGATTTGAGCCGCCGTATAAATTGAGCTCTTGAATGGAGACAATTATATCGCAGAACTGTTAAGATGATATCCTTAGACTGCAATAAAATAAAAGCTTAGACAAATTAATAAGTACAAATCTACCAAAATACCAAAATAGATCAAAGGTCTTCTTTTTCCTGTAACTAAAACAGTATAGTGTTATAAAACAGTATAGTAACACAATTGAAGTGGGTTTGATTCTAATGATAAGCATGAGATTGGGTCAATATTTTGCAATAAAAACGCTTTGCAATTCATATAATGCAAAAATGTCAATTTACCGTATATGCTTTTGTGATTTGATCAAGGTGAACTTGTACCAAACTAGGGTGGTACTATATTTAGGTTCTCGTGTGACTTTGGAAACCCATCGGTGCCCTTCTTTATCAATAGCCATTGAACACGCATTGTAAGAAGAGATTACACAGGACATCCCACCAGGCTTTAGATACGAGGAAAGAGCGATGGTGTCTTCTCTACCTTTGAATTCCAAAGATCACGTTTCTAAAGGACGGCCTGAACAAAAGACGGTGGCATGTGTACCAGCCAAGATGGTGGTCTTTCAAGCATTAACTCTGATTTAAAAGACAAAGCCAAGGCCGGGGTCATTGTGCCCTCCATCATCAGATCAACGCCAACAACTGGAAAGAGCCAAAAACGAAATCATAAATCAACTTCCAAGCCAAACAAACATGTCAACAATTTGCTTCACCAAACCAATTTGGATAAAACTTTTTGACCTTTCGACCTTCAGATCTGAACATGAAACGCTGTTCATTAAAATAACAGGCATTTTTAAACGACTGCAGCAACACGCAAACATAAATACTTCTATTTTCACTACTGTCCTCCTCTGAGATTAAGTGCGAGTTAATTAATGAGGTACCTGAAGGAAGACGCGAGCCGAGACAGGAAGATAAAGAACTCTTTGCTGAACCTTCCACAGAGTTCACAGAGCGACAAGACCCCCAGGACCACCACACATCCCCCAATATTAATGATTTATCTATGAAAATACTTCAACAAATAAGCTAACATCTGACACCGCAGACATGAGCTTATATATACAGTAAGAGTGCATAAAACAAAGCTGACATTGCTAAGCAAGTGCTGTGTTTTTGGCAATTTAAACAGTTTAATACAATTGTATTATTAGGCTTTTAGGTGAATCGTATTGGGCTTATGTAATGCTATTTCATGACTGTGAAATTGACCGTAATACACGACACTTATCCTAGTTACACATCACTATGCAAGTATTAACTTTTTCTTCTTTTTTTCTTCATTTTTTTTTTACACTAAATGTACACTTTAAACTGGCACATTTGAACAATTAAAAAAATACATATTGCATATTTTGTAATGTTATATACTTTTATATCATATATAATTACTTAATTTACACTAAATATACACTTTAAACTAGCAATTATTATTTTTTATTAGTTATTTTTATATTTTTATATATAGAATTATATAATTTTTAAAACATAAATGGAATACATTGTTTACTGTATTTAACTGTTAAAATATGCTAATTTTAAGTGTATACTTAGGGAAAAATAAGTTTATATATATGGCGCCAGCTCCCCGCGACCCTGTAAAGAACTAAGCGGCTAAAGAATTATATATTTTTCAATTAAATCTGTCAGCAACATCAGAAAAGTCAAGACTATAAAAAAAAGCACTGTTTCATGCCTGACACAGTAGAAGCATTTTTATACACTTTTTAAATCCACACAATTACAGAAATCCATTCCAGTTCTGTGAGGTTCAGATGCTAAACCACATCACAAATCCAATGCATTATGTCTAAAAAAATAAATTCAAACATCTGCAACCGCAAAAAGCAATAACAGAAGCAACCAGCCAAAAAAAAAAAAAAAAACTAAAGTGAATATTTTTTCCACAACACGCAAAAAACATGCACATTCAACTTTAACATCCCAACTGCCAAAACCATTCTTCAGTGCATCATCGCCACGGAAACACAGACGCTGTGTTGACTTGTGCGTTCCAACTCCACAATGCCCAGAGAAACCCAAGAGGCGTTCCTCCCCAAGCCCCTGGACACCACCAGCTCTCGGTGGGCATCCCGGAGACCCAACAAGCCCTCGCATTAGCACAAGCTCCCATTCAAGCCGAGCGGTTCCACTCCGCGCTCATTACGGAGAGAAAAGGGGTTGGCAGTGCAAACATTTACCTTGCAGGGCCGGGTGTGAATGGATGGCTGTGTGTCCACCACAGGAAGTTCTTCCTCTCCTCTAGCTTTACTCTCTCCCCACAGCGGCATTGGTTATTTAATCGGCTCCCATGTAGCTCTGTCTCTCTCTCACACGGAGGATTTCCTCTCATGTCGGAGAATTAGCATAAGCCGCTTCCTGGATCACCTGTACTCATCCAACCTGTTTGGTGCCTCCTGCGCAACACACACCTGCTGAAACTGGACACACCAGCCTGAAAAGCAACTTGCCGGCATTTACGTGGGAAGAGCGGTTCGGCTCCACACCTAGGCAGAACTTTCTGGAACATTGATATTATAAACCGGTATTAACGTGAAAACCGCCTTTGAGTTGTGCCATGATGTGGATTTTGCAATATTGTAGATACTGTCACACATTCATGAATTTAATTTTTATACAATAATTTGTTCCGTTACAACTTTTATTGACAACATGGAGGCAGAAAGCATTTCTCTCTTTCTCTCTCTCTCTCTCTCTCTCTCTCTCTCTCTGTCTCTCTCTCTCTCTCTCTCTCGATAATGATGAAGTATAAATGGTTTTGGCAGTTGGGGATGTAAAAGTTTTTGTGTGTAACCCTTTTTTTTATTTTTTATTTTTTGGCTGTTTGCTTCTGTTGTTGCTTCTTGTGGTTTCAGATTATTATTCAGGGTTATTATTAATATTATTTTTTGATGATATTTTTCACTTGCTCTCCCTCTCTCTTCTCACATACCGTGATATAATATCAATACTGTCTGAATACTAGAAAATATCGTGATATGAATTTTCACTCATTTCGCCCATTCCTTCTGTGAATTAATTGCAACTCCTTCAAAGGCAATTTTAAGGAAAAAAGACAAGAGGCAAAATATAAACGTATAGCGCAGCGTCTTATTCCCCTAAGGGAAAGACAAACTCCATTTAGACTTTATCTTTGCCTTGTAAGCAGATATGACAATGGAGCCAATGAGGAGTGGAACTCGCAGAGAAAAGCCGGCGGCATGAATCATCGATGCTCTGCTTCGTTTCTTCCTCAAATTTACTTCCGTAAGCGTGAGACTGAGACGGCACAAACGATGACAAATGGTCGTGAGCAAACAGTGACAGTCAGATATTACGAAACAATATTTTCCTTCTTTTGTTATTAAATGCACCATGCGTTTTCTAAATGGGCATTACAAGAGGATGTGCGATGGATGTGTCCGACAAATCGTTACAAAATCAAGATGCTTTAGAATGAAGCCTAATTGATGTGATGCTGTGTATTTTACAACATGGTAACTGTAATTTAAACTAAATGATCATAGTCACATCCTATTACACAGGACAAATATGAAAATGCACCTGAACTAAAAGCAACTAAAAGCAAAACACACACTGAATATTCCATACATTTCGTTGATATGTGAAAAAAAAAAAAAAGAAAAGAACATATGTCAGCACATTTCAAGGAAACTGCTGAATAAATAATTTATAATAATCACAGAATCAGTGAGAACTTTGACATGGTGGGACCGTAAAAAACATGATTGCTTTCAGATAGAGATGGCGACCGGGTCATGTGACCTAGGCAAAAAGAAAATGTTACAACAGGGAAAAACATAATTCTTTAAAGTGTTTTTAAATATTTAAAGTATCACTATTTTTAAATAGTCGGTTTAGAAGTTTTGAGTAAACAAAGTTCATGTCTAGTTTCCTTTTGAAAAGATTGTATACAAATCAGCCTTTTATTCCCTAAACTGTTCATTCTTTGCGATAATTGTTTGTTTGTCATGCTCTCAAGAGACTCGGAAAATCTTCTTTTTAGGTTTATTTTTATTTGTTCATCAAACAGTTTCTGCAAAAAAAAAACCTTTTATTACATATTACACATTTTAGCACACATTACATTTTACAAGTATTTTAAAACCTTAATCAAAACTTGAAAGAGAAAAATAATTACATTTCACATGCATTTCAAGTTAAGACTGTAAATTGATAATTCTAGAGTATTTTAGCAAGACATGATTAGAAGTCTGTGCGTATTTGTATGTTGTGTGGAAGTTGACTTCTAAATCTACAATTTGTAGCTCAATAATTGGCACGCAAACACTTTTTCTCAACTCTTCTGAAAGCCGCATATATTAATAAAAAAAAAAACACACCAATGAGTCTTTTACACATGACAAAAGTGATAGAAAGTCTTGGGACAGTCTTCAGTAGGCGTCTACATTTATGACTCGCAAATCTACAGTAACTCACTGATCCAAACAGCGGCTCATTAGAGAGAAAGATAAAAGCTGTTTCACCTCGAGTATTTGACTTTAAACTGTATTTTAAGTGGACTATGGAAATCTTTTGATCTGCGCATTGCAAATCTTTATGCCGGCCCGAATAAACAGGTCAGGCATGAAGGTTTTAACAAGAAAAACCAAAGAGCAGCCCTGGCGAATAATGAGAGTGCAATGTCACCCGTTCTGTCTGGTGACAGTTCTCTGCTGCTCAGACTTGGATCCAGGCATTAGCTCAATAGGTTATTCTTGATTTAATAAAGCAGAAAGGTTCTGCTTTAAAGACCTGCTTGTTGTTCCAAACCTCGACGGATTGGAGATGCCCTGGTTGGAACGAACATAACTGAATCACCACCTCAGACATCTCCTTCCGCATGTAGAGCACATTAATATAGGTGTATCCGTGTATTAAGTTACTTGTGCACTGGGGGTGAACAGACCTACAGGTCTAGGATTGAGGCCGATTGTTGTAGGTCTATTGTTCAGACCCTGATGGGAATCTGTGGATTCCTCTGAATGGGATGTCGTGGTGTTCTCCTGTTTCCTTCCAGGGTTTCTAAGTGATGCTTTCTTGGCTCATATTCACTCGCTGCTTTTAATGTATAGATGTGCTGGCTTCGAGTCATATCTCCAAGGCCTCTTCATACTTTGAGTCTTTGTATAATGCAATGCCTTTTAAACTATATTATCAGAGGAAGCAAAGAGGATCGGGTTCTTTCTTCTGCCAGTGTCTTCGAGTCGACTAAAAGAACACAATAAGCGGATTCACCGTAGAGCGGTAATTATCATCAAGAGCGTTTGGCGCACAAAACGGTTGAAGAAGGATTTCTGAGGTCTCGTTTGTACAAAGAATAGCAACTCTAATGTCGGCTTCGGGAAGTGAAATTGTACTTTTTTGAAAGATTAGCCATGATGCAATGAGAGTGATAATAGCAATGCATTTAGGAAAATAATGAGCAGCAATACTTCAAAAGTACAGTATGAGTAATGTAATGTTTAGAATATGAGGACATCGGATTGTAAGGCACACAATTAATGTCTAATTAAAAAATGTCTATTTCCTGATATTCTGTGTACAAAAAAGGAAAAATAATGTGCTCCAAAAGGTACACGGTGAATATTGAAACATTTTTTCCCCCAATATCAAGCACAAGTGTGCTTTATGGTCCAAAAATGGCGACAGTCTACAGCAGCAGAAGCCCACACCGGGTGCCACTGTGGTCTGCTAAGAACAAGACACTGAGGGCACATGCAAACGTGCCATGTCATGAAGGTAGAGAGGTGAAAAGAGTGCCTGAAAATCACACAGCTGAAAGTAAATTCAAATGTGAAAATGTTGCAAATGTTGCACAAATTGACCTGGCATTTACCAAGCCTCTAATTCACATTCCTGTGATTTAGCTCATAAATAGCATCTAGTACTGTCAGCATCCTGCAGATGGGGATATCAAAAATTAACTAATGTAGAAATGTAACAAGGCTGTTATGCTGTGGTTAAGAAATGGGAAGCCAAACCTAAAAGTAACGAAAAACAAACATTTAATAACGAAGAGGAACGGATTGCCTGACAGTGGGAAACAGGTGAAAACTTAAATACTAAAACAAACTAGAACACAGATGACACTGATAAAACATGTCACTGCATAAACCCCAGAAGAAAATAAATAAAGCATTCGGGGTACAGTACTCAAGTAGTGACAGTCATCCCATTAAAACAATAAATAACAAATACATTTAGGCACAAGTTGGTGGCAAAAGGATATAATTCCTCTCATTCCTCTATAAGATTGATTTTGTTCAGACATACATGTATTATTACTGTTATTATAATTATTACTATAATAATAATAATTATTGTTGTTGTCATTATTGTTATTATTATTATTATTATTATTGTTGTTGTTGTTGTTATTATTATTATTATTTTGTTGTCGTTGTGATGTATTGTCATTATTAATAATAATAATGATGATGATGATGGTGATGATGGTGATGATGATGATGATGATGATGATGATGATGATGATGATGATGATGATGATGATGAAAACAACAACAACAACAACAACAACAATAATAATAATAATATTAAGCAAAAGCCTTAGTGAAGTTGCTATTTTTTCAATTGAGCAGCTGGGAAGTTTGTCTTTACCTGCGTCAGATGTTCAGACAGCACACCATGATTTTTTTTCCCTCCTCAATTTACGTCAAGCTGCCACTATTAGCATGTTTGTATCACAGCTAATGCTCTCAGCAGGAAGACAGACTGGGAAGCAGCACATCACAACCACACTCACTTGTTACTCTGATAATCCGCTGTGATGGAACCGCAGCACCAATCGATGCTTGAAGACGCTTACTCTTACAGACATGTGGACAAGCAGGCTAGCGAGATTAGCATCTGGCGCTAGACACATCCTCACACATGATGAGATAGGAAACTGACAAAACAGCAGGCCGGAACGTGACGCATTTTAGAAAATGAATAATTGCTGTGAATTTAATGAAACCTATTTATTTAAAAGGTGTGTTGTGAAACCATTATTCAAATACTAATGTCGGAGGCAATACGGTGCGTCCCAGTGTCCCTCAGATTTTGTGTATAAAGAATCTACATCTTTGATCATCCTTGAAAAAAGAATCTTATTTGCCATAAACACATACAGTCCAAACATGACATTTGAACCAGGAATTGGCAAGAATGTAACTGAAGTGATTAGAAATAAAAAAATAAATACTGTGCATCATATAATCGGAAAGACTAGTAACATTCAACGATCCATTTTCTAAACCACTTTTTCTACATAATTTATAAATATTTCTAATGTATGAAAAATATGTTTATAATTTGTAATATATATAATAAATATGTATAATATTAATATATAATACAATTATACCAATATCATACCATATCGAGATATGTTCAAATATGTTATACATACATTTTTTTCAAAACATTACAAAATAAAATAAAAAATGTATCTATAATCGCTGTCTGTATATTACATTCACTTCACTCAGAATAAATATTCCTTATGTATGGAAAAAGTGGTTTTGAAAAAGGATGGATGATGTGTTTGTATATTTACAAATATTTTATATGTATACATGTTTATAACTTGATCAAATCATAGATAGATAGACAGACAGGCAGACAGACAGACAGACAGACAGACAGACAGACAGACAGATAGATAGATAGATAGACAGACAGACAGATAGATAGATAGATAGATAGATAGATAGATAGATAGATAGATAGATAGATAGATAGATAGATAGATAGATAGATAGATAGATAGATAGATAGATAGATAGATAGATAGATAGATAGATAGATAGATAGATAGATAGACACATAGATAGACAGATAGATAGAAAATACATATATCTATAATCGCTGTCTGTATTTTACATTCACCACACTCAGAATCCTTAGCAAAACCCTGTTTCTATTTGTGTAACAGGACCTACTTTCTAACTATCTGGAGCCCTACATTTGACAGCACATAAAAAGTATGATTTTTTCCCCTCTTTTTAGAGGTTTTTTAAAACGAAAATCTAAAGCTGGCAACACAGCTGAAAACTCATAAAAAGAGCATATGAGTTCGGGGACATATGAAGTTACAACCCCAAACACAAATCTCTCTTAACAAATGTGTCTTATCCAGAATTCTAGTGAGGAATCCAGCCAATGTATTCTTTTCAGAGGCAGCTTTCCGTTTCTGAGAGATGGCTTGAAGATAAGAGGGGTGGCATGAATTCAGAGTAGTATGGATTGACTTTGTAGTTCAGTGGTGACTGTTGAGGGAACTTAAACCAGGCGTCTGCCCTATCACCTCGGCACATTCCCTTCCATCCTCGGCCCACAGATCTTACTTTCACACTCCGCTGGACTCGGTGGCCTCTTCAGAACTCAAAGGAAAACCTTCTGAATTAATCACTTCCTGTGCCATGTGTACTGGCTTCCTAATGAGTCTCTCTGGGAATTAGCACCAGGTCTCTCAATTGTTCAACATGTCCATTGTGTTCTTCAACAAACACTCTGATATGCCAATCTCTTCACTACTCAAGTCGACGCTCCGTCAGATGAAAAACATATTCCAATTTATTAGACCCAAAGTTATGGAATAACTAAAACATACCGTCCAGTTCAAAGTTGCAAAAGTGGGTAAAAAAAAAAAGGTTTTCCGATTAAATAGAAACACCTGCTGCATGTAGAAATGCAGATGCCACTTTTTTGGAAAACGGGTAAGAGTACTTGCATTTCAGTACTCATAAATACCGTTACTGATTGGTTAATAAAAACATGTTTACATTTACAGGCTTTATTCATTCAATTTAAAAAAGGGGATTTAGGAACATTTATTTAAAATGAGAAGCAAGTTGTGTGCAACATAAAACAGAATAAATAATTATAGAACATTTACAAAGTGACAGTGCAACTCAAGTTTTTTTTTTCAATTTTTGTAAACTGCAATAATAAACGTTTATTATTTAGTGCACAGTATTTTAATAAACTAACAACATGTTTCTCTCTCTTGCAAGAGTTCGCTGCAGCATGAGTTGTGTTGGTTTAGAAGTGAACTCTTTGTACTCAAATTCGTGTTGGGATTTTAGGTGTTTGATTATATTACTTCCATTAAACGCGTTACATTTTGATCATCTTTATACTTACATATTATCTATATATTTCTACTCTCTACTTGACATCATTTATGATTGTGCATATGTACTTCCTACTCCTCTACATTTGACAGGACACTTACCGGACAAGGCGATATTGCCATCTGCAGGATGCTGAAGGTACTGAATGCTATTTATGAGCTAAATCACATAAATTAGAGGTTGCACTTTTTTGTACATATAAATACAGTTTCTTTAAGCTAAAATATAGTGTGAGTAAAACACTAACGTTTTTTTGTTTTAATTGGATATTTTACGACTTTTACGAGAAATCTTCTTAGAATTGGTGACTAGTAACTTGTAATGTGGTATCGAGGTTGGGCATCTTAGCTGCATGACTTTGCTATTGCTTTTGATGAACTTAAAAAAAAAATCTTAAGAATAAGAAAAAAATGTAAGTGATTTGCCTCAACTGTCCATGTGATAGTCCAAAGTTTCCATTTTTGCTCCCGAATCTTGTTCAGATCAATCCACGCAGTGTGTTTTGTTTCTTATAGGAGAATGGATACGTCATACTTCATTATTCGAGGAAGCGCTATCTGGGAGAGTGAGTTGTAAATGGTAAGCAACGGTATCAATCACTGAGTAGAAGCTTGTGATTCATCACAATGTATTTCCATTTAAAAGCCCTCGGGGAGCATCTCTCCTGTCCTGCATCTTTCTCGATCAATACCTGCGGCAGGGCCAGCTTCCGCAGCACTGCAGAGATGCTATAAGCCATGTTTACTTTGTTTGTTTAATTTTTGAGGACGGGGTGTGTTTTTAATTTTATTTTTTTTTCCCAACTTTATTTTTTTATTTTTTTTATTACGTATCTGATTTTGTTTCTGATCGTTTTTTTTTTTTGGCTCTAATCAGTTAGTTAATTAGTTCTTTAGTTAGCTCTTTAGTTCCTTAGTTTGTTAGTTTCTTAATTCGTTAGTTCCTTAGTTCATTTAGTTCCTTAGTTCCTTCCTTCTTTCCTTCCTTCCTTTGGTTTGAGTGCTATCACCGTTCTTTATGAGCAAACATTCTCATGCAGGAACACAGCAGGAAGTTGGACAACACTTATCTTTATTTTACAGTTTTTCTGAGATATTAATTTGATTGGGAGATTGGCATCTATATGATTCAAATGATAACCTCAGAAAAAAAAACATCTACATTTGTATGCATTCTTTCCAGCTGGAGTGGCATCTTCCACGTTTTCCCAAGGCGATGCCTTCCCTTGAGTTTTATGTCAAGCCACAGCTCATTTTTATGAGAGCCAAAGACTGTCCTATAAAAAACAATGGTTTCTGCAGTTGCATGGAGCTGAGATTGTTCCATATTTACTCAAATGCATTTACATAAAAAGAAATAAATTAATAAATAAAAACATGCGGATATTCACAGATTTCACTGGGTTCTTTGGTGCACCAGACAGTGGTGTAAAGCCCTTGTTATTGTACATAACTATCTTTTTAGCTTCTTTGTACAAGAGTATCAAAAATATACCCAACTTTTACTCTATACTTGACTACATTTTTGATTGAGTGTATTCTTTATTCCACTACATTTGAATGGACACTTACCGGACGAGGCGAAATTGCCATCTGCAGAATGTTGAAGGTACTGGATGCTATTTATGAGCTAAATCACATTAATTAAAACTTTAGCCTAACTTTTAGAGTAAAATACTTACGCTCTTTTAAAATTGGATACTTTACAACTTTTACAAGAAGTCTTTTTGGAATTGGTGACTATTAACTTGTAATGCAATAATTTTACAGTATAATATCTGTAATTTTACTCTAGTATAGTTTTCTGGAACTCTTTACACATCTGGCACCAGAGTTTAGTTTTTGTCGTCACACTGCCATGAAAGTCAAAGTAAAGTTAGTCTTCTGAAATATTGAATACGTATTTTAAAACATGTTTTTTCATAAGAGATTTGTTTACAGGATTATAATTGTGCTTAAAGTATTTGTGGCAAAGTGACCTATAGTGAAGTTAATATCATCTATTATAACAAACTTACCGTAATATTTATAATAATATTTAAAACTGATTCATCTAATACAAATCACATTCCACACAGCTCTACGGTTTCTTCCAATCCCTTTTCTTACATTTACTCTTTCTGGGTGCCAGCACAGAGTCATAGCCAGCAAATCCTCTTAACATCTAATCATTGGCTTATTCATAAAAGCAGCACTTGATGTATCGATGGAATAAATGTCTCGTCTCGCTTGTGCTACCAGCTGGTCTCCAGATTTTTCCTTCTAGAATAATCTTTCGACAGGACTGTGTACCTCCTGTTCCTGATGCACCAAAGCATAGATTATTTTAAAGATCTTCACAATAAACCCGGTTGCAGAAAAGCAGGCTGGGAAAGAACACAATTTCCCACAATTCCCTTAAAGGGGCAACCCCATCCATTTATTAACAGCCAACCATGTACTTAAGTTGTCTTTTTTTTTTAGTACTTGTTCTTTTCTGAGCAAGTAATTACAGAACACAAATTACTTTTACTTCTTAATTAGTTATTAGAACAAAAAATACAATAATTCACTAGATTTCAGTTGTAAAAGTTTTCATTAATTCATTTTGCAGTTTTCCATTTTTTCGAGACAGGAAGCCGGAGCCAATCCCAGAAACTTGGTGTCAGAAGGCGGGCACACAGCTGAGTGGCCAGCCAATCAGAGCAAGACACATAGACAGACATTCACACTCTCACTCACACCTATGGGTAAATTGTCCAGACTCCACTTCTGAACGCACCGTGGGAAGTTTTTACATTATATATCTTTTTTACTCATTAAGGCAAATCGAACTTGCGAACTTTGAATTAACAAAAAAAATACGTGTTTACTGTAACTTTTAACCACAATATTCTTTGAATGTCCAAATTTATGAACTTTGTTTTAAACAAAAAAAAAGTGTTTACACCTTTTAACCAGAATTTTTTTTTAATTTGTCCATCACGGAGCACAAATCTAACATTGGATCCAACAGTATTGCACTGCAAAAAGCAGAGAAAAGCTATTCAGACTAATTTGAACCGTTTTCAATTATACAATTTTTGTTAGTCCAAAAAATCATTTTAGCTCAACGTTTTAAACAAACAGCCGCTCTTACAAGCTAAATCAAAAAACTAATTTCTCATTCGCAACCTTAGAAGTTTGTGGTTTGATTGCCATTGACTGCTGGTCCTTTCTTGCAAAATTGGAAAAATAAGGTGCTGTCAAATGAATTAGCCCTTGTTAGTCGATCATCAGTCTGCTCATTAATGAAGTGATCAGTCTGAGAACAGGTTGCTCTGCAGCAGCTCGATGCGGAAGTGAAGCATTATTAACATCTGTGGCGCGCAAACAAAAGCCATCATGGAGATCTTTCAAGGATGAAATTCACGGAAGAGCTGAAGAAAACAACTGTAGCTTAAAAACTTTCCCACATGTGAGACACTGATTTAAAAAAAGCTATTTTAAATATAGCCGCAAGCAGCAATGCCCAATTTCCGCCGCCTGCAATTCAGAGCAATTTCTGCTTTTAAAAATGAAAAGTGTATTTCTGTCATTAAGAATGAATGCTGGTTTTTGACTGTTGCCACGCCCACAGGGTTAAAGTTACAACAGGATGGCGTTTGACTTTTATGCTCAATATGGCCTTATTGCATGATGGCACTAATTATTCAGCAAATTTGGGACGCCTGTGGCAAACAAATTGTGTCCCCTCCCTTTCAGATTTTCTAATCGTTTTACAGGGGGCACTATAGGTGCGATAAAATATATTTTTTTCACTTTTGGATTTACAATGCATACATTTCTTCATTTGGTTTTTGGGAGTCTGCGATGAAAAGATAGGCCCAATGTATTTTGATTTTCAAGTGGGCACTGTTGATTAATCATTTTTTGGTCAGTCAAAAAAACTTTTTTTTTAAGTTACATAATTTTCTGAATTTTGGGTCAAATAAAACAATATTGTTTGACATGTTCAAGGGAAGCAATTTCGCCACCTTTTTGGCTGAAAACGGATAATAATAGGATAATCACCTTTAGGAAGGCGAGTGCCTAATTATGTATTTTGTGACATACGCCTAACGAATAATTGAAATAAATGTGCAAAAAATATCTGCTTTGTCATCTAAAACTGTTAGATAACTAATCTAAAAAGATTCATTTCTGATCCGTGCTGGATAAAGCTCATTCCGACTCCAGACAGACACATAGTGTCCATAACTGAAAATGTCATGTGAATTACAATGCAAAGCTAACATTTGTCATGAAGATTATTGTGCCGATACCTCCACATGTCAGACACGGGGAAAAATGAAAGTCTGGTGAAAGGAAAGATTTCCATTGTGCTCTCACAGCCTGGATAACACATTCAGAACCAGAGACGGTTTAGGTCACATTGCATTCCATTGATCCAAGCACTTTGTCCATTTCTGGGTCAGCTATCTTTATCAGCACATTTTTTTGTCATTCCCATTTCACTTTTTTTTCACACCAATGAAGTCCAAGTTGTGGAAGATATGAACTTTAAAAAAATAGGATTCAGATGTCTTGCTTTTTTCAAGTATTTTATGGAAAAAAAAATCTCTATCTCTCTCTCTCTCTCTCTCTCTCTCTCTCTCTCTCTCTCTCTCTCTCTCTCTCTCTCTCTCTCTCTCTCTCTCTCTCTCTCTCTCTC
>MU204420.1:5762935-5796601 GCA_017309775.1 Paedocypris sp. Pulau Singkep
TCTCTCTCTCTCTCTCTCTCTCTCTCTCTCTCTCTCTCTCTCTCTCTCTCTCTCTCTCTCTCTCTCTCTCTCTCTCTCTCTCTCTCTCTCTCTCTCTCTTTCTCTCTGGTGTATCAACAAGCATTACAACATAGCACCGTCTACCTACATAAAAACACCAGCTTTGCAGGTTTGTGTTAGCAAAGGAGATTTCAATCATATTCTTGCTATTCTTTCTCATTAAAATGTATTTATATTTATTGTGTAGAAAGACGCACATGTCTCAGAAACCGTAGGAACATCCATCCAATTAAAATCCAAGTTTAACATTTTATATACATATATAGAAAGTAAAAAAGAATCCAAGTTCAAGGTCAAACAACGACACAAACAGACGAGTGTTAACACGAATGTCCTACGGATGTAGCGCTTGTGACGGACCTAATTGTGGCGAAAAGCCTCTTTTGTCCAGTTTCCACAAACTGCAGCTTTAAAACGCTTCACTTGTGTGATGTATAGAACAGAGAATGCCAAGCGGGCCCAGGGGAGAGCTTATTCAGCGTCCATGTTTGAACAATGTCCACAGAAGACGGAATTATACTCCAATTCACTCCACCCTATTCAGCCATCAACTGTGTGTGAGCGAGGGGAAGGTCACAACAGGTGTCCTGTCCGCTTCCCTTTTGAGAATGTTTGGCTGGGCTCCACGGTTTCCACGGTGAATGTCCTGCACAACTTTAGCCCTTTTTAGCCACAAAGCTTTCAGTTTCCCATTGCAGTCAGTGCAGGAGGGAAGTGTGTCGACTGCTTACTTTTTTGGAAAGATGGAGTCTGGATAAAAAAAAAAAATCCCAGGTATGTCTTTTTTCTGTAAAAGTCTGTTTGGCGAAAACTGGAAATGGAATTGTGTGTTTTTGTGTTTTGTGTGTTGTAAGGGAAATTGAGGATATTTTTGATATAAAAAAAAGAAATAGGCGTCTCATTTGGGGACGTGTGTTACTGTGACAAGTGTCGGACTGACTATTACGTGCAGTTTATATCGGTGCAATTCCAGCGCTTTTACCGTCTGTCTTGTCATTAAGAGCAAGTCGGGAATTTCTCTGGATTTACAGCGCATGCTATGACAGATGGCCACCGTAAGCAATAAAAAAATATATGGATAATTATGAGAAAGAATGGCCTCGTTGTCGGCAAATATGACTTGTAAATCATTGCTTATTGACTGTGGTGGCATTGCGTGGTGTCACGTGATCACCGAGGCTCCATGAACGATTGTTCTTTGTTAATTTGTGCGTCACAACCGTCGTTTAGAAATACGATTGAACACGCATGGCTAAATAAATCAAGTAAATGTTATTTAGGATTTTGGTGGGATAAGATAGTGATCGTAACGCGTGGAATCGCTGTAAATGTCCGATTGTTGTTTTGTTGCGCGATGTTTAAAAAAAAAGCACAATTTAGTAGAATTTTGGGCGAAACATTGGAAGAAATTTGATGAAGAGTCAAACGCGATGTGTGCGTGCTAACTACGCTCCGTATTGCGATGCAGTGAATCTTAAAAAAAACATTCGCTAGCAGAAAAGACTCTCGGTGAGAACTGAAGATGTCTGGAATAACAGAAAATCGTACCGCATTTTGGCACAAAGGAAAAACATCCAGAGCGTGGTCCTCCACGACCAGCAGGTACCGATATGCTCATTTAAATAAATCCATCATCCAAAGAAAGAGTCCACGTTCGCCCATTCTAGGGTTAAAGTCTTAAACCGTCGCCTCACACCACCTCACACGCCAATGAAAGATTCACACACGCTTCACAGCAAGGGTTAAAAAGCCCATGCTACGCTTACACTCCGTGAGCATTCCACGCCATTTTCCTGCTTTATTCCCCCCTGCCTGCACGCTTCATGCTACTCCGTCCCCTCATCAACGCCGGCATTTTCCGCCGTAGGACGAGACACAGGACGCATAAAAGTCACAGAAATAAAGGGTCAATGTCGGAGGGCTTACCGGAACTGAGGAAGAAGAGGGCCCGAACCAGTCAGTAACCATCGACCACGTGCGGGCGCCGGACCTGGAAGACGGAGAACAACAAAGACAGTTTGTGACAAAGCTGACACGCTGTAGTCTTGGAGGAGCCAAATCAATTGTGACATTTTTCATTTATTTGTAAATGCCTCTTTGGCGGCAGACTCACTCCCTACGACAGTCGGGCTGTTTCGGAATAGGAGAGGTGAGAGTAAAATAGAAGAATCCTGACAGTTGCCTTAATGAGATTCCGTATTAGGGCCAGGCTCGCACACTTTTCTCCCCGCCAGGAGCACGCCCTTCACTTTCAATCTCACATACAAGTCATTTGGAAAACGTTAACCCCATAAAAAACTAAACCCAGACGGCATTACTGGCATTTTCTTCACCATCCTGAAATTGATGCGAGAAAACACCTTAATGCCCCAAATGGGTCCCATTGTCGATAAACTAAAAGAAATTGTGTTTGTCTGATCGGACTCAATGCAATCAAACTACAAAATGCACTGAATATTCCTTCAGTGTTATTATGGGTTGGATGGGGACGATGGATGCGTTGATAAGAGTCCGAGATTGACTTTTTATAATGAATTTGGGAGTTAATTTTGAACCACTACTTTATTAATATTTGCACTGTTAGTTTTTGGTATAACAATCACAACACACAAGTTAAAAATGAACCGTAAGATCTAAACCAAACTATTTTCATATCGTTGTCATTGATTGTGCTATGATACGGAAATAGTATAAAACTAGCCATAGCTAAGCTATAAGAGCTAAATAATAGTAATTTAAAAATTCTTTAAAAATGTGAAATAAACACTTGTCCAAAATGTTAAAACACCACATAAAGTTTAGATTAGACTTTATTAATATTAACAAGGGAAACTGTCCGCGCTTTATCAGCAGCAAACAAAAGGTAAACAGTACGCACAAAGACAATAAATACCCAAAAAAAAGCAAAAGAAAAATGAAACAATAAAAAAATTGTGCAGAAAACAAAAATGAAAGATCCGACAATACATAAGTGCTGAAAAAATACACAAGTAGTGAAAGTGACTTCTTGCAGCTATACTATAAATGATAAATGTACTAAATTTACAGCAGTAATCTACCGTTATTACAAGATTTTGCACAACTAAAGATTGTAAGTTTGATTTCAGAAAGCATGAAGTTGTTCCTATGCAAATTATGCACTTTTAGCTGCTTTAGAATAAAATAGGTTCACTAAGATCACAACTCACATACTGTGTGTTTTTAGTGGGAAAAAAAAGCTACAGTAAGTACACACACACACACACACACACACACACACACACACACACACACACACACACACAGAGCTTCTGCTTGGTCTTCATTAAACAAGTGTGTTGAAGCAGATTACAAGGACATTAGAAGGAATCTTTGAGAAATATCTCTGATGCTTTCAATGCTGCCTCGATGTGCTGGAATGAATAAACACAGATGGCCATTATGAGAAAGTCCTGCGGCGGACGGCAGCGATACGCCAGGAACCTCATCACATTTACTTTCCATCTGAATCCGATTAGCATTTCCACCGACTTGTCAGGTTTGCTTGATATGTTGTGTAATCTGATTTGTGGGTCTCTCGAAGAGCATGAAAAACGTTCCACAACTCATTTTAGCCAAGCTAGCATTAGCATGCTAGTGGGTCAAATGCTGCATGCTAGTTTAGAGGAGACTGGCAGGAAACAGGAACAGAATGAGGCTTTTACTTTATAAAAAAAAACATTACAAAAATAATAAAAAAGGGGAAAAATATAAGTGTTTAAAAATCAGGAACACAACTAGCTGCAAAAAATGGCAGCAAAAACAGAAAACCCGTTAAGGGAGAATTTAACGTTAAATACAAAACTGTATTGAGCAAAACACATAGAAAACGAGTTTAAAATGAGAAAACATGTTGTGGTAATGGACAAGTGTAAATATTTAAATTATTGAATTTAAAAAAACTGCAGTTAATCTGACGGATTACATTTCAAATGATTTGCGTTGTAGTGCCAGACTGACAGAGAGAAAGATGGATAGATGGGTGGATGGAACATAGAAAAGAGAGAAAAGAGAGAAAGAAATAAAGAAAGAAAGAAGAAAAGAGAAAATGAAAGAAAGAAGGACAGAAAGAAAACAAAAAGAAAAAGAGAATGAAATAACTAAAGAAAGAAGAAAAGGCAGACAGAGAAAAGTAAAGGAGGAAGGAATAAAAAAAGAAGAAAAAGAAAAAAGAAAGAAAAGGAAAGAACAAAGAATGAATAAAATAAAAAAGAGAAAAAGAAAGAAAAAGCCAAAGAAGGAAAGAAACTAGGAAAGAAAGAAGGAAAGAAAGACAGCAAAAAGAAAAAGAGAAGTAAAGTAGTAAGGAAAGAAGAAAAAGAAAAAAGAAAAAAAACAAAAGAAGGAAAGAATTTAGGGATAAAAAACGAGAGAAAATGAAAGATAGAAAGCAAGAAATAAAGTACAGAAGGAAGAAAAGACAGACAGAAAGAAATAATGAAAGAAGGAAAAAAGAAGAAACAAAGAAAGCAAGGAAAATTGCAAAAGAAAAGAAAATAATTACAGACAAACAAAAAAATGTGAGTGTGAATACTAAGCTGAAGGTCTAACACGTGTCATGGTGCTTTCTGTGAAGTTCTAAACAGCGTCTTGTGTTCTTTAGCGCTGCAGACCTGCTTCACAGTGGAGAGGATTGACTTCCTGCTGGAACACAGAGTGAAGGTCAGAGGTCATTTCCCGCGCTCTACTCCTCCTGGAGAGGCGATCACGCTCCGGCACAGATGCATCTGATCATCTCATGGAGAAAACCTCGGTAATCGAAAGGACTTTAGGATGTGACAACACAGCTGTCAGCGGAACACAGCGGGTCAAAGCTATGCCACCGCAGATGCTGTGATGGGAAACAAGATAAAGAGTCCTGGAAACAAGACACTGATCTGAAGTCAGATGAGCTGAAGTGATGGCTTTTACTGTTTGCTCCGGCTTGTGTCATTTTTCTGCTTTTTATTGCACTAGATAGAAAAATATATATTGTATTTTGTTAAAAAAGAACATTAATTGTACTGAAATATATACACCATTGTGATGGGCAACTGATTTCATACCAGAATTATATGTGCAAATAAGAAAATTTAATAAAAATGTGAGTTTCATGAGTTTTAGCTTTTATGACTGTTATCCGTTGTTTCGTATGAAAGCATGACAAATATGAAAGAATTGCGCATAAGGCAAACTAGCGCAATGTTTTTATAAATCAAATATGCAACACAGAAATACTTGCATTTCTTGAACTAAATAAATGGATAGAAAAAAGAAAGAAAGAAATAAAGTAAACAAAAGTTTTGTTTTTATTAATCAAAACATTACCGTTGCTTCAATTCCTTCAAGAATTCTTAAAAAAAACAACTAGATGGGTGTGCGGAACTGAGAAAGAGAGAGAGAGAGAGAGAGAGAGAGAGAGAGAGAGAGAGAGTAAAAAAGAAAGAAAGAAGAGAAATTTTTTTTACTCTCATTTTACTTTTTTCTTTTACTCCCATTTTATTACTCTAATTATTACCGTTTTTATAATTATAGCGTTTAAAACTACTTTAAAGCACTACTTTAAATGTACTTTGTATTTAAGAGTTCATTCTGATATTTTCTTGCTCTTATACAGTTGAGTACTCAATTTCCATTATAATGTAATATTGAAATTCCAATAATATAAAGTCTCACATACAAAAACCCCTCGTTTTCTTTTTTGTCTTTTCTTTTTTTCTCTTCTCTAGAGACCACGGTTCTGACCCCTCTTCACTCTTTTTACCTTACTGTCAAAACTGACAGATTTCTTCTCTCTCTAACTACAGCAAAACAGTGACACTGACTCTGTGCTGTCAATTATTTGTCTAAGTGCACAGCTTTGTATTGTACGTCCTGCTCTGGCACTGCACAGTCTGGGCCGCGGCCTGTAAGAGAGAACACAAACCCAATAGAACCTTGGGAAATATATTTAACGTGCATGATGCCTTTGAAAAATCACTGACTTGTTAGAAAATTCAATCCCATTGGTTAAATGGGAATATCGGAATATAAAGTGCGCCAGATGAAAATAAATATATCATTAATGAAACATCCAACACAATAAACAACATAATATTTTGTTTCGCATAAACACCGGTATTTTGCAAATTTTGTTTCTGTATATCAAGGCGCACAGCTTTTAACAAGGCGCTTCATATTGTATAAACTACAATATGAATTACGTAATAACAATTTGTTGTAATTGCAGTCATAAAATACGCAAAGGTGGATAAAATGCCAAACTTTAGATGAGATGGCTTATTTTGACCAATTACATTTTCCCCTTTCCCAAAGTGCTGACACTGGTTGAGGAAAAGTATTTGTGTCCGATATCTGATTCATTTCGACAAACAGTAAATCTTCAGTCTAAAAGCTATAAGTCAGAAATATTTCCATCAAGGTCTTGCACCGGCCCATTACCTCTTGCACTTGTCTCAGATAAAGCACATTCGCTTGAGTATAATGGCCCTTAGCCTCATAAAAACACCAGACTTGCATTAGCGATACACACATATGCTGCTGGCCACCATCCATTAATCAGACCAGACATTTTTCAGGTTAACATCTTAATATCCAAGTTAGACTAACATCAGATCTACAGATTATTATTTGTAGACGCAGATGAAGTAGCAAAAGCATGTATTGGCCTCAGTGGCCTTCAGTAGGGCTCTGTTGAACTAGTTTATGACTTTAGAAAACATAAAACATACACAAAGAGCATTGACGAAACAGCAAAAATATATATTTAGCATTCGTTTGGAATTCCTATTTTTAGAAACTTTAGAAAAGAATTTCAAGACCCTGGCCTACCACTTTAAGGCAACAAACCTGAAGAGTTTAAGATAATTTAGCGTAACACCTCTATTAGAAGGCCATGGCATTCTATTTTTCCATCTCTTCCATCAGTGTGGCCTTCTATTGGAGGCTGGCGTTGAATATTTGAACAATTATGTCATGTTATTGGAGATGACAACACACCATTCGGACTATCACGCAGAGCGCATGAGTCTGAAAGGGTCTTTGTGAAAGTGTTGCTTTTAGAAACTTAATAACTTCTTCTTCTATGTCATTTGTTGTTGGTTGGCAACAAACTTCTCGTGCTTTACCACCACCATTATCTGCTCTGGAGTGTGAGTTTTTAGCATATTCATCTGCTTGAAGACTAGAGACTATCTTAAATCAACTACACAGATCATAAATGGTGAGTTTTATTTTTTTCCATTCAAACACATTCATAAATTGCCAAAAAATACAGAACAATAAGAAAAACACTTCTTAAATGACAATATAAACACTGAAAAGACAAAAACAAAAAAAAACATGCCGTTGGCGCCAACGTAATCGCAGACGTAAGTGCAGAAATGCACTCGTCCAGGGATAATATTTTAGAAACAAAATTACCCTCTCTTTTTGATAAATATACCAGACTTTGAAATAAACAACAGTTTCTCTGGCACATCAGCGGGAGAATGGAGACAGCGGTTGCTGGTCCATAGCCAATGAGAGTGAATGTTCCTTGGAGGAGCCAATGAGAAGCTTGCATGTGTTGCTCAAACATTTTTGAAAAGCTTGGTTTTAGAGTTAAAAGAAATCATAAACAAGTATACATAAACCTGTTAAGTTGTAACAAGATGCAATTGAAGCAAGTTGTCTCAAAAAAGGACAACAGATGCCTAAATAAGGTTAATTAGCGTCTCACCATCAATGCGTGTGTTATTTGTCAATTTGGCTATATTTCTTCTTGTTAGCCAATTCCTTCCAGGAAGTTGCTGTGGTTTCATAGCAGTTATTAGAACTTTTAGAGATGATTCCTTGCGGTGTCATTCTATGATGCAATTTATGTGTATATAGTTGATCTTCCAAATATTGATCCCTCTGACTGTATGGTTTTTCAATTTCACTCATATCTGCTCCATTAGCTATATTTAAGCACCATTATACTCATTATTAGTAAATACACAATAAATCTGCAATACAGCATCTGGCACTGGCATTTCATACCGGTTTAAAGGAGGCCTTCTATTTTTCACCTCTTGGCCTTCCTTAAGAGATTTAAAGATATGTTAATCAAGAAATCAAAAGTTATAACTGGTATGCACAATTATCATTTTCAATAAAAACTAAACATAGAATAGTTAAATGGAAAGTGCACCTTAAAGCATCCACTCCATCCATTGGTGGAACATCACACCAAGTCGAGTTTGACAATTCAAAGGCTAGAGATCATACTAGGCTGAGACACCTCTGTACCTGAAGATGCAGAGTTTTCCAGCTCGACCTTAACAAGGTGAGCAGAAAGCCTCCAGACCAGTGCTTTACAGCCGCTGTGTCATTTCATCTGTCAGGCCGCACAAGATCACAACACAATAAACTTGTCAACTTTCCAGAAATTACTGCAACCAAACTCATTCTCTCCACTCAGTGAAAGAGCGAGTGACATTGGGTCTTTTATAAGACCATGTGGAGGTCAGAGAATCTACTGCTCCTACGTGTGGAATTGAGGTTTGTGGTGGCTCCTGATTTACAGCTCGAGAGGCCCAAGGTTCTATTTAAACTGCTGATTAAGGTGGCCTGAGAAGGACTGATTGAAACTTGTTATGATTACACTCGCTATATCATAATTCCTACTCTCCGAGTTCCTCTGGCACCTTCTACAACAATTATTTACTGATTGCAATTAAAAAGTTCAAGTGTAAAGTCATCTATATAGTTCAGAGCTAAGTTGCTTGAAGGTAAAGCCATGGACATTCTGGGTTCGAAAAGTGGATTAAATGATTTTTCTTGCAGCCACAAGTATGAAACCATTTAAAAGTGGATGTAAAAGTGCAAATCAAAAAGAATGACCAAGAAATATAATAAAGTGTTATATCATTTGATAAAAGAAAACTGTACGTGTAAAAAAACTCCAATTCCCAGGATTCCTCTTGGTTGAGCTCTGGTTATTACTTTCTGTCTTTTAAAAATACAAGTTATTCTCATGTTCCATTAAATCTTTAGTTTAGCTTACATAGCCTAAACTTCTGAGTTTAGAAATTGTTTTAAAATCTGGAATAGTTTTAAACTAAAAGAAAAAACCATTTTATTATTAGTCTACTCAATCTATGTTCTGATTCATCACAAGCTCATAATCCAACTACAAAAAAAAGTTAATTTATTATAATTTAAAATAACAATAATTGTGTTGAGCCCAATATACATTATTGAATCCCCCGCACAACATTAAACAATCTAATTGCCTTGCATTGTTTATAACAGTGTATGATTATATATCCTCAAGGTCAAAAAATTGATGGAAAGAAGGTGAAAAAAAGAAAACTATGCACTTCCTCCATCTCAAATAAAGCACTTATTTGCAGTTTAAATTCAAAGCAAGACACAAACAATCTGGAGCCTCTGTGGAAAGAAAATTTCCTAATTGTCAGGATGCTAAGTTAGTTTGGAGCATCAGGGAAGGACAAATCAAACCAGTTTGTTCAAGCTTATCCTCAAATAACCATTTCTCCAGTATCAGCCAAGGTGAATGAGCGCTAATCCCCATCAGCTCCGCAGCATTATGGTATTAAAATGACAAAGAGGTAGGAGGATACAGTTGTAGATTATAAATCCTTGTGAATATCAGAGATTAAAAATCTGACATATATGTGAAAATAAAATTATACTTCAGTACATCATAATCCTAAATGGAAACTTTTAGAATCTCACCTTGAAAATGGCTCGATTTTTGCGTAATGCAAAATTAAAACAAAGAGCTGTACTACAATGAATGTCTATTTGAATAAAAGCATCTGTAAAATGCATATTTGTCAATTTTAGCCTTTGATAATAAGTTATTATAAGATATTATTTAGGTAAAAAAGTAAGTCTTTCTTGATAATAGTTTATGGTGGAGTAATGGGCGTAATACACTTTTAAAAGCGTGTTAAGAGCATTCTTTCATAAGAAAATTGGCATCAACTCAGTCATTTTGACTTTGGTCCCAAAAAAAATTGAATGTTGAGGTTAACTTTCCCAAACTTTGATTTCAATACTCTTATAGTTTATCTGGGTAATTTTTTATATTGTAAATAACTTATATCACTTTTATTAAAAAGTTAAAATGTAAAAAATAACTCACTAAGAAAAAATTAACGAGTTGAGTGAAAGAGACAGAGTTTACGAGTGAGAAGAAGACAGACAAAGAGAGAAAGAGAGAAAGAGCTAGACTAAGAAAGGGAGGAATTAAAAGGCGGGGGGAGAAAGAGAAATGCAGCTGTAGTCAAGACTTTTATTTTGTTGTAAAAGAAATTCTGCCCAGCTTAATTCTCAACTACACTTTTATTGTTTTTTTAAAGATTAAAAAAAAATACTTACATTTTACATACTTAAAATAAATAAAAAAAAAAAAAAAAAAAAAAAAAACAGGGCTCCACCGCAATAAATGAACTGCAGTGATAAAGTGTAAATCATCTCTTTCCCCCAAGCTGATACCTGATCTTTCAGCCTTCGGTCTTGAACCGTATTTCAAAAAGATTGCAGATAGGATGTCCTCTGCAGGGGAGAGCTGAAACGGATGGCGTCGCAGATTAAATTTACAGCGAGAGGCTGGAGTTGTCTTGTTACCCTGTTTAATGGAAAACAATGAGTCTTCGACTGTGGAGTCTCCACATTGACCTGTGAGAACGTGCCATGTTTTATTGAGCTTCTTTCTACGAGACCCTATCAATGCACATCGCAGTCCAAGCCAATGACGGATTAGACAAACAATAACATTAGCATGCAGATAATGGGCTACATACTCACTAGGTGGATGGATTGCTGTACACGTTTAATTTCCAACGGGCACTTTCCACTGAAAAGGATGGATGGATAGAATTATATATATTATAACATGGTTAATATTTGAGCTCCCCTCATAATACAACTTGTTTTTGGCCATTTCTAATCTTGACTTTAATGGAAGTTATTTTGCCATTACATTTTGACGGTGCAATATCTGGATTACTTGGTCAGGTCCTCTACTTATTCACTGCTTTCTGTCCCTCCATCCCTCCATCCCAGCCATGTTGTCATTATCTCGTTGCACTTTGTTGTGTTCAAATGTCGGGTGGTTTCCATTTAGCTTGAAGCTTATGTTAATCCCTGTCTTGTCTTGCTATGTTGTGTCATGCCCTACCTGGATTAGCACTTATTGCTGCTTTATTTTTTTGTTGTCTCGCTCTTGTTAAGGAAGCGGTGTTGTGCTTTATCCCTTCTGGCATTGTGCTTTAATTCACTGTAATTAGTGTTGTATTATTAATACAAAGATATTGTCTCAATACTCTTATAAGGCATAATATTCTAATTATTGCTGTAAAAACAATTGTGATGTATGAATCGTACCAAAATATACATGCATATATAATATACTTATTCAATAATTATGGAGAACCATTTCTTATTTGATTCTGACCTTGTCTGGATCCTTTCCTCAATTACCTTGATTTAAAGTGTTTGCTAAAAAATATATAAAAAGAGGAAATGCATTTTTCAAAAAAAAAAAAAAAAAAAAAAACTAAATATAAATGTAATTAATTGAGTCAAGAACAATAAATAATACGTAAATCAATAGTAAAAAAAATTGTTTTATATAAAAATATTTTTAAATATTAAGGACAATTTTGTCTTGTCTAGTTCTTTGAGAAGAGGAAAAAAAGAGGATATTTTTTTTGTACATGCATTGTACAATCATAAAATTAATTAACCAACTCATGGCTCTACATATGTAAGTTTGTAAGTTTAGAGCAAAGATTACTCCTGAAATTAAATTTTCCTTGGAATAAACTCTTAAATGTAAATATTTAATGAGATTTTACATGTCTTACTGAGGAGAGAAGCTAAAGATTCGACGGCATGGATTCGTTTCTCCCCATTACTTGTAAATAAATGTTAGACACGCTCTTGCAATTGATTTGTTCATAGTTTAGAACTCTTCAGTGCATCACATCATATTTTCTCTTTTATCGCAACACGTCTTATAAAAACCGCTTTTATTTCGTCACGTGACTCACCTTAAATGCCCGATAAGTGTCTTCATGATGTCAAAATCCTTGTGTAAAAACTTTGGACTAAGTTGTACTTGGACTAAACTGTGGAATAAGTTTGTTAACACAAGTTTCACTCCGTTGGTTTTGCTTCGTTTGCTAGTACATTCCACCCAAGTGAAATCACATGACCAGCACCAAAATAAGAGTCCTAAATTAGCGCAATCTACTCTAATTAGTCAATACACAATTAATGAGATAGATAGATAGATAGATAGATAGAATGACAGACATAGACATATAGGTAGGTAGGTAGATAGATAAATAGATAGATAGATAGATAGATAGATAGATAGATAGATAGATAGATAGATAGATAGATAGATAGATAGATAGATAGATGGTTAGGATAAGGATATACGTATAAGTATAAAGCAAAGAATGTAAATACACACGTTTGTATTATCTTATCTTTTATCTCACTGGCAGATTTTGACTTTTTGGCAAAAGAAACCATGTGTACATGTCACAATCGCCTATGTTAAGTTTCTGCGAAACCCAGAAAGCTCACTTTCATCTCCCAGACCTGTCAGCCTTCCATTCTTAAGCAATTAAAGATGAAAAGAAACGCCTGAAAATCAGCAGAAAAAACAACTCTTTCTTTTTTGTGTTAATTTTCATCTCAAGTTGATATGCGAAGCTTATCTGCAGGGGATTTTCAATGACCATGTAACTTCTAATTGAATATAACTGCAACACCGACTGTTATCAACTTTAGGAAGCATTTATATTTATACATCAGCCTAATATAATAAAATGCAACACTAGGCAAAAAATATCATCCATCAAAAAAAAAAGATAAATAGACAACGTGCGCTTTTTTTTTTTTTTTTCATATATTTAACTACTTATAGTTCAAGTTTGAACAAAAGTTCGAGGCCTTTCTGTGAGGAGTTTGCACATTCTCCCTGTGCTTGTGTTTCCTCTGGGTGTTCAGTTTCTTCCCACAATCGGAAAACATGCAGGAGATTTACAGCCTGTAAAATTGTCCATGTGTGAGAAAGAGTGTGACTGGGTGTCTGTGCCCTGCTCTGTGATTGGTTGGTCAACAATCCAGTTTTAATCCCACCTCCAGAGATATGATTGGCTCCAGCTTCTCATGACCAAAATTGGAAAAGTGGTTCATAAAAGAAATATGGATGAAAGATACATTGTGACGCTCCACATCATTCTAATGACTCCCTTTCAACGCTGTGTGCTGTAATAGCGCATTAATCAGAAGACAGCTGTCAAATTTTGTATAAATACCATGTTATTATCGAAGGCCATTCAGCACTCACAGACAGGAATAAACAAGAAGCGACTGATCAAACAGAAAGGAGGAATGAAAGTCGGTTATCGGTAGTAAACTGATGTTTGACCTGACTTTGAATGGCGAAGCTTGGACATTCAAGGCTTGACACGTAAACTTACTCGATACATTAATTTTTCATTTGGCGAAGATATTCCTATCTCCACTTTTAAATTACGGACTTGTCATTGGTTTGCTAAACTAACGTCTTCTTATAATCCAGATAGCTTATCAACTAATGAGAGGGAACTCTTCTGATGTAAAAATGGCAGAAGATACAATCCGTTTACACAAAACTCTCCGAGGAGTTAACAGACAAAGAATTTTTGAGTTACTTTTCAAGAACACAATGACTTCTATTACTTAAGGATTTAAAACATACAGTACACACCATTATGAGCAGCTCGGTGGAGATTGAGGACCGGTCAAGGTCGTTTTGGACTGCATGCTTTATCTCAGTGTTTCTTCAGGGTCTCTGGATTTTACCTCAAAGTCCAAATCTGAAAAAGTATGCATGGGAATGTGTGCCTGTGTGTCCCGGTCTGTGATAGGTTCCTTCCAGGTCCCTTTATTCCCAGAGTAGCTGGGATTGGCTGAGTGGAAAAAAGCCTTTCAGAAAACGTCTAGAAATCCACATAAACACACATTTGAAGAAATGACAAAGAACCAAGCACCTTGAGTTGAGCTTGATAAAATCATTTATTGTGCTCCAGAATATTAAATCCTATTTAACCAGAAAGAAAGACAAAATGACAAATAATCTACATCACAACAACCCTTTTGTAGTTCTTTTAAACAGACAATTTTATCGTCTTCCAAAGGTCAGCCAGTAGAAAATAACAATGAAATTTGGTTGTTGTTTGTAAGAAAATGGCCCTCGGTCTTACCTTTACATTCAGTTACAAGGCTTGTCCTGGCACATGAGTGTGTCTGTGTGTGTGTGTGTGTGTGAGTGTGTGTGTGTGTGTGTGTGTGTGTGTGTGTGTGTGGAGTAGCATACTAAGCTGCAGAAATCTTCCCAACTGCACTGAATCCCATTTCTGGTTGGTACGTGTGCACTCACAAGATGAGTCCTCCGAGTGAGTCACCGCTGCACGGTTCATTAAATTTTAATATTGTTCAAAGAAGCTTCCTTTCATGGGGGAGACACGGACAGGTTGGCTTTGCATATGTATACCTGGGAATGGGCATCACACGCAGCAGTGACTCTCCTTCCGGCCTGTTTGTTCAGTGTGGTTTTGTCAGAGGTGAAGACAGGACAGAGGAGGCTGTGTTCGGAATGGGAACATAATGGTGAGAACAATGTGTCACAGGTCACCTGATCAAAAAGAAGAAGAAGAAAAAGAAAGCAGCACTATTCTTTCAGCCTCGTTCCCTAACACTATCACCATTTCTCTTTAGGTGCTTGTCTGAAGGCCCCGGTTTCACTTCCAGAAGTTTAGGCTAAATATTTCACAAACAAGCGATCAATTATCTTGATTTGTGAAATAAAATACTCCAGCAATTTAGTTTGAGATCCACAAATCCTGTTGTGATTTAAAACTTTGCTATAGCTCAACCAGAAGAGCCAGTTATTGGTTAACCACAAGGTTATCGGTTGGACTTCTTTGGAAAGCGAAACCAAATGTAAAAAAGAACACCAACTGCTAAATGTACAAAAAAAAAAAATACAAATACAAAAATAAATGCAAATAAAAAACAATCAGAATGTTGCGCATGCTGTTGTGTTAATACACATTCCTTTGATTGTGAAAAAACTAAAAGAAATGATAAAATGCAGCCAAACTAACCTTGAAAAGACACAGTGTGAATCAAAGGGCAATGTTTAGCAAGTAATGGTGTTTTTTGCCAAATGAAAAAACAAAGAAAACATGATGATTGGGTGAACGAAACATTGAAAACCCCGAAAATTTGGACCTCTTTGTTACAATTTCAATTTTAAAGAAATCCAATCGTGTTCAATCAATTTTACAAGACTACTGAAGAGCCACATGAAATGCAAACTGTCACGACAGGAAAGCGAATCCCCTTGGGAAGTTAACTAAAGATTAGCAGTCCACTCGCCTTATGCCATTTTGAGTGGAGTGGAACAATGTGGAAAAGTAAGAGTAGACGTTCTCAATTATCTTGCTTTGTAATACAAGCTACTTCAGATTAAAAAAAAAAAAAAAGCTCTGTGACACACTCACACATCGAGAGTCTTTTCTTTAGTCTGCACTTTAGTGGTTTGATCAGTAGGTTCAACAAAAAAAAAAGCCTAAAATAATCACAAACTGTCTAAAAAAAATAAGTTGTGGATGCGATCAGGAAAAAAATCAGGAAGGTGACACCAGCCTGTTAAACATGGATCTTTCCTGACAAAACTATCACATTTTCCCTTCCATGTCCTCCATTTGTCTTATTTTCATTCCATCTTGTCTGGCGTTCTATATCTAGCTTAAAGCAGTGTGATCAAGGGCTTTCTAAACATCAGAAGGTCCCCTAATACATTTTCATTCAGGGGCCTTTCCGTCTTTAATGTTGGAATCCTCTGTGGTGATCATTCAGGTGAATCACAGAAAGTTCTGGATTAGGAGAAACCAGCTAAAGAGCTTTAGCACGACCATTCAAGACTCCAAATTGTACAAAACGAATCCCTGCCTCCACCACTGGTTGTTTTAAGCTGCCTGGGGGAACTGCCTTGAAAAGCACAGCCAAAGAAAAAAAAAAAACATGTCTTTCCCAGAAAATATAGCTTGACAATTAGCAAGAGTTGAAAAAGCAAACAAAAGAAGAAGTTAAAAAAAATCCAAACTGAAGAGAAGTCAGTACATATTAAAGACCAATGAGCAAATCAAATGGTACATTAACTTCCCCGCTTTTGGGAGCTCAAACAACAAGTGATTCACCACTATTAAAAATTTTTACCAACACACATGTAGAAAACTAGTTCAGGTTCATTCGAGCTAATTGCAAATGCAATCTATTCAGCCCGACGCCTTTTCACCATAATCATCTCTGGTCAAAAACCAACCGCATCCGCCCTGGTCAGCATATTCCGTTTCCCACCAGCCACATCGGTAATTCCTTAAATCCGAAAGGGGAAGAGAAAGATTTTTTTTGTCGTTGTTTTAAATAATGACTTAATCAGCAGAACAGCCACCAAGCAGATAAATTGTCATGCGCATCGTGCTAAAAATATCCAGCCTCTTTTCGAGTCCACCAGTTTCAGTATAGACAGCACTTGTGTGATGAAGCTGTATCTGCCAGGAAGCCAATAAATTCCCCGCAACGCTCTTGAGGCAGGTTCCTCGATATCACTGCCCCCAGCCAGGGCTTAAAGAGCATGGGTGCTTTGTGTACATATCTAGATTTGTAAATAGGTCCTATACAATAAAACCCCAAAATAAATCGACAAAAAGAACCCATTGTGCATATTCCCGAGGACGTCAGGTTCTCTCCGATCTCCCCCAAAGTATTCCATCATCCCGATGCCTCCAGCCGAAGGAGCCTGAATTGAGTAAGCAGCATCTCCTCTCTGTTCCGAGAGTCATCCACTATCCGGTGCCCTAGGAAAACAATACATTTTCTTTTGTTTACAAAGAGCCTCTCGAACGTTGCTTCTGTGCTTCCGACGTTTCCTCTCGAGGGGTGGAACAATTCCTCAAAGAATCCCAGACGGATAGTTGCCTTCCAGCAAATGGCCCAAGTTGCGTCGAAATAAGAATCGAGGGGGGGAACGGAAATCTGAAAAAGGTTTGCACTCTACCCACTTGCTCGTAGAAAACTTTATTGGGCACGGAAATCTCCTGTTTCCTGTGAAGATCATCGTCCCAGTGGTGTCACTATCGCCACACGTGTACTCTGCGTCTGCGGGAGAGTATGTGTGTGCGCCTTTGAGTTTGTGATGGGAAGGCGTGGCTATACTCTTGTGGTCGAGTGTGAATGGGGATGTGGATGGGGCAAGGTGTTGTTCTGTCCACTGGTGTATCTGTTGAAAGGGTGTAAGGAGGTAAGGCCTGGCATGCTGTTGGGAATCATAGTGATGGTGTTTGGCGTCATAAGTGGGATATCGTCTGGCGATCGACGCATGGCGAGTGTGTAATCGGGCGGGCAGGCAGTTCTCAGGACCACCTCGTGCGGGTGCATGGCCTCCCGACACTCGCGCTCCAGATCGCTGTGTTTCATCTGTAGAGACATGATCTCCTCTTCTTGGGTATGTGGCAACTCATTGGCCGTGGTTCTCTGTGGGCTGCAGCGCCGATGGACCTCGTGCCTCCTCTTGTCCTTTTTGTAGTAGAGGGCAGCAAAGGCCAAAATATTGAGGAAAAGCAGAGAGGCTCCAACCGCAATGGTCACACTGAGCTCGGTGGAGTAGTCCCGCTGATCTACAAGGAAAGGCTGGTTCTGATTCTGGTTCAGACTGTCTTGGGTCTCAGTTGGAAAAGGTGTGGGAAAGGGTCTCTTGGTGTTGACGGGGATCTTCTTTGGCACGCGGGGAGTGACCTCGGGTGGAGGCAGTTTAGTGGCGGTGGACACTATCTGGGTGGCGCCGTCATTTATGGCGTGGAGATGCGGCACCAACTCCAGCCATAAATTCACCTTGTTTGCCCGATAGTGTTCCTTCAAGCGGGGCTTCAAGCCGATGTGCAAGTAGAGTTGGTCCTTCTGGTTGTATCGGGTCCAGGCTACTTCTTCAAATCGGTTGGGTTTGGTGTGGATGAACTTGGTGTCCTGGGGTACAGGCTGGTTTGGGTCGCTGCAACAAAAAAAATGTAAGTGAGTGGATGAAATAGGATCACACTTTCTGTTCATATTGCAAATCATAAGGTCTCTAGATGCTATTTTGAAAATTGAAGTAAAAAAATTAAGTTGGGGTTAATGGTAATCTAACACAAACAAATGTCTGATATTTTAGCGTATTTGTTACTTGAGATCAGTATTAAAATTGCTCAACCTTATGACATAGATTATGACTTAGCTTTCAACAGTCAATTCCAGAATTATTTGAACCCCAAGGTCAAGTTAGGATTAAAGTTATTTTTTGTTTCTCAATGCGCAAGGTTTTTAGCCCCAGAAATGTCCAGTTTTCAGTTGCATCACTGTGGAGACAATTATGTATCAATTCAAAATGTATCAGTCCAAAAAAAAAACTATTATTAAATTGTGTAATTCCCCAAATTATTTATATTTTCATTGTATTTATTTGGCAGATACTTTTATCCAAATCAGTTCACAGAACAACGACCAATTGAAGTACAGCAGATGAATAGATAGATGGCTGTATGCATAAATAGATAGAAGGACAGACAGAGACAGATAGACATTAAGAGAGATGGACGGAAGAGATTGAATGAATGTGCAGACTGATGATGAATGAAGTGACAAGAGAAAGAGAGAAAGAGATAGATAGAGAGACATAGAGAAAGAGAGAGAGAGAGAGAGAGAGAGAGAGAGGGAGAGAGAGAGAGAGAGAGAGAGAGAGAGAGAGAGAGAGAGAGAGAGAGAGAGAGAGAGAGAGAGCATGTCATATCCTTTCAATAACAGATGAAAAATACGCTATTGGCTTTTACAGAAATTAAAAGGAAACATTTGCTGGTTGACTAAAAGTAACACAAAATTTGCCGGGGTATGAATAATTGTGTTCTTGACTATATACATAATTATTCAATACTGTCTGCATACAAATGCACCTGCTCATAAAACTACCAAAAATTAGTCCAAAAGACAAAACTACACTTTGATGCGAGTGTTTTGTTGCCATTCTATGAGTTACTGCGTCAAGAATTCTAATAATTCTCGAATCTAAAAAACATATTTATAAAGCCCCAAACTGACAGTAAGTGGTTATAAACCTTTCATGATTCAGTTCCACCTAATCTAAAACAAACCAAATGTTGGCAGGTTGCAAAAAATCAGTGGTCTAATGAGAATCGAGACTTTGTGGGAAAAATGTTGAAAGAAACATCACTATTAGTGACAATTTAGAGATGATATGACCTCAGGTTCTCCGTAGCACTGTTTCCTGGCAACTAGGCATCATAGCATAATCAATAAATTTGCCTTTCAGATTACGAGATAGTGGCGTGGGTGAACTAGCAGCAACAACAGACGCCTGCAAGAATGATCTCTTTGGAGATAAATATCCGAAAGCGACATTCAATTACATGTAAAAATCATCTCCTGCTGCTTAAGTCTTACCCAGTCTTGGCAAAGTTGGTCCAGTATGTCATCACCACTGCACTAAGCATCACATCGTTTTTGGAGAAGTTGCAGGGAAAGAGCTCAGTTGGACCAATCATTGGCAGCCCAAACACATATGGGATCTCATCACCGTGTGCAGCATCAGCCCAGGGTGGAACCTGCTCGGTCTGGCAGTGATGATAAAAGGCGTAGAAATAAGTAGGAGAACCAAAGCTGGAGTGGAGGTCCGCGGTGGCCACTGCTGGGGCTACCCACTGATGATCAGTAAAGAGTGCTAAAAGGGTCTTCCTTCTGGTCTCGGGGTTGTGACGGTCAGCCCAGTCCGTGTACATGAACTTGATGGTCTCACGGAGGATGTCCTTCCCAGCGGGGTAGCCATATAAGTCATCCACAAAGCTCGACACCGCGTAATCGAAATCATTCGCTTGAACGCCGTTCTCGTTGTCCACGATGAGCTCCACAAACTTAAGCCCCTCCCCTTGGTTGACACCCAGCATGATGTCATAGTTGAGGAACTCCCCTTGCTCCATAAGGACCTGTGGGTCGTCTGGAATGACGTCGCCATCGATGACCGGGCCAAAAGCGATGTGATAGCGAGCAGGTTGGATGTCCTGCTCCACCAGCTCTTTGTAGTGTTTCTTCTGCAGGCACTCAACCATCTCCACCGTATCTTTCAGGTTGCAGCCCACCTTGTTTGCCAGCATGTTGGCATACTGGGCTGGATCGTAAGTGACAGACCAGCTGGACAAGGCTGTGCCACTTTGCGCAATTGCCCTTTGGAAAAGACCTGCGTGTGGAAAGCAAGACACGGTCAGAAAGAAGAACTGTGCAAAAATACTGTGCATTTTTGCAACCATCCATTTTCAGATTCAGAATATTACAAGCCAAACATTTACACAGTAAGATGAGGATAGAGACTGTTTGATAAATTCTGCTTGAAACAAACTACTATTTCTGCAATTAGTGAGAGTAACAGAGTTAATGAGAAAGACTTTAGGCTCCGCCCACAACACTCATTAGTCAAGATGCAGATCAAACCAGAAGATCTCACCTCTGCTGTGATGTGTGTGTGTGTGTGTGTGTGTGTGTGCGTGTGTGTGTGCGTGTGTGTGTGTGCGTGTGTGTGTGTGTGTGTGTGCGCAAGTGTTTCAGCTAATTCGACCTCTATTATAAGCAAAATACAGTAAGTGCTGCTCAATTTGCAATCTGGAGCAGTTTTTATGCAAATACTAAACGCTTTGGGACAAGAGACCATGAAAGTCAATATGGTAATGCTGATGAAGATGGATTGCACACAGACCTTATCAACAATTTACGTTGTTGTCAAATTACGTTGTTGTGAAAAAGACTATTTTGGTAAAACTTGATTACACCGCATTACGGTTAATTAGACGTTTGCACTTTGCAGGTCTTTTTCACACAATCGTCAACAAAGTTGACCCATAACACTGAAAAAAGCAGATATCACGCACAAATGTCAGGATTTAAAAAGTGTGTGTGTGTGTGTGTGTGTGAGGTAGAGAAAGTGGAAAATTGAGTTACTCTGTTACCATGACAACCTGTGGGATCTCAGTCTTACCAGTGCAGTTATGAGTGAAAACAAGTCTTTTCTAAAGAAAACAGCCACACACACACACACACACACACACACACACATTACCTGCATGTAGAAGTCATTATATACAAAACTATACGTCCCACAACCATAAACATTTCCCTTCCCCATCCTTTTTTCCATAACCTCCATATTGACCCTCACATGGAACCTTAGGTCCCCACTTTAATATCAAAACCAAGCATTTGGGGCCCCACTTTGGCTTAAATGGCTGTACACAAAATAGTTAGATTTAATTTGTCAGAAAATATGTAACCTTAAATATGCAAATACTGTAATTTTATACTATGAGTGCAAGAAAAACGACAGCCAAAATAAATAAAAAATTAAGATCTATTCCAATAATTCAGCATTGAGCAGTGTAAGGATTGTCTCAGGGTTCGTTTAAACGGTAGCGACAGCCTTAAAGCTGGTCTGTGCCAGGAGACCTCTTTACAAAGCAATTTTTCAAGCAGACAGACTGAAAATAGAACTAATGTATTTACTACGTATGCCAACGGAAAGTGAACGCGGAATTTGAAAAGAGCCCTTGTGTTTCTGTGATGTCTACGCTCTCATCAAAATAAGCAACGATTGGAATATGGAGAGCTAGAAATGAGCTCTGCAATGATGGGTCGATGATGTTTCTGGAGATGTTGGTGATTTTTAACTTCAGATGAAATACCTGGGCTCTTTGAAATTGATCAAAATTGAAATTGACATAACTTTATATTGCATATGACTTGTTTCCTATATAACATGCTATGTATAAGATATTTTCACAATGGCATTCACACAGACACACAATTTAGTTATATGTATATTTATGTTTTTTACGATATTTATTTATTTTGAAATGATATATAAATGACATTACATTTAGATTTTAGGTTCCTTGCGTTAATAATACATTTAATTGTTAAAACCTTGTATTTTAAATTGTAATTTTTAATAGAAATCTAGAGTAGAAAGCTAAACAAAGTTTTGCATACAATAATAGTATTACCTAGTAAAACCAACAAACTTATTAATATTAATTTATATTTTAAAAAACAAATAGACCTTTTTAGAAGTCATTTACTGGACAGGAACCACACAGCAGTGAAATAAACGTCTATAGATATACACTTTTAAGAAGACATTTTCAGATCACACTAACTAAAGATTAAATCTGAAAAATCCTATTTGGTACCTTTGGTTGAGTTGCTCCAGCGGTTTCCTTCAGAATAATGGGACAGAGTCAGCAGGTTGACGCATGAGGCTCCGGCTCCAGACCCAAACACGGTGATTCGTAAAGGGTCGCCGCCGAAGAACGCAATGTTTTCACTGGTCCAGCGCAAGGCCTGGATTAGGTCCAGTAGTCCATAGTTTCCTTTGGCTGCTTGGTCTCCAGTGCTCAGAAAGCCTGAGAAGAGAAAGAAGACGAACAAGTTGACATTGACAGCAAGGAATTGAGTGTTGTCTGACTCCGCCTTTTCCTTCTTTTTACATGAATTAACATAACTATATAAATAATAAAGGCAAAAACAGTGACATGAAATGATTGAAACATAAATAACATTTGCAGATATTCAAAAATATTTGATATCCAAAATACTGTATGTCATTTTCGGCTTCAATCACGGATGAAAAATATTGCTTTCTTTAAAGAGAAAAAAATTCTAAAGATCATTCAAGTAGAAAAATAATTAATTGGTGGTTGAAAAAAAAAAAAAAACAAATTGCAATAACATATTGAAAATACATTTATTACACATCAGAATCTGTCAAACTTTACATTCATTATCTCTAACTGCTAATCCATTTCATCAGTGGGTGGCTAGAGGACGTCTGACCATAACTGGACCAAAAAAAAAGCCGCCAACCAATCACAGAGCGGGAGCTACTGACATGGTCATTTGCCAATTAGATCTATAGAAAGTCAATGCGCAGAGATAGTGACTTCTCACATCTAACTGCAGCATCACTGTGCCACACATCTTTTAATTCATTTCTCATCACTTCAGTTCAAGAATTTACCATAATTGGATTTAAAATAACGAAACATAATTTAGACCCTTACTGGACCAATTCCATGCATGTTAATAGCCAGTGCTGTATTTTCTAAGCTTGTAAAAAAGATTATAGCTGGTCAATGATTAGAATTCGATTATGTTAAAAAAAAAAAGAAATAAAAAAATATCCAATGACTAATTATTTGACCGCAGCATCTTTGGCTGGGAATACACACCCTGTGGTGTGTGCATGTTCGGTAAACAGATTATTTTAGTTTGGAGAACTTTTGTAATTTGTGATTAATGTGAAACCAATGAACGTGAAATAATCATTATAGAGAAATTGGAATCCACTGAATTTTATTGTTAACATTTAATTTTTTATCTAATTAATATTGAGAGCCAATCATCGAAGAAAAGCATGATACTTAACGTCTCAAAAAGATCTTTCATCAACCCTGTTTTTTCAATCATTCCTTCAAATTAAATATTAGATCTAAAGTGGCCAACTTTGTACATGACAACAAGGAATTAAATGTGGCCTGACTGTGTATTTAGTTCCCTCTTTTTCCAAATAACAATGAAAATTTTAAATAGAATAAAAAAATACACAAAAATGTAGCATAAATATTTAAACAAAAAAAAAAAACAGTGACTTGCTATAAAACAAAAAAAAAGCTAAAACAAAATGCACAAATATCGAATACGGTAACAGGTTATGGTAGTTTATTAATAATAATAATAATAATAATAATAATAATAATAATAATAATAATATTTGGTAATAATACTAGTTATAATAATAATAATAATAATAATAATAATAATAATAATAATAATAATAATAATATTCTAGAAGCCTGTCGTGATGCATTTCCAGCGATTAACTTTACAAATTGCCCGATATGTTGTCTTTCAAAAGTATATAAAGATTAAAAGTTTAATTTGGTTTGGCTCCAAAAGCACAAATAAGGCTCGTTTTTCTACTGTATTTCTTCACCATATTGGCTTTAATTAATCTGGTTGTGTTGCAGCAAGGAAGTAAATTCCTGGAAAGTGGACGACAACACAGGTCTGAATTTAATTGATTCCAGTTATCCGGAGCGGTGTGCCGAGCGAATCAGAAAGACCGGGCACCAGCTCGGGAATGATTAGCAATCAAATGGCAGGCTGTCAGGTGCTTGTGCCCGCGGTGCGGAGCGGGGAACCCATTTTGTTCCTCATACAGGAAGTAGGCAGCTTTTCACCCTTCTGCATGCAGAGAGATGCAATCCAATCACAGCCAGGGGAACAAAGCCGCCGCCCCCCTGCGCGAGGACGCTGAATAGCCAGGGTTTCTGAATGGAGATGCAATTGGCGTGATTTGCTAAAAACAGGCCCTCAACAATACGGTTTAACAAGACGGGCAATAATCATGGATTTTTGCCACGTTGATGACGGAAGGCGGCGTCTCAGATTTGCTGTGCAAGCAGTACTGTCGCAGTATTTGGATGCATTTTTGTACAAGTGTGGGGCGGCGGGACATCGTTCACTGAAGAGCGAGTGAGATGACGTCATGCCACAAAACCTATGATTATTCGGACCCTCATGGATTTCTCAATTTTTATTTCTCAATTTCTATTGTTTTGTTAAATAGAGAATAGTGCTTCTATTTTAGGGTTTTACCGATTTTGGAACACTCGCTTTACCTATAGCATCATACCTATACCTACAGCATACTTTCTACTAATACAAACCAATTAACCACAGTATTAAAGGATTTTAGGACTTCTAAAAAATCCAAAACTCTGTATTTCAAGTGGCACAAATGCTTACTTACATTCCTAAATATTGATCATTTTTACTTACTTTCTGTGAAGTACTGCAACTCTGCTATTTTCAAATATATAATTAAAATAATTACTGGTTAATTTATTAATTAATAATTGATTGATTTATAGATTGATTAATTTATTGATTTATTATAATTATTTTAATAACAATACTATTTAATTTTAATAATTAACAGAATGCTGTCTTCCTAATGAAAGGATTCTGTTCCAGGCAGTTCAGCCATATTTAAAATGTTATTTTCAATTTCAAATTCTCCCTGTTTCTTCCAAATCTTTAACACGGCTTTTGATCAGTGTAATACAATCTTAGTTGAGTGATTTGTGTCCAATAGCTTCTTGATTTATTCAAAACACGACTAATTAAAAAAAAATATATATAAAATAGTTAATGCAAAGGAGTCACATAGTTCTCAGCTTATGTTTTTAGCCTAAAAAGCTTAAAATAATAATTTTCTAAATGTTTGATTGGGTCACGCCATATTGACAATCTCATAAATCTGCCAAAAAAAGAGCATTCAATTCAGCAATCGTGAAACCGCTAAAACGTGGACGATTAAGGAACCATGAGAATCGCTAAAACCATAAGAGCTCAATAATTGTTTCAGTAAGATATTTCATGTAAGACCATCATTGATCATTTTCATATTTAAATAGTCAGCACACAATATAAAGAAGCCAAAACCAACGATACAAACACTCATAATAAACTATTGAACCTATCGGGCCGAGATAACCAACCTCTGCAAATAGATATGCTAAAGATGCTTCTTTTAATTCAGTCTGTATCTTATGAGATCAGGAAATTGAGAAATATTCGTGGAACATCCTTTAAAACGAGAATAACAATAGCTGAAAGGGTCATTTTGAATGTGAGCATCATCTGTTCTTGTATAAAAGACACTGTGATGTGCAAATGGTTTGTATATAGACTGACGCTCTCCAACAAAAGTGCCACAGCCCGTGTCATTGTGGGAACCGAACCAACAGTTGAACAAATCTGGACTAAAACTGTACAAGCTTGGCACGATTGTTGGTATTCATAACTGGATGAAAAAGCCACTGAGGCTTTATTCCAAGTGTCGTGATCTCCAGCAGATGGCTTGGGATGTTAAGTTATTCTGATATTTGACTTTGGAGGGCCATGCGAGATCACAAAAGTAGCATAACTAGGGAACACAAATAACTTTTTTGATGCTTGAGTAAGATACACGATTAGTAGCCATGTCCACTGAACATTGTAAAGTCAAAATGTGTGTTTCTGTTGTATTTGAAGACAGCATTTCTTCTATTTCTGTCCTATTTTCCTGGTTACAGTCCGTTTTCCTGTCAAAAGTTGGTTTTGAAAAGTTTGCACAAGCTCCATTTATGACTGATTTTATGTAGTTATACTTATATTAATACTCTGATTTTATGTAATTATACTTATATATTAAAACACATTTTTAACTATTTATATTTATTTATTTTGTTTTACTTTGTACTGTCTGTATTGATGTAAACCATAATTTCATTCACGTTACAATTTAATTTATAATCACAATTTTAAAATTCATTTTTTTCTGTAGATTTTTATAAAAAGATGAATTGATTCACAATGTTTACAAAACATTTTGCTTGATGTTATTTTGTATTTGGGTAATGAATCCAATTAAATATCTTGTCCAATCTTATGTCTGTCTAAAATCAACATACTTATTAATATCAATATATATATATATATATATATATATATATATATATATATATATATATATATATATATAAATTGATATATATACGTATATCAAAGATCAAAAAGTCTTTTTTTAATTCTTAAGAAGTAATTTTAGCATTCAAAGGCTTAGTTTTTCTTAATAACTTTTAATTTGCATGCTTACATAACTCATGTGACCATATTGATGTATTTTTCATTTTTTTCTATCAATAAATATTGTTCAAAGAGCAACAACCCATGAATTTCAACTCGAATGGCTACTGAGGGTTAGAAACACTACCCCTAGTGGCAATAACCGGTCCAGCATCCCAATAATTACGGTGCGCTGTACAGTGACCACAGATGGTATGAATTACAGGCCGTGAGCATTGTCACCGTCAAAGGAAATGAATACACTTGAGGTTGGCACGGGCTAACGACGGGATCCCGACTGAATCCGACATGACAGACCTATTCCTGGCTTCACTGCTTTGATGTGCAGAATTCTAAACCTGAAAACTGCTGCTGCAGGCAAAATGCATAGTATTTTTCAAAGCAGTTTTTTTTCAAGAATATAACATTAAAGTAACCCACTTTCTTCAAAAAAAAAAAAAAAACACCTTTTATTCACGTCCTCTCCAAGGAGGGTTGGATTAGTGACATGCTGAATGCTTTTCATGTGAATACTTTGTGGAAAAGTAAACAGTAATAAAATATAAATGGCAGCGGAGTTTGCAACATTAATGTGGAGAAAACGTAGGCCAAAGTATAAGCACGGTGAAATAATCTCAATGTAAATACAGATGATGAAAGGTAAATGTACGTTTTAATAATGCAACAGGATACAGTATTACAACTAGCGGCTGCTTGTTGCATTATTTATCAAGGATTAAAGCCGTAATAGTCATATCAGGTTAGAAATCCATCGAATGGAGTTTCTGAGGGCTGAGTAAATGAAATGATCTCTGGCCCGTCACCTACAGCTTCACCTGCTTAAATCTTGCATCGATGCTTCACCAGTACATTCAATTTAAAGTCAAGTTCAAACCAAAAATGGCACAACGTAACTTTCACTTATCAATGGGTTTCCTGAAAGAAGGAATTGAGCAAGAAAACTTTTGAATGTGAAATGTGGATGGTGAAGTTTAAACAAATTAACGACAAAAATAAAACAAGAAATATGAAAATAAACAATTTAATAACAGGTAAGTACAGGTACAGTAATTAGAACTTACTATACATTTACTAGTAAAAATGTATAGAGTATGTATCGATTTAAGCGGTATATATATATATATATATATATATATATATATATATATATATATATAATTATATATATAAATATACAGTGCATATAACATATCTGTCTATCTATCTATCCATCCATCTTTCTTTCTATCCGTCTTTTTAAGCATTAATCAATAAATCCATCCATCCATCCATCCAGTCTAATCTATTCTTTCCTTCTTACATTCTCTCTTTCTTTCTTTTGTTCTTTCTTTCTTTCTATTTATCTACCCATCCATCCATCCATCATCCATCCATCCATCCGACCATCCATCCATCCGACAATCCATCATCCATATCCCTCTATTTCATTCTGTCTCACTTTTCTCTCCCCTTCCTCTTTCTCTCAAGCACATACTCGACTCATCTTCCTGCCATACACACACACACACACACACACACACACACACACACTGCACAAATTCTGCACACAAACCAATTCACTTAGCCTCCATATTTAAATAAGAACACACAGAAGCGGCCACTATTCAAATCTCTCCAAACATCATTCACATTCCCAACAAGTGCTGAAGAAAAACGCATCACCAGACTCCACCTCTGAGCTCGAGCATCACGCCACAGCAATAATTGTTCTTAAAATACGGCCCCGGAACATCCATGAAAGCTACAAACTGCAGCAGTGTTACTTTGAAATGCGCTTCTTGGTAGTTTCACTGCTTCAAAACCTGATCTGAATTGTTAACCAGCTCCCTTTCCATAGAAAAGAACAACATTTGCATACAGATAACAGCCTTCTGCGCTTTAACACACACACACACACACCGAGCAGGATGGGGAGAGAGAGAGCGCCAGTGAGAGTGAGAATAAAACCTTTTCATAAGAAGTGAGAGTCTAAAGATAGCCCTCCATCTTTTTTCCCCCCCTTTCTCGCTCTTCTCCAATGCACATCCTGGAAATATTCCTCCTCTCTGACGTGTCTGAGAGCAAAAGCGAGTGCGTTTGAGTGCTGTATTCCAGGTTGTGGCGCTCCCATCATCTTCTAAAGCACAGCACCAGGAAGAACCCATCTCTAACAGTCTACAGTCACGCGATGCAGACTTCACGGTGATATGGATCCAAGAAATGGAGTCGAACATCTTGGGCACTTTCGATATTCTGGTTTCTCCATAAATGCGGAGACTACTTTAAACGTGCCTTAATGTAAAAACGACGCCGTGGCATGGAGTGTATACTAAAGGCTCTGGTTGTTAGATAAAAACCCAAACATGACCTGAGAAACCTGCGATGAACCAGGAGACAAGGTTTCTCTAATGAGCCTAGACGAGGAAGAGGAGGGAATGACGCAGAGCCGAGCAGCATGGCCTGATCTTTCCAGTTACAAACACACAGCTTGGGAAATGTCAGCAGTGTAGACCACCATAAAGCAGACCACCGCTGAGCCAGACTCATGCGCTTTACAAATAGAATCCACAACTGTCTTTTTCTGCTTCTGGAGACTTCAAGAAGAAGCAGAGAAGGCATTGCTTAAAAATCTGTCTGCCAGGATCCCAGTCCCTGTCTTGTGTTGTGAGGGATACAAGGGGGACAGTGCCCAAATCAGTCTTGCTGCTTTTGAAAATGAGGAAAAACAAGACCAAAAAAAGTCTTAGAAAAAAAAAAACACATAAGAAATAAAAAAAATATATATATATTTCTTGGACGTGTGACATTTTAAGATTTTGCATGTTCTACACATTGTTTGCTTGTGTGGGTTTCTATCTGGGTCTAGGTTTCCACCCACAGTCCAGAAACGTGATTGGATTAAGAAAATTGACCATAGGTGTGAGTGCGAATGTGTTTGTTTAGTGCTCAGTGATTGGTTGACCACAGAGACAGTGTAGGTAGAAAATGGATGAATGGATTTAAAACTATCAAAAAAACAATCTATCTATCTATATATACCGTATTCACGTGAATATAAGCAGCTCTATTGTCTAAAATTCTTAACACTCAAAAACTCTGGTGAGTGCTTATAATCGTCAATTTCAAATATACGGTTATTTTTTATTTTTTATAACAGAAACAAAATAACACTAGAAGAAGTAGGAATAAACTAAATACAATCATTAAAATTACAAAGAACTGTTACGTCCCCTCGTAGTCTAGGGGTAAACTACATACCACAACCGGTTAGCTTAGCTGAGCGCTAACAAACGTGTCCACTTTGGGAGTCAAAACAGTCGAAAATGAAGAACATGATCAAGAAGTAAAAAAATCCAAGGACCAGTCCACAATCAAAATGCCCTGTCTGATAAACAGGGGATAATAATCTTTTGCTTTGCTTCGATTCTTTTCAAACAGCGCCAGATAAACAGAGCTCAACAGATGCTTTGTGCATACGCGGACTGGTGCAAAAACTTTTGGGAAATGAAGTTTTGGCCACTAGAATCGACTTTTTGTTTTAAAACGATATCAAAATGATACGGGTCAAGTTTGTTAAATAAAGAAAAAAATTGTATGTTAATAATATTAACGTAATTGAACCAGAAATGTAAAAAAAAATGAATATATATATATATATATATATATATATATATATATATATATATATATATATATATATATAATTCATATTTATAAATAAATGAATATGTACACACACACACATTTATATAAAAATATAAAACCCAGTAGAAATGCTGCTTTGTGTCAAGAGAACAGCCAGCAGACTGAATCTATCAGCAGACTGGCGAACGGAAGCCTTATCATTTGTCAACAACCACGCAAGCGCCACCAGAAGTCCAAACCTCCACCTCCTCTGTTCGCCTGAAGTTTGCAGAGAAGATCCTGTCTGTCGGCTTTGTCAAGATACTTTTGGTGAAAGAGCAGAAAAACATGAGATGAGGTGTCAGAGAGGGCACGCGAGACGTTAAGGGAACAGTATTGAATGATATCTCAGGGGCCACAGCGGTTAACCATGTTTGACAGCAGCTGGTACCTGAGTCGCTCCAGCCAATCGGAGCCTTCGCTGCCGGTTCGGAACCTGCGGCTAGTGAAGCGCCCAAAAAGAGTGTAAGTGCGTTCTGACACCCTCCCAGATTAAATGTCACTGGGTCCTAATGCTCCGTAGTCCTTCACTCAGGGGCTGGATAAGACTATCGACCCATCGTGGCAGAGCTACACATGTCTCGTGATTGCCTGTTTGGCCTTTTGTCTTTCATGGCCCAAAAGAAGAAAATCGAGAAAACGAAAAAGACAGCCAAAAAAGATTGTGGTTGAGAAATTCCACACAATGACGGCAAATTATAATACTGACATAATTTGTATGAAAAGAGGAATTTTGACTTCTTGAATTTTGTTTCAAAATTAAGAGGGGAAGAAACTGTCTTGTAACTTTGTTAAACATAAATGCAAGTTTGAAATTGTAAAGTGGAGATTTTTTTATATCTCTGAACAGTGAGGTAAAAATTTAGAATTGTCACTTTTTATGTTAGAATTGAGTGCTAAAAAGTGATAATTTTGTGTTATAGAGTCAGTAATGCAACTTTAAATCTGAATTCAGGCATAAATCGGACTTTTCAGTGAGAATATTTTTATCAAATCGAAAATGTTGTCAATCTCACTCACTTTACTTTACTTAAAGATCAGCCTCCATTATTTAATCGAACGTTATACATGCATCGGTTAGTGCGAAGGTGTCACAAAACAACGAGCATGAAGAGAAAGTCAAAATTATAGCATCATACAATCACAATTGTTTATGAGTCAGAAAATTGTAAAAAATTGTCACAATTCCGAGTTTCTGACTATTATTTTACTGTAAGTTAATACTGTAGATTCTAACACTAAGTGACAGTTCTGCCTTAATAACTCAAAATTGTGACACTGAAAGTCAAAAGTGTAAGACGTAATGTTGCAATTCTTACTTAGTGTAAGGTCTAAACGACTCTTAGCCTCAGTTCTTCCCAGTGAATTTAGGATTTCTACGTTAAAGAAATAGACACGAGACAATTTCTTCAGGTTTCAAACAAGAGTGGCGGTCAATCTTTTCAGCATGCTTCTTTCTCAGCTTCGTTCCAGCTCAAGTTTGACTGACTTGTAACTTTATTTATGGTGATTCACAGAACAAAGAGATTCATGTTTCAAACCAAATAGGGAAAACTTCACTTGACCAATCAGATTATTAAAGAGAGTGTTCTTCCAAATCAGAAACGAATGGTCTGAAACGATGGTTTTACAACTGGTCTTATCAGATCACAGTCTACATCAAAGACATGAGAACATCCCCACACCAGGGGCAAAGAACAGTCAACCCTTGGAAAATCTATCATGAAATGAACTTAAATGTCAATCCAAAATCATAACCCTAACACTTAGTAATTAGCAATTTGAGATTAAAACTCAAAGTTGACAATATAAAGAATGAGTGCATTATACTTATAAATAATAAACATTTTGCAAGTCAAGAATCAGTTTAACGGACACTGGAATACAACAGCAAAATGGAGAACACGATTATTGAAATCACCAAACAAATGACTTTGTCTCCACGCATGAGACATGGCTTGTCCGTAGGCCTGGGAACTGATAAGGGCAAAATAAAAGCGTATCTACGAATGTTTACTGAAAAACAACGTCAAGGGAAGACTTATTCATGCCACACCAGTCCCAACCCGTGTTGGCTTTGAATACCTAAGCAGTCAAAGCCACGAGTTCCTCTCCGCATGATAAAGACTTCGACATCTCAAGCACTTTGTTCTGTCAATCAAGCGCCTCGGCATCCCAAACAGATTCTTCAATAAACTTTTCATATTCTGATGTCACAGGCTCGACAAATTCCTCTTAAACCCACGCAAATGTCTGCTCAAGCCATCCACACAAGTCCCAAACGTGCAAAGTTGAAGGCATCATGCAGACGTGCCACCTCACCATCCAGACCGCTCCACGCAAATACCAGAAGGATTGTTGGAAAAGCATCTATCAATTAAGCATGCTTTCTTCTGCCCCTGTTTGAAGACGTCTCATAAATTCACATTTGCGGCTTGCCTGCATCATAAATGAATCATAAAGCAGCCATTCCCGTTTGATTGTATTAGTATTGCAAGATTCCTGATGGATTGTGTTGCTTCAAAGCCCAGCGAAAAGACTCCGGGCCGCTTGGAAAAGCACAAATCTGGAAGGCTCTTGAAAGTTTAAACAGAGACCTTCTTTAGGGACCGGCTGTCAAACCTGTCCTAATACGTGAGGCACACAAACACACGGCTGTAGTAAAGACGCTCAGACCTGAAGAACAGCAGGCCCTGGATTTACTCTCTCCTCACACACACACACACACACACACACCTGAGATGAACAGACACAGGCTCACAAACAAGTCGATGTGCGTCAGAGACACAGATATGATTCATGCACAACATGTGCGGTACATAATTTATGTTTGTTTGTACATGATTCAGATCTATCTGTCTGTCTGGTAGCTACCTACGTGTCTGTCTGTTCTGTCTGTCAATTCAACCTTTTACCTACTTACCTGACTATCTATCTATCTATCTATCTATCTATCTATCTATCTATCTATCTATCTATCTATCTATCTATCTATCTATCTATCTATCTATCTATCTATCTATCTATCTATCTATCTATCTATCTATCTATCTATCTATCTATCTATCTATCTATCTATCTATCTATCTATCTATCTATCTATCT
>MU204420.1:5796701-5813278 GCA_017309775.1 Paedocypris sp. Pulau Singkep
TCTATCTATCTATCTATCTATCTATCTATCTATCTATCTATCTATCTATCTATCTATCTATCTATCTATCTATCTATCTATCTATCTATCTATCTATCTATCTATCTATCTATCTATCTATCTATCTATCTATCTATCTATCTATCTATCTATCTATCTATCTATCTATCTATCTATCTACTTACTGTACCTGTATGTCTGTCTGCATTTCAATGTCTGCCTGACTGTCTCATCTTCAGGGGCTTGTTATCTATATGGGGCTTCAGCTAATCTTTGTTAGGATAATGATGATTATGATGAGGATGAGGATGAGGATGATGAAGATGATGATGATGATGATGATGATGATGATGATGAGGACGCACTGTGGATAAACGACTACCCTATGGCCAAGCAAATGCCTGCATATTTTTCAACTCTGCAATAACAGCGAAATAAACGTGTGCAAAATAAAGCAAATACAACAGAGAAGAACCCAAGATAATCATTAAAAATGCTACAGTAAGTGAAAGAAATATGCTCAAAACAGCAATTGATTTAAACGCCTGAAACAGGTTAAGTGAAATGGATCCACCAAGGCAATTTAATACGAAAACAAACATAAAAATTGTGAGCCAAAGAGACATCATTTTACAAAAGCAGATGCCTCATTAGCCGGACTGTATTTATACCGGCGCTGTAAAACAGTTGGCTGACCGGATGAATATAGGCAGGGTGGGTCACGAGGGGTCCATTAACATTGACTGTTAGATTCAGTTCATGGCTTTCATTGAGCGTGACCCAATCTTTGTCACAATGAGAACCATGTCAGCTGAACGACGTGCTGATACAAGATGCCCACCATATTCAAGTGCCCACCAGAGGATTCCTCACCAAACAAGACCAAGCCAGCTTGCCGATAAACAAATTTCTCCATTTTGGAGAGCACAGCCAAACCCCAAGAGACAACCTGGAGACTGACAGTGGAAAATGATGTCATTCGATATAACAATCCATGAAAAAGTTTTCTGTATGAGAAATGGCATAAAAAAGGTCAGCACATTTTCACAATGTGACAAAAAAATAAAAACACACAGAGGCAGAATATTGCGGATGAAACGTCAGATGGAATTCATTTCTAAAGCAAAGACTCACAAAGCCACAGAATCTAAATAAAAACTGGAGCCAATTATTAAAACTCCCTCCACACAGCAGGAAGGCATTAAATCCATCTTGGATTGTCAATGTTAGACTGACCAGCCAATCTGAGACGAGTATTTAAGTCATGATCTAAGATTACCAGTACGATGAACTGATGGTCATTTGTTTAATTGGAACGGATGATGAAGCTACTGGTTAATTCTGTAGTCAGACAAATTATTACGTTAAGTCAGCAATCCTCACTGAACAATATAAAAGTCTTTTTTCTAACAGAGAATCAAAACGGGCTCACAACAGAACCCTGGGGTACACTCACTATTCGCAAAGCTGTCAATGAAAAGATAACCGTTTATTTAGACGTAATGTGAAATCCAAAACAGTCAGATTCTGTAATGGATGAAGGAGAGTTCAAAAGCTAACATTCCTATTTATAAAATCTGAAATTGTGTTCACGCTCTGTTCTCCCGTGCGGTTTTGTGATTAGCCTGAGTGGGGGAAAATGTAGGGAAAATTGCATATTTGTCATTGAGAGATGTTGAAGGAGAGAAAATGTTGGTTTAACATGGAGGCCGAGAGTGATGAAACCTCAGTCTGTCTGTGTCTGCCACAGATATGAATGACATATAAAACTAATAAAGATTGAGAGCAGCTTATTAAAATCAGCTCATTTCGTGAAGAAGTAGTTTTCAAAGTTAGACTTACTCTTTCAATCCTGACTATTTTGCAAATGTGTCAAACTCAAAGAAACGTCAATACATTGTGACTATGATGATGAAGATGATGATGATGATTATTATTTGTATATAAAATTATTTTTTTTATATTTTAAAATTAATAATAATTATTAAAATTATAAATTATAATTTAATAATTATTAAATAATTATTTATAATTTTGGCTTTATTTTTATTAGTATTATTTTTATCGACATATGCAATCGCTTGAGTTAAAATGCTCAATAAATAAATAAATAGATAAATAAACAAAATTCGGAAAAGAACATTCTAACAATATATTTTATGTAGATCATTTGTCAATCTACAGAAACAGTGAATAAGCCAGAGTTAAATGCGTTTGGATTGGAAGTACGTAATCCTAAATTCTTTAGAGCCATGAGAAGAGGAGAAAACGAAAAACTAAGCCTAACAAAAAAAAAAAAAAAAAAACAGACAAAAAAAGTGGATTCCAGGCAAGCGAAAGATACTGGAGGAACATGAGGATTGATTTCAAAGTAAAAAGCAATGTCCTGATCTCCAACAGCAGAACTATTTTGATTTCAGCATTTCACAACCACTCAGTAGCTCTACATTTTTCCTCGTCTTTCATCGGTTAACCAGTTTACAGTAGTTAAATATGAAAGTTCTGAACAAAAACACAGCTATTTCCGTGGGAGAAGGTTAAAATGGGCAAACACGGCGGAATACCGCTGATAAGTCCACAGCAAGACACCGGCTTTAAACTCTTCAGCTAAACACCTGCTGCTCTGGAAGGTGACACGACTGTGGCAGAGCATCCGAAGCCTTACATTTCATCCTCCGCACCGTAACAAAGCACTGCCAGCTGAGAAAACCAGACTAGTGTGAATTATTAGTAGCTTAGCAAAAAAAGCTGCTGTAAAAATGGAAAATTCTTCGCAGGGAAAAAACAGATTATTATGATTTATAATTAAAATTGAAATATTCTCATTTTTTTTCTATTATCATTTATGTTTTGAGTAATGATTTGCATGTTTCAGTGACCTGAATTTAGACCTGAATGATTTGTACTAGTTATTAATTGATTGGAACTTAAATCAAGCAAGACAATTAAATCAAATGATACACTGAAAAATGCTTTTTTTCTTAAAATCACAACAATTGAACAATTGAAAAAGTTTGACCAAACTGTTACAAGGAGAATTTTAAGTTGTTTTTCAGTGTATATTGAGTGTCCAAAACTTTTGAAAGTACTGGCTGTATGCCAGCATTTATCGGACGGAAACGCTAGGTTTAGAGGAGCAGTAGATAAATCATTGTCCTTATGTATAAAAACAATTGTTCAATTATTCAACCATCTAATCTGTGAGAAACTGATTCCTACTATCAAAATGGACACACAACATAAATATCTGAGGAAGAAACGGGCACATGACACATCTGGGCCAAATATTTACAATACCATTCAGAAGTTTGTTGTTACCTAGACAATTGTGTGTGTTCCAGGAAAAGTCAAACTATATTTTCTAAGAACAAGGATAGCCTGTCGAGTTTCATGAAAGTTCTCGATTTCTGGCCTTTTTGAGCGTTTGATTGACTCCACAAATGTGATGCTCCAGATTCTCAACCTGCTGAAAGGTCAGTTTTATATCTTCTATAACCAGCTAAACAGTTTCCAGCAGTGCTAACATGATCAAACAAGGGTTTTACAAGCATCCATTATCCTTCTGACACAATTAGCAAACACATTGTACCATTAAAACACTGGAGTGACAGTTACTGGAAATGTTCCTCTACACACTTATATAGATATTGCACCAAAAACCAGACACTTACAGCCTGAATAGTTATTTACCACATTAGCAATGTATAGAGTGTATTTCTCAAAGTCAAAGTCAAAGTCAAAGAAGCTTTATTGTCATTTCAACCACATATAGCAGAGCAATACACAGTGAAACGAGACAACGTTTCTTCAGGACCCTGGTGCTGAATGAGTTATTTCTGATGAGTTATTTACATTTACAAAAACAGTGCTTTTCATTAAAAAATAAGGACATTTAAAAGTGACCCCAAACTTGTGAACGGTAATGTATATACAGTTTATAATTAGTTTATATACGTTTTACATAGCAAAAAAAAACTGCCATGCTGTTAAGATCTTGCATCTCAGTACAAAAAAAATAAAAGGAAAAAGACCATTTAGAAAAATCCCAATTAGAGAAATATATAATTCTCCAAAATGTCCATTGGCATTCAACTCGGCCTAAAACACTCATCACTTCATTTAATGAAGGAAAATGATAAACTAGCCCGCGTACATGTGCCGCAAAAGCTGTTTGTGAAGTTCAAGCAGGGATCTATCCATTAATATGAGCCGATAGTAATGGTTTGACAAAGTGCTTGTTATTCTCACATGTGACAACTGTGATGGATGATCTCAATGTGAATGTTTGGAGTTTAATATTTCCAGAACATTACACTAATTGAGAAGTGCTGGTTGAATCAGCGGAGCTTGTCGAGAGCACGTGAGGTGGAGGTTTCAGCGAGGTCAACAAACATGCCGAGGATAGAAAAAATAAGCCTCAATGAGCGGGAATTTTACTGGCGTACCTTGAGATTCTCAAGACAATATGGAGCTTTAAAACGAAACCAACTAATTTATCGATTTTCAGAACAGCAACCCGAGGCTTGAAGGCATTGGACTGGTGATCAACCAATCACAGAGCCAGACACACACATTCACAGTCCTACTCACCCATAGTCATAGTCATAGTCATAGTACAGTAATAATCATTGCCATATTTTTAACACCACTGACCAATAAATAAAACGCAACAATCTTCTGTTTTTTACATTTTTACACATGCGTTTTGAGACTGTTGAACTTGTGAAAAGCTCCTTACAAATGCACTGAACTTGAACTTGAACTCAGCCCTATAACATTTTTGTCCAATTTTTAAAACAATTTCCAAAAAGTTGGGCAATTTTCCCAACTTTCAGACTTCAACGGAGATAAATTGTTGCATATTTAACAAGCTAAAGATTGTCTTAGTGACGATTCAAATCTAAACCGCTGCCATTCCATTTCCGCACAAATTGAAGTGGGGGAAATGAAGGATAAATGTTCAATAATAAAAAAGAAATCGCTGCTCACCAAACAAGATGTTGACCTTAAGCAAAAGAAGAGTCATTATAAATCATCTTGGCAGACAAAAGCAGCAGATTAACAGACAATCTTGCCGGAGTTTTCTAGCGTTTCCTGCTCCGAAAGGTTAATTGGGACTGGGAGAGGGAAGTGAGTCATCCACAAGGCGAGATTTCCAGCGCCGCTGACATTCTTGCTTGTTATGTGTGCAGGGACACGACGACAGACCGGCGTGAACGGAGACAAAAAGAAAGTGAGCAAACAGAGAGATACAGACGCAATAAATGATTGTTTTGCCAGACAACATTCCTCCCGAGAAGGGGAAGGAGAAACAGACAGGCAGGATGAGGAGGAGAGGACTTTGGGGAAGAGGAGGACAGGCTTGAAAGCTGATGATGTAATAATGTGAAGAACAGGCTGTCAGAGGATTCTGACACTTTATTCCTCGCACAGAGTCGTATGATTAGGTCCCGGTCTGTCTTTCCCGAGAAGGACGGCTGGCTCGGAGCAGACAACTCATAGGTGGAGAGGACACACATCACTGCGCTTTTAAAAGGCGCCTGCGGGGTCAACTATGACAGAATGACTAGTTTAACCCAGACGCCCTTTAAATTGTGTTTTTGATTATGGTAATTCACGTTCCCTGACGCTGTTTCTGCCCCGGTGTCCTACTCTACTGATCTGGGACATTTCTGGAAAATTTGTAGGCACTGCTGTGTTAATGGTTCGCTACTCATGCGGAGTATGTATAACATCTCAGGCCAAGCTCCCTGTCACCTAGAAATGGAATAATTGGTTAAAAATGGATGGATGGATGGATGGATGGATGAATGAATAGAAAAATAGATAGACGGACAGATGGATTGAATGATGGATAGATGGATGGATAGAAGTATGGGTGATATATAGATGAATGTATAGTAGTAAGCATTAAGTTGTCACATTTTTTACTAATTAGTATTTTTTCTAGAAACAATTCAGCCACTGTAAAGGCAAAACCTCAATGTCCAAAGTCAAAGTCAATTTTTGTAACAATTTCTGGACCTGTACAACAATGTCTGGAACTGATAATAAACTTGATAACAAAACTTTATAATTAAGTTAAAAGTGCACAACAGAATGCAAACGGTGTATTAAAAAAGAAGTTGTAAACAAAGTGAATAGTCAAAAATAACCAAAAATTGTGAACTTTGCAAATGACAAAATTGTGAACTTGTAAACAAATTCTAAACATTAAGAAAATAGTGCAAATAGTAACAAAGTATAAAAAATGTGAACAGTGCAATATACAGTAACAAATTGTAAATAAAGTGAATAGTGCCAAGGGCAACAAGGTATAAACAATGTAAATAGTGAAAACCACAACAAATTGTAGACAAGGCGAATAGTGCAAAAGACAACAAAGTATAGTAAATGTGAACATTCCAATACAGCAAATGGTAAACAAAGTGAATAGTGCAAATGACAACAAAATATAAAGAATACAACAAATCGCAAACATAAATTAAACAAATTGTTAACATACAGTAAAGGTGGACAGTGCAAATATCAACACATTGACAAACAGTGTAACAGTGCAGAGGAGACACTACAACTATTAATCCATCTTTGTCTCCATCTCTCTGTCTGTCACTCCATGTATCCATAGCGAACATTTAGTGGATATTTATTGTCTATAGTTTAGCTGGGCACACACACACACACACACACACACACACACACCTCAACAGCACTAGCAGATTTCATTCCAGAAGGTCAAGAGCAGCTCCTCAGTTCTACTTGCATACAGAGAGTCATAAATTAAGCGCAGACCGACCGCTTCACAATCAGCCAATTAACTCAGAATCCAGAAAGGCCAATGCAATTTCATCTCCACACAACTGCTCTGGCACCGGACACGCTTTCATTAAAGCTGACTGACTGGCTGGCTTTCCTCGGTAAGCTATCTCCAAGCACACGGAGCAACCTTGCTTAACAAACTCCTCTTGTAAACCATTTATAACATTCGCCTGTGATGTGTTGGAGTTCGCACGCATCGGTGTTGAGAAGGAACGATCTTCGGATTCAATCAGCAGCTCAGATCATTAAAAATATCATTATGGATCATCACGGCGTAGCACCCGAGAATAGACGCTGGAACATTTATTCATTACTGAGAAATAAAGCAGACGTTCGGACGTAGGACAAAGACGAGAAGTCAGAGTTTTCTACAAAGGACTATTTCCGTCCAAATTGTTCTTATCAGCCATTTATAACATTATGCTTTGTGATTGGACTGTGTACACACACACACACACACACACACACACAAACTGTTATATCATCGTACAGTATATCATTTTTAGCACATGTCTCCTTATTCAAAGTTGCTCAGCCAAAAATGTATACAAAAATAAAGATACATGAGAGGAGACCAAAACTCATTTTAAATATTAAGATTAACACTTAAATAAATAGTCTAAATATCTCAAATCATATATATTCAACGTAAAACAAATACCCAATTTAACTGAGAGTCAGATTTTGTATGTTCACTGTTTAAATCCACAATTGGCCTTAATTTACCCTTAAACTATAATTCTTACCTTTTACTTATTCTTTCTTTTACTCTTTATCTCTCAAAGGCAGGAGCTTTTGGAACTGCTTGGTCTACTCTGTGTGTGTCTATAATAATCAAATACTTACAGAGATGAATGGAGTTGATTTCTACAGGATAAAAGAGACCTAAAGATCAACTTGAGATCCTGAATAATTCTAATTCTAAAAGGCAATACTCTAGAAGCGGAAGGTACAAAGCCACATCATGGAGGACTCTCAAAGCTTTTCTCGCTCTCAGAACTCACAGATGACAGTCAGAAGAACAGAGAGTCCCTCTGGATCAGAAACAGCATATATGGCAGAGAACAGTAATTGAATCATTAAAGGAAACTGTCCTTATCGCATCTATAATAAACAGTTATAAGATAAACCCATCCACCTTCCTAATCTGAGCTGAATCTCAAATCGTTGTCTAGTGATAAGAATCCTATTTCTGCAGATCATGCTGGATTGTTCAACGTAAATGTATTTCTTATGCTACTTCAGTTTAAATAAATGGTCATTGTAAAAAAGCAAAACATTATATCTAATTTCTAAAAGTCTCTTTGTTCTCTTACTCTGTCACACTATATTCTTTATCGCGTATCAATTTTAGAATAAAACACAGCAAATTGTTATATAAATTAAGAATAACATGTATACGGTGGTAGAATTTTGTATAAAAACATCTTATTTTCTTATTTTCATAATCTTAAGGAAACAAAATAATTATAAAAAAAAGACTTGAAAAATGTGCGACATTTATCAATCTGTGAAAGAATGTACAAATTGTGTGTGTGAGGTGAGGTTCTCAATATGGCCACTAGGGATCATATTTAAATTGTGCTTTGCTTTCAACTATCCAGTGCCACACACACACACACACACACACACACACACACGCTGGGGGTTTAAGACTTTAAACCAGTTGTGATAGTCATAATACATAAAAGCTTCCAAACTACATGATCTTTTATTTAATCCTGCATAAAACAGATTAAAGAAATGCTTTGTACAATACATTCCTAATTCTAATTAACCAACACAAATAAACAAATTGTGTTTGCGTGCGCTAAAGATACAGTTGTATTACTTAATCATCTCTGTGTTTTTAAGAGCCCATCCAATCAGTCAGCTCTCCATTACCCACCGTGCCCGCTTCCCTCTTATTTACTCCTAACACGCCAACAAGGCATCAATAATTCTCTAAGAACATTGCATTCAAACTCTCACTAATTCTTTCATCCTTTTCTTCTGTTAAACACTCATTTACAAAGCGAAAAGGAAAGCGATGGTAACAGTAACACGTCTTTTAAGAGGAACAGCCTTTTAAACACAATTGAAATGAATCAAATTTCATCATCTTAAGCATCGTCTTAAATTGCTGTTCTTCCCATGGTTTTCACAAGAATACTTTGCTCAGGCTTTTCTGTTTTATAACTTGCACGGCCTAAACTCAATGAATAAACATATATTAGTGATGGGCTGATTACACAAGACTATTATTGTGCAATACCAGTATATTGTCAAAATCTATTGGAATGGGGATTTTTTTTATTTATTTATTATTTTTCTTATTTTCTGAGGCCTAACAGCTAGTTATCTAGCCTTGCAACTGAAAGGTTGAAAGTTCGAGTTCGTTTTGAGTTGACTTTGAGTTGGTCTGGAACTAAGAAAAGAGGTATATAAATAAACTTGAACTTGAACTTGAATCAGCAGGTAGCACTACTCAACAAAATTGTATTACAAATATTATATATGTAATAATACATAGTATGTGTTAATAAACGTATATATTAAGCACCACTAGCTCAGTCATAAACAACATAAACAGGACATCACACATGAAAATAATCACGCATCAAGCTGTGTAACCGCTATTTGCTGACTTTACATAAAAGGCGAGAGGTGTGTATGCGCTGCAGGCGTTGATAATATTTCAAAGGCCTGTTGAAATGGCGTCGTATTGCCATACGAAACTGTATTTAAAGCAGCAAAGTGATGCGGCGTGCTGTGACGGTTCCCTGAAGGAAGTCAGGCATGAAGCAAGAGGATTTGAGCCATAAAGCATCCTAACAGACTGTAATGTCAGGCGTGAACAGAACAGCAAGCCTCAAACGGAACAAGTCGAGTCTCCAAGCAGTGGTTCTCCTGATAAAGCGCTGTAGCGTGTTGGCTTACAGTAACATGGCGTGTTAAAGGAAAAATATTTTACGCATCTCCAGCGCTCATGAAGAACCACTGTTTGATCATCTGCGCTGAGAGAACGTGATCACGCAAAGATGAAACAGAAACTTCTGCCCAGAAGTTCCGAATGATGCAAGACGCTACTGATGCTTATTGGCTTCACAAAGCGTCTGAAAGATTCCGCCTCTAGCTGAAATGATGCATTCAACATCATTACTGTGAAAACATACAGCCTGAGCTATATATCGCCGCTCTTCAAAGATTCAATCTAAATCAGATTCGCCAATTCCCAACGCTTGGGCCCGGAAGAAAGGTGAGCAGGTGGCGCTGGCTGGTGTAAGACCCTTTCAAGACAACCTCCTCCATCCCCCTTCCTGGTCTTTGAGGCCGGAGATGGCTCCAAGAGCGGTGGAGGAGCCAGGAGGCAGCGCTTAATATTTCAACACCAGCCCTGATGTGCAAACCTGACAGGTAGAAGGCCAGGGCTCGGCAACATCACTGCAGGTAAACATTTATGAAGCTTGGCAACATGTATTCATGTAAAGTAAACAGACTCTCCGAGAGGAGGGAGGGTGAAAATGGGCTGAGAGAGTGAGAGAGAGAGAATGAGAGAGAGAGAGAGAGAGAGAGAGAGAGGGAGAGAAACAAAGAGAGATAGAGAACAAAATAGTAATGAAGACAGATTTAAAAAGGGAGCAAAAGAAAAAGTGTGAGAACTTGAGTGAGAAAAGAAAGGCGTGATGAGGTAAAAAGAAAAATGTTTTAAAGAGAAAACTGGAAGATAGTGAGAGAGAGAAAGATAGGGAAAAGAAGAATATGGGAGAGGGAGAGAGAGATGGAGAGAGAGAGTAATGGAGAGAGAAAGAAAGAAAGAAAGAGGAGAGCGTGAGAAAATAAAGCATGGGTGTGAGATGGATAGAGAGAGAGTGTGAGGAAGTGTGAGAGAGGAAAATAGAGCAACAGAGAAAAAATTATACATATAAAGAGAGATAATGAGAGAAATAAAGAGTGAGGGAGACAGCATGACAAAGAAAAAGAGAGGGAATAAGAGAGTGAGAGACTAGTGAGAGAAAGAGAGAACAAAGTGAGAGAAATAGCAAGAGAGAGAAAGAGAGAACAAAGTGAGAGAAATAGCAAGAGAGAGAGAGAGAGAGAGAGAGAGAGAGAGAGAGAGAGAGTCTTAAGACAGCCAGCATGTGTGGATGTGTTTTCTTCAGTAATGATGTGGGATGCGGAATGGGAGGTGATACAGCTTTTACGACCGCTATTAATCTTGTATACGGCAAGCAGATTGCAAAGAACAAGTGACATGCATTTCATTTGCAGCATAAATACTATCTTTTCAAGTTCCTGGAGTCTTCAGAAAAACAGACTAATATATAATAATCACACGGTATCACATATGCAAAAGCACATGCGTATTCATGTATTTAAATATATGGTAAGATAATTATAAGAATAGTATATGATACAAATAGCTTATAAAAGTACATTCTAGACTTTTTTTTTTATTTAGTCACTTTTGTGAAGCAACAAAATAACTTAAATCAATTGTAAAAATGAATAAAGCAATTATGGTTTTATTTGCTTATAATTTATTTTTATGCTTATAAAGATTTTATGATTTTATTTACTTAGCAAATTCTTGTTGTTCTTTTGTTCATTTTATTCTGTTTAAACAATAGAATTATTAACACCTGTATGTAGTAATATTGCTGGAATCCTTTTTATTATTATTACTCTAATTACTATAAATTTATTATTAAAAAGTAAAAAACTAATTATTTTCTGAAGCTTGAAGTGGCTGAAACACATATAAACTCTGTAATGTTGATGTGCAAGGACATATGATCATGCACATGTGTAAAGCTTCTATTAAAAGAACTATAAATGAAAACGTATATCTTTAGCAATAACATATATGGATTAAAAAAAAAAAGTGCGTTGAACAGTAGAGTATTTTCCGTTTACCGACTCCATTCCGAGCGAGAGACTATTACATAACACCAGTAGATGCCTGTCACAGATGCAGCCAGATGTCTGGAACAAACCCATTTCCCCACCACACGGAAGCACTTCCTGGTCAGACCCTCCATCCCCGCAGCTCCAAACCACTGTAGCGTGTGACACCACTGCGCCCCAGTCAAAAAGGTAAAATATCATCTAGCCTGAGGAGTTTAAAGAAAGCAGAACAAGACTAGCTTTCCATACCCATAATTAGCATTGCAGTTGAAGCAGGTAATGTGGCGCGTTCCCTGTGTTCCTCCCTGACAGCGAGGGAGAAGGTTCTTGAGCCTGAGTGCTTATTCTGTATTCCACAAGGAACCAGACCCTGGGAGGATTCTTCATGCGAGCCAGATGGTGTCGCATTCAGAGCATTCTACCCGCGCTGTCCTGATTTCAACCTCTCCGCAACACAAGTCAGGGCCAAACTACAGAGCCGAAGACTGGGAACTTATATTTACATTATTGAACCATGTAGTGCACCCTGATTCTTCAAAGTCCTGGAATAGGCCCGCACATTCTCACACACACACACACACACACACACACACACACACACACACACACACACACACAGGAAAGACAGAAAGAAAGAAAGGAAGGGTGAACAGAAGGAAAGAAGGAAGAAAGAAAGAAAGGTAGTAAGGAAGAAAGGAAAGAATGAAAGAAAGAAATAACAAATGAAAGAAAGAAAGAAAGAAAGAAAGAAAGAAAGAAAGAAAGAAAGAAAGAAAGAAAGAAAGAAAGAAAGAAAGAAAAAAACATGGAAGGAAGGAAAGAAAGAAAGAAAAAAAGAAAGAAAGAGAGAAACAAAGCAGCACGGAAAGAAGAAAAGAAGGAAAGAAGGAAATGACAAATGAAAGAAAGAAAGAAAGATAGAAAGATAGAAAGAAAAAAGAAAAAGCACGAAAGGAAGGCAAAAAAAGAAGAAAAAAATTAAGACAGAGAGAAAGAAAGAAGCACGGAAGGAAATAAGAAAGAAAGGTAGGATGGAAGGATGAAAGGAAGAAAAGAAGGAAGGAAAGAATGAATGAAGGAAAGCAAGAAAGAAAGAAAGAAAGAAAGAAAGAAAGAAAGAAAGAAAGAAAGAAAGAAAGAAAGAAAAAAAGAAAGAAAGAAAGAAAGAAGGAGAAAAAACACGGAAGGAATGAGGCAATGAAAGAATGGAAGCAAAGAAAAAACAAAGAAAGAAGGAAAGAAAGAAAGAAAGAATAAAAAAGAATTGAGTGTGTCCTCATGGTCATTAGGGACCGTTTCAAAATTGTGCTCTGCTTTTATAATAATAAATAATAATCCATTCGATTTTTTTATTTATTGGCGCCTTTCTAGAAACTCGAGGTTGCCTTACAGAAACCCACAACATTCACACACATACCAATTTTTAACTATTTTTAAAAAATTGTAACTATCCAGTGAAGTCACACACACACACAGTGAAGTGTTCACACACACACAAACCCGGAGCAGTGGGCAGCCTTAAGCACACTTAAAATCACTTAAAGTCACACTTAAAATGACCAACCACATTAACATAAAAAAATCCTCTCATCGTCTTCTGGGTCGAGCAGAAAAACAAAAGCAGAAATCAAGAGAGAAAGACAGGAATGGGGCGAGCCGGGCACTTCCTTGTCCCTTCTCCCTGATGTCCTGCCCTGTTGACTCTAATAGACTATTGATTTTCCATCTGCTGTAGGATCAGTCTCCACTTTTACCATTCACTCATGATATTAGCTGTCCATTAGGTGCAGAGCTCTGCGGCCTAACAGGAGCAACACTCCACCTCCAGCACAATACAATCAGCTGATTAGTCTCAACACTCCCGCTGCACGACTTGTCCTCCAACACTACACCCAGTACGCTGATAACAGAAAGCTTGTGTGTGTGTGGGTCACAGGTGAACTCATACACACATCACACTGAGCCGGGACTAACTAAGTGGATTAAAGCAGCCTGGACCCGCTCCGGACGGGGATTGTTCACAGCTTATTACCAGATGTGAAGTTTTAGAAATTGGAAAACTGCCACTCCAGCCTCCCTGGATGAGTTCTGAAGAAACACAATGCGGAACATGTGTGTCTACAAAACACGGTAAAGATCAGAGTAAAAAATACCATTATTTTATTATAAGTAGTAAATAAAATCCAAATGTATTATCTTCATTATATAAGACCACTTTTTTATTTACAGTAAATAATATCATATTTTATTATTTACAGTTCAATACAATTCATTTTTATTGTTTGGTCAAAACTCAATAGTAGACATTACTTCCCGTGAACTATTTGACATAAAATAACCCAAAAACAGGAGTAGGCTGAAGCATTGCTTATAGTTGCATACTGTCTTACATCCATTTACATTTTACCGAATCAGCTTTACAAACAAAAAGCAAAAAAAAAAAAAAATAAAAAAAATAATAATGATCCAGAATCTATAGAATCCAGAATATAACTCCCTCTTTTAGCTTCACATTTTCAACTGTTTATTTTCTTTTTGTCTCTTTCTATTTAAGTCACCGATGCACTTATTTTTAAGACATTTTCTGAAATTTAGAATAGAACTTTATAATTTAAATTCATCACTAAGTTCTCATTTTTACATTTGTTCTCACTTCAACTTTGAAAAAAAAAAAATACATTGAATAATACCATAACTTTTCATTTACATTAAATAATACCATAATTTATAATGATATAATACCTTATAATCCAGAAAAGAAAAGTGCCTTGAATTTTGATGTGAATTAAAGTCCGAAAAATATGGTAATAATGAGATTTTATCTAAAAATTTTGTTTTTGAAAAAAATATATTTAAATGTGTTCTTTATTTGATTTTACAAATTTTAAAAAACAAATCTACTAGAGGAATTTATCATTTGAAAGAAAAAACAAAAAGAAAACCATACCTGTCTGCTATTGGTTGAGAAAGAGATTTAATGGACTGTTGCACCCAGGCTTTCAGTGATGGAGAAGTGTTTCTGCAGCTCACACACAAAAACAATCCTCAATTTGCTTTTTGCAAATGGCTTTTTTTTCATGTGATGGAAAAACAGAAGAGCTTTGTGTGGGAAACAGATTGAAAGATAAATTATTCACAGTTAACCACTGTGATTGGATCATTGAGAAGAGCTTTCAAGAAATACACTTGTAGGAATTGAGGATGAATCACGGAGATTAATGTTACTGACACATTCTGTCTGAATTGCTTATTAATTCATTGCCTAACGTCAAAACTTTCAGTGGGTAGAACAATTCAATCTGTTTGTCACAGTTGGCCTGCAATAATTCCGGGTTGCCCAAATATGGGCCTGAGATTTCAAATTAAAATTAGAACTTTTAGTCTGCAAAGACTTTCTCAGTCTAGTATGTGGTTTAATGACATGAGTAAGTTCACTCACCCCTTGTCAAACTATTTTTGCTCTCCCCTCGGGCACAGAATTCAGGAGAAATTTTAGAAACTAGCTCTCGCCGGAATGTTCTCTGAATCCAAAGATCCAGTTTATTAGAAACATGCAGATTAACCCCTAGAAGCAATGCTGGTGATTTATGCATTTTCCACGCATTCTATTGCAAAAAAAAAAAATTGTATTACATAACTGAGTTCACCACAAAGAAAAAAACAAAAAAAAGTATGAAATCTATACAAATGCAATGAAAACGTAGAATATTCTGAGATTTATTTAAAAGCACATTAGGTCTGAGTGAACATGATTTCTACAACGACAAAGTCACATCCACTTCCATTGCTTTTCTTTGCTCGATAATATCTCTGACCTTGTGTCCAACTACACCTCTACCGAAGCGCAATGGCGCTGGGGATCGATTTTTGTCAGGATGGCCTCCCTCGGGTTCTCAGCTCTTCTGTGAACGAGCATAAAGAATGTCCTCAGTTTAACCTTAATCTATATAGAGTAAAACAACAGAGCCAGACAACTCAACAGACAACTGCAAGACAATTAAAAGTAAAACCCACTGAGATAAAAACAGCCAAATTGTTTTTTTTTAACAATTTAAAATCATTCATTAATTTATTTTAACGATTCTAAATTGCTTTTTCATTTCTGGATCACCTATCCGGCTAGAGCCAATCCCAACAACTCTTGCTCTAAAGGCGGGACATACACTCGCTTGGTGGCCAATCAGGAGTCACACCTCACACTCACAAATACGCAATTTTCCAAACTCGAATTCATCTGAATGGACCATAGGAGGAAGCCGGAGACCCGAAGGAGATCCATGCAAGAACAGGGAGAACATTAACAACAACAACACATTTAAAAAAATCATACTGTGCAGTATATTCAAATTAATTGCTCGTGTAAAAAATTGTATGTGTGTAGCTACATTTCAGTAGCAAGCAAAGCATTAGTTAACACATAATTCCCAACATTTGGTTATGAATCTCGCATCGTGACATGAACTTCAATGCAACTAGGTAGCAATGGCACAGGAAGTCGGCATGTGTCCAATCTCTGGATCAGCAGACTTGATGTCATTCTTGCCATCTGCCACTTTACAACTCCGGACAAAGCGCTGCATATGGAACTCGATCTTTTCCTGCAGTCAGCATGGAGGAGAAAAATAACGATAGGACAAGAAAAAAAAAATGCTTCTATTACAGAAGGGCTTCATTTCTAACCCAGCTGAGTGGCAGGAGGTGGCAGGTAGACCTCAACGCTTAGCCTCCCAATCACGGCAAGAAGAGAAGATGAAATGTCGCTTTCCTCATTCAGCTTCCGCACAAGAGAACAGCTGTACCAAGATTGCCACAACAAAAGCTTCACAAAACGCCTTTCTCGTTAATTATTCCACCATCCGGGGGGGGGGGGG
>MU204420.1:5819551-5877681 GCA_017309775.1 Paedocypris sp. Pulau Singkep
ATAGATAGATAGATAGATAGATAGATAGATAGATAGATAGATAGATAGATAGATAGATAGATAGATAGATAGATAGATAGATAGATAGATAGATAGATAGATAGATAGATAGAGAGATAGAGAGATAGATAGATAGATAGATAGATAGATAGATAGATAGATAGATAGATAGATAGATAGATAGATAGATAGATAGATAGAAAGATAGATAGATAGATAGGTAGGTAGGTAGGTAGGTAGGTAGGTAGGTAGGTAGGTAGACAGACAGACAGACAGACAGACAGAGAGATAGATAGATAGATAGATAGATAGATAGATAGATAGATAGATAGATAGATAGATAGATAGATAGATAGATAGATAGATAGATAGATAGATAGATAGATAGATAGATAGAATTGACAGGCAGACAAGAATGTATATGTACACAACAAAAATTAGCAATAATATACACATACATGCCATAATACGATAAAACATTGATCATCCTCTGACAAAGGTTTGCTGTATGAGTATGATAAAAAATGTTTTGGGCCAAACTGTCAAATATGGTTTGCGTTGTTATGGCACATCCACTTTGGGATCTCTTCATTAGGACTATAATGACTAAACAAGGCGAGAAAACGCTTGACCTTTAGATCGACTGCATCCTCTGATATTTCAACTGAACGGTAAATAAGTAGCTGCAGTAATTATGAAGGAAGAACAACACGAGCTTTATCTGCACTCCAACTAAACCACCTTTGTTTAATATTTACAGTAAAACAGCGGTGTTGTTCACTTTTCTACGTGCTAATCTGGGTGTCACTTCTCTGTCGGTTTACAGGACTTGTTCCTGTTCGGAGCATCCATGTCTTAGTAACACATTAATTACACCGTTTATTAAACCAGAGGGTGACTCGGGCTTCTGTAGCAGAGAAAAATCACATTACTCAACTAATTAATAACTTAATTAAGGCTTCTCGCACATCAGGCGTGGCTGATTGCATTATAATTAAAAGTAAATGGGTGACTTATTTAATGGCACCTTGAGAGCTGATAGAGGTGAATCGCTGTGATTAAGCCGCAGATGATCAGCTGCTTCTCATTTCCTGTTTGTTTTTATTTGGTGTAGGCACTTTGATTAATAAACAAAAACAAACAAAAAACAAAGCAAAAAACAAGGGGACTTGCTTTATTAACCTTGAATGCGTATATGTGTAAATTAATAAATAAATGTGTGTGTGTGTGTGTGTGTGTGTGTGTGTGTGTGTGTGTTATTAAGTTCAAGTTTCTTTTCACTGTGATAGAAGCCAGGAACAAAAAATTCTTAATTAAAACATTTGTGACATTATATGACCTTGACTTGAAATTAAACGTGAGTTCAACCATGATGTTTAAACGTTTTGTAATTAAAACGGAAAAAAAAAATTAAACCATTAATATATTTAATCTGTAATTGACGTATTTATTAAATGAAACATGGTCATCTTGATTGTGTCAACAGAAATTGAACAATTTTGAAAAGGAAAAATAAAAACACCCACAAAAGCAAGATGCCGTTCAATTCTCAGCTCTAAAGCGTGAACTCTTTAGAGATAAAAGAAGTGCTGAGGTAAATCTGAAGCTCTAGGTCTCATCATCCAGACACTGCTCAGTTAACCTGAAGAAAAATGCTCTGATTGCAAGATCAGCCTTGGTTCTTTAACGCACAATGCAACTTACTGACCAGGAAATCAGCAGAAAAAAAGCAGCTTGAATAGAAAAACATGAAAAAATCCGACACAATCACATTGCACCATGTTAAGTTTAACACTTTATACAAACAAAAATAAAACAGATGTGAGCATCAACACAGCTAAAATCCATAAGCGTTGCTTATAATCAATCATTTTGTTTCATTTTTGTAAAGGAAACACACACAATTTGAATAACAAAATGTGCCATTATGATTTTTTTAGGAAATGTAGGAAAGGTTGTCTGCATATAAGCATGATATATGAAAAACAACAGACCTCTTTATGTAATCAGATATTACATTTTTTTTTAAATGAGAAAATGTTTAATGTATTTATTTTAGGTTTATTTATGTTTACTGTTTATTATTATTATTATTATTATTATTATTATTATTATTATTATTATTATTATTATTATTATTATTATTATTTTCCAATATGATTAGTTTTATCATCATTAATATTTTTTATACATTTATTATTGTAAGAAAATGTGCCTTAATTAACTAAAATGAAGAAGAAAAATGAGAAATTATTTTATGGCTGGGTTTTCGTTATTACTAGGAAACAGAGACAATATGCTAATTAGCGTGTTATTCCGACATGGAGTGTTCTGTGTGGCACACGGCACAATTTCCTCATCACCTGCTTATTTCTGAGCCAGATTAGCAAAAGACTGATCGGCTTGACGCATTATCTATCGACTGGCTGATTATGTTCCGACAATGTTAATGAAATTACTCTTCTAATGCCTGGACCTATTAAAAATGTGCAGATTCTCAATTCACTTCAAGCTTTTCAATGCAGTCTTTTTCTCCCGACTAATAGATTTTCCCAATCATTTTGAATAAATGCTGCTGATGAAGAGGGAAAGCAGTCATTAGAAATCATGAACACCCTTCTTTGTTTTTTGTGTGGCCGTCCAAAACCAGTCAGGGAGAAGAAGGCAATCTGGGCGAATCGTGATTTGGAGGAGAAGAAATGGCGGCAGAAGACATTCGGAGATATTTAAACGTTAACTGGACCATTAAAATTAGCATTGTGGCTGAGCGTCTTGACTGCTAATTCAAACTTAATCGCTCACAAATTCACATGGACATCTCCAGACTAAGATACAGTAATGGCTTTCTTTTATGAGCGTTCATTCAATTAGATCCCTTTGTGGATACAATTTGGCATCCAGGTCATGATAAATAGAACAGAATTTGCTCAGTGTTTGGGGCCGTGGCAAAAAAAAAAAAAAAGAGAAGGAAATAGTTCTGAGGGAAAATATGATTAAGATAACAATGCACTGCTTGTTCAATCAAACCATTTAACTACTCTTGAAAAGACATCCAGCCACAACCTCGGGGAAAAAGAACCAAGTATGATTCATAATTTTCCTTTAAACCGAAAAATAGAGAAAACCTCAAGGAAATCTAAAGATACATGGACGGATGGACGGACATACGGACATACAGACGGACAGACACAGACAGACAGACAGACAGAAAGACTGATTGATTGATTGATTGATTGGTTGATGGATGGATGGATGGATGGATGGACAGATAGACAGACAGACAAAAGGGTGAATGCATATATAGATAGATAGATAGATAGATAGATAGATAGTTAGATAGATAGATAGATAGATAGATGGATGGATGGATGGATGGATGGATGGATGGATGGATGGATGGATGGATGGATGGATGGATGGATGGATGGATGGATGGATGGATGGAGGGAGGGAGGGAGGGAGGGAGGGAGGGATGGGCAGAAAAATAAATCAGACAAAATGAATATTGTAATACATGTTAATACATGTAATACATATATTCAATACACAGTATATTAATCTAAAAAAATGAATGTTTGAAGAATGAGTGAAATGAGGTAAGATAGAATATTTTTTTGTCAAAAACATGAACAAAACAAACACACACAAAATAGAAAACAGATCATATGATCAGCTTAAGAAAGGAAATACACAATCTGTGAGCTGCATCAACAGCACAGGTGTCATGATCAATACAGACGTCTGCAAAAATAAACACATAAATCAATCAATTAGAAAAATGTCAAATATTTCAAAAAAGTGACAAACAATGTCCAATTTAATGAATCTTAAAGCTTTTTAAATTCCGAGATTTCCGACAATTAGGCATGAACCAAGCCTCATTTGCCTGCACAGAATGGCACGGCAATAAAAAAAAAGGAAAAGAAAGGAGAAAAAAAAGAAAAGAAAAATTGTGTGGGTGGCTTCAGCAATCGCTGCGTGATGACCATTCAGTCGATCTCTAATCTCATCAAATGACTTCAATCAGCAATGTCTTTTTCAGGCAAATAGCGGCACCAACATTCTATTCATTTGACCCTTAATGGAAGCACCTTTCCTCTTTTACCAGTCAAACTCTAAGGTTTTACCTCTTTAGTCTTCCTTTGTCTCAGATCTAAAATGGAATCATATACGAGAAGCTGCCGACAGGAGAGACGTCTTCATTCTCCTCATCCATGAAAGGCTTGCGCAATACAAATGGAAATCTCCAAAGTAGAAGCCTTTACGCAAACAATCGTTTGAGAATGAAAAGAGCCGGATGAGAAAAACAGATGGATTGTGTGTTCTACAAAATAGAAGAAGCCATGTTTAAACTAAACCGTTGCCTGATCCCTCATCGATTTTGGAGTTTGGGCACAAAATGTTTAAACGTGTGCGTCGAAATCTTCTTAGAGATTGTCTATAGGCAAGACAAAAACATCAAGTGCAAAATAATAGATCTGAGGAAATCAAAAGCTATGTTTCCAGTGTTTTACTTATTAACGGACTCCATTTCCCAGAATCCCCAGAGCCTTTTGTGCTTTTGATTGATTTCATTGTTTGATTGCTTCCCCTCATTAGTTATTTTATTTAACTCGTTGCCATGCGTAAACATGATTTGGAATTAAAGCACAAAAAAGTTCAAACACACGTGTTAAAATCTTCATGGGGCTTGTCTAATGGTTCAAAATAACAAAACAAGCTAAAAATAAAAAAAAAATTAAAATGTTTGAAGCTTAGTGAGTTAAGGTTGCATTTATTTAGTAAAACTTGGACTCTATTTCCCAGAATCCTCAGAGCATTATGTGTTTTTTTTTTATTTTTACTATCAGATACTTGCTCCGCGATTGGTTGGCCCCAATCCAGGGAGTGTCCCGCCTCATGCCCATACTTGTTAAGATTGGCCGCAACCCCCTTGTGACAGAAATGGAGAAAGCGGTAGAAAGGAAGGATGGAGGGATTGATGGGTGGATGGATTTATTTCAGTTGTTTCCATTTTTTTTGTTTATGGAGTTATGCCATTGCTTCATGTTTATGCATAAACAGGATGTGGAACAGGCAAGTTTGGGCACACAATGTTTAAGAACATGTCAACATCTTAGAAACTGTCTAAGGGCAAGAAAAAGCTAAAGCAAATTACAAAAATAAAAGACTTGAAATTTTCACAGAAATTGAATGCTTAAAATACATTTCTACTGGTTTACTCATCCATGGACTCCATTTCCCACAATGCTCAGTCTTTTGTCATTTTGATTGATTTCAGCAGCTTTCCCTCATTAGTTTCTGTATTTGTGTCATTGCCTAACATTTACGTGTCAATATAAATGTTTATTTATTACGACTCAGTCTATGCTCACTGTCACGTATTGTTTTTACATAAAGTTTCTCCTTATTCTCCAAAGAAGCAGCCCAAGACAGAAAAAAATCCCTTTATTCACAGCCCATCATGCCATTTTCACAATCGATCAATTAAACGGTTTAATATAACGGAATTAGCACGCTTCCGTTTATGGGTGTTGAGTAAAATGATGAATTCAGTGTTAAAAGTGTGTGTTCGCAGGATTCCGCCGAGACGCTTTCCACACAACCTATCAAACAGCGTTTGAGGCCGAGTGCTTATTTAACATAACACATTCTGACAGTCACCTGAGGATAGAAGCAAAACAAGTCTAGACTATAAGCCTAACACCACAAAAGGAAAAGATTCGGCCCACGCTGCCTTCCTGCAACCGCTGAAGAATCCTCTGAGCAGACAATGGATTTCTATTACCGTTGACTAAGACTAATTCATCTCCTGTTAACGTGATTCGAGAGTATAGGTGTATCAGAGAAAGCATCACAGCCGTACCGGAGGAGAGAGATGAGGACGCGTGTACTTGCACACAGTTATGTCGATAGCAAGATGGCTCACTTGAGTCCCATCGGTCTGGCCACTTATTTGTCAATGGCACATTGGAGCGTTTAGAGTACAAGAGCGTCAATTTCTCCTTTATAACAGACGAAACTAGGAGTAGTTACAGTGTTTTATCACACAGTGGAAAATCTGACAGCATCTCTTGTACATGTCTGCAAGAAAAGGAACTTTGGCACTTTTTTTGGGAATTGTTTTAAAGTTGAAAAGAATAAATGGATGCAAAACATAATTTTGTCTACAAACTATTTGTTTACAGACAATTTTGGGGACAAAATGTTGACAACATTTTTATAATTGTTAATTCATATTTAATAAATGTTCTAAAATACAAGTAGTGGTCTAAAGTTCTAAAGTAGTTCTAGTAGTTCTAGTTCTAAAGTACTGGTCAAAAATACAAGTAGAGTGTGTATGTGTGTGTGTGTGTGTGTGTGTGTGTGTGTGTGTGTGTGTACTAGCAGTAGTACCACTGATAATAAAACCAGGGCAACAAAAAAAATACATTTTTTTATTACTTTTAAATTGTTTCATCTATTTTCACAAATAACCATTTGTTTGAAAAAAATGTTAGTCTTACCATGTTTGAGTTGCTGACTAAGAATAAATGAGTTTTACATACATTTGCTAACATTAAAGGTATATGAATTTGCATAGTTAACGGTCCTGTTGACCACGCTAATTCTAGCACATATCATTATCTAAAAATAACGGTATATTTTTAAATATAAAAAAATGGATCTTATAAACTGCTTTTAGTAACCTGCTGTGAAATATAAAAAGCTTAATATATATCTGAAATAGAAATATATGAAAAAAGTAACGTTAGAGACAGTTTCCTAGGAAACAGGGAGCAGAAAATGTTTTAGAAAAATGCACAGAGATGAATAATGTGATGCAAACATGAATAATAAGATACTGCTTAAAAAAGACATAGTGTTAAAAGAGATCAAACTCGCATTGGCTGCATAATTCTCGGCTTTAGATGAGGCCAGATGATCCGCTCTTAGGAAGCCAATGATATTCCCAGTCACTAGATGTCATTTCCGTGATGAACACATGGGCCTAACAAGACTATTTTTAGCTCGGCACGTGTTAACGATGCCATCCAACCTTGCGTGCCCTGGCAAAGGGCCAGACATCTGCCACTGGGCCACATCTTTCGCTGGGGAGTGACGCCATGTTTAATCACCCAGCCAGGTTGATTATCCCCCGTAGCTTCGACAACCACACACGCTTGTGACACTTCTGGTTCTGGGTGTGTGTATGTGTGTGTGTGTGTGGAAGTGTGTACGAGGCTGTCAGAAACACTTTTTTATTCCTAAAACACCAACTCCTGACCATGAAGCCACGAGGTGTAAAGTACTTGAGGAAACTAGGGATTTTGGTGAATTTGGTAAAACAAAGTACGAAGAAGGCTTAAAGAAACTGAAAAAAAATATTTAGACGTTGAAACACTGAGCATAGTACTTGTACTTGTATTAGTACTTGTACTTTATTGATTGCAGACATGTATTGGGACGGCGTGAATTTAAAAGTTGCTTATATTTTTGATACTCAGTACAAGTACAAAGTTGGCAAAAACATTTAAAATATTTACATGTTTTACAAAACTTCCTACGTCGTTGCAGCTCTTTTTGCTTCACAGTTTTAGAATTCTCAAAATATTTTTGGAGTTCCCCACACACACACACAAACAAACAAACAAACAAACACGCACACACATTAAGACTCCATTGATCATCAACAAAAAGGTGAAACTGAGAGTCTGAATCTGAACTTTTCCGATCACGACCCTATACAGACGAGTCCCGCCAAATAATCAGATGAACAAAAGAACTTTCCGAAAAACGATAAATGAATCTAACCCATATCCAGTTTATGTTGATTTGTTAATACCAGGCTATCCTGGCTACTGAGGACCAAATTATTCAACAGATCAACACCGGCTCTTACAGGAACGAATCTGACTGATCTGGAATGATTCGATGTTCATTTTCGCATGGGCAGTCAACCCAAAATGACTGGACCGGTTACTCCTGAATCATAAGGTAATTTGAAATCAACAAATCATTGTCTGATCAAATAATTAGGTAAAATATAAATGTGCATCGTTACTGGATATCAGCATTCAACCAATTGGGAGTCACTGAAACCATTTTTCATGTGAAAATGCGATGATACGCGCACACACACACACACACACACACACACACACACACACCAACTTGGCATCTTTAAGCCCAATTAATCAAATCACATGCTACATAAACATTCCCTCTTACTCAGCCAAAAACAACCTATCTAATGTGTCATTGGCAAGGGTTCGGGCATCACCGCACGTGTTCACACTTAAACAATTTGTGCTTGGCTTCAGAAACATCAACTTCCACTTGCAGTTCAGCAATAATATACGCTCTGGTCCCGTTGCCTATTCAGCGCAGATGGACTGATGCGAGGCTGAAGACTAACGTGTCACGGGCAGATGTGAGTCAGGGCTTGTGGTGACAACAAAACATCTAATGACCGACGTTTTCCAGTCCTATTCACTACACTGTGACAGGAGACCCATGACAGGTTCTCTTGACGCTGACGTCTTAAGTGTATTAATGGCGGATGGTTTAATATGAGAGGTAAAGACAGTTTGAGAAGGCCACAAGCTGGATGAATGCCACCAGAGCTCAGTCTAATAACGCAGTAGTTGGTTGGTGGAATTACTAACAGTCACTGTGGGAGGACGAGACTGAAGTAATTCACTGAAGCCGACAGGGCAGTATGCCAACCCTATAATGCCACCTTAATGTGACACAAGAACACACACGCAAGAGCAGACACTCGCGACTCAATAGAGCTTAAAGACAGTGATTTCCACTGGGAAAATCAATTTAAATATACCGTAAAACCTCTAATTGAACGCCACCTCTCGTAGAACACCCCCTCTAATAGCACCCCCCCCCCCCTTAAGGAAAAGTTGAAAAATAGACCACCACGTCTTTACGTGCATATATTCACAAATATGTTCTTTGGGGCTTGTGAAGAGTTGACAATTGCCAATGATGTTCTACTAAAGGTTTCACGGTATCTCTTTTTTCCATACAGAAACTTTTTTTTTTTTATTACAAAATAAAAGTGGTGCAGGGGCACAACCTTTACGACTGCTAGCATGACTGATACAAATAATTCAGTATTATTAAGAACACTGTTAAACAATGTTTTTACATATTTAAACTTACCTTATTTACCAGAAGAACTCAAGTGAACAACTTACACAAAACTCACACTTGCTAGCTGCAGTGCAAAGTGTGGTTCCTACCCTGCAAAGCCTACAATGTTGGTCAACTCTACATTTGTGGACGCTATGCAGTGTATGTGCCCAGTGGCGTCACTAGGGGGGTGCGGGGGGTGCGTGCCGCACCGGGTGACACCAATCACAGGGGGTGACACCAAAATGAAAAAAATGCAAATTTGACAGAGCAGACATAGCTTGAGCCTCGATCGAGTTGGTTTCAATATTCATAATCGATCATAGATCAATACAAGACGGTCTTGAGAGCAGGAGGCCGTTATACGTGAAGAGGACGCAATGAAGACGTGATACAAGCGCATTTAACACGTGTTTACACGCTGCAGGAAATTTAGACGCGGTGGTCTGGCGAAAAAAAATTTTGGACCATGTCTTTACCGCACCGGGTGACACCAACCCTAGTGACGCCCCTGTATGTACCCAACTAGTGTTTCCTGGCAAGTATGATGGCACTATAAAAAGCTGCAGTGACGTTTATATGGAGTGCCTGAAATTTTTTATCACCAATCTCTGTTGTACCCAATCAACGCATTTAAATTCTTCTGTTCCCGTCTAACTGGAAGAGCTCTAAAATGGGCTTCTGCCATCAATGGTCCCGTCAGCCTTTAGACCCTTTCTTTCAATATTTATAGAGCAAATCAGGGCAGTGTTTGATCATCCTGAGAGTGGCAAAGAAGGGGATGAGTCATTGTTGAACTTGAAACAAGATGACCGCTCCACAGCATCAGAGCCCGTTTTGCCAACACGTGTTGTGCCCGTTTTTTCGGTACCTATTTTGCATGAACCAATTTTGTCCAAGTGGGTATTTTTTTCCCGAGCCAGTATTATCATTACCTGCATCAAAGCAAGCATCTAAACTCATGGTGTCCCCAACAGGTGCCAAAAGGTCGCTGAGGGCATTGGCTTCCCAAATAACTCTTTTCCTTCTGGTATGAAGTACACAGACTGTGCAAAAGCAAGCTGGTTGGACATAAGGTCTACATAGTTGCACCATACCGACCCACAAACACCTGAATGTTGGACTTGTTTGACATGTTCCCATTCACACACACTACCTTTGAGGGCAGATCTTCCTGAATGTCCTGGGATTCTCTGAGCCTCCCTGAGAAGTCAGGTAAACTAATGGTCAGGTTCTTCAGACGTGCTCAAAGCCTCCAAGGCCTTGTGGTATGAAGTTGGACCTGCCACCAAGACATTGCAAGTTTGAATCCCGCTTCAGTAGGCTCCACAACTTAAGTGGTCTTGAGCAAGACATTAACTCCCATCTGCTCCCGGGGTGCTACATCTTAAGACTTCTCTACTCTGGATTTTTGTGTGTCCACTCTGTGTATCTGCATCTTACTGAATGGGTTAAATTCAGAGCACAGTTTTGATATGTTCCCCAAAGGGCCTTTTCACTTTCGTCCCTTTTAGGAACCCTAGCTTTGTAGGAGGCGGCACTTAGCAATCTTCAACATGAGCCTTTTGAGGTTACAAACTCAAGGCCACATACTTTGACCTAGAAGTCTTCTTAGTAGTGGAGAATTTGCACATTTTGCCCAGACTCATTCCTGGATCCATGAACAGAGTGAATAAAATCAGATTCAGTCCAACCATGGTTTTGAGATCGGGTTTCCTTTGTCATTCACTGTGGCAGTGATGGATAGAAAAAGAACGATGATGGAAGGGAACAAAATGTAGTAATCCTCTGGCCAGACCAAATTGTCTTTATCGCCAAATGAGGTGAAGTTGCTGGTGTCGCTTCCTAATATACCCAGATATTTGAAGTAAAGGTATTCAAAATTGTCAGGACCAGGGATGTGATCCCATTAGTGTTATTCACTACCACACAGCATCTCATTCTCTTCCATCAGGAAACCGAGATTACGCAAGTAACCAAGACAACATCTGACCTAAATCCAGGAGCTTCAGTTGTTGATGAACAAACCCAACAGGGATGTAACAAAGTGCACGTATTTCCTCAATCCTGCAATAAGTCACTAGCCCCAGTTCGATCCGATTTTGGCCTGGTGGGTGCTGGGTTCAGACCAGTATTAAGAATGACACTAAAATGAAGTTGATCTCAGCCAGTGGTCTCACACTCCAGCCGGAAATACACACTGGCTTTTTTTGGTCTTATCTGCGAGTGCTGACACTTGATGCACCACTCGCTGAATCTCAAAGGAGGCTTGTTGAGCACAGCTAGCCATTTCTTTTCTTTTTTTCTCTGTTGTGTTTGTGTGTAGCACGTGCTGTCAGTCATCAGAAAGCCTGGTCAAAAAAACTCCCACTGGGTCAAACACAAAACCAACCCCTCAAGCGTCCGATCTGACTCATCAAGCTGATGTGTAAAGCCAAGTGGCCTTGGCCTATATTTCACATGTCATTTAAATGACAAGATGAATAAAATTCCTTGGACACTAAATTGGGTCTAAAAAAGAAAAAAAAACAAGCAAATAAACAAGCTCAGCCAAAACACAAGCACACAAACACAGAAATAAACATGCACAAAGGTCTTTTTCGATGACTAGGCACATCAGACAACAAGTATATGAGTATGTAGTGATGAGTGTTTTGTACAGTTATATACCTGTACGTATGTCTTAACATGCAATTGGTCAGACTCCAATTCAGGGGGTGTGTCCTGCATGTATGCCCAGAAACACTGTGATTGGATAAGCCTCCTGTGACCCAAAAAATTTAGTAGACGCACAATTGAATTCTAGGTATAAGTAACACCATAAATAAATGATAAAAAAAAAAAAAAAAAACGTTAGCACGTTAGCATTATCAAATTCTGCAATGACATAACATCATTTTTTCCTGAGAATCAAATTCTTAACCTTGTAATTGTGACAGCAAACTGTTTGAGCTATTAAAATTATAAAAGACTTTAAACACACTCAGATTTAAAAAAAAAACATGTTTTTAGTTTGGCAACAAATACTTTGTCCAAACAGAGTTTCTAAACTGAATTTTTTTCATCTTTTTTTCATCAGAAACATAACGAAACTAAAATGACAGAACTTATTCTTAACATTTATTTTAATTCCAACTCATTTTGGACTGAGTGACCCATTTTCTCCATGTATAAATGCAAGCATGGCGTAATGGTAAGAAAACCAAAAGGCATTAACAGCAAATACATTTCTCAAGCCTTTGAATTTTCTTTTAATAATGCTTTTTAAAAGAACATGTCAAAAAACAAAGAAAAAAGACATCCAACTACACATTTTCTGTTCCTTAGCAACTGCCTCTAGCTCGAGACTGTGGTGAGACAGAATAGAGGTTTTAAAACGGACTCTTCATGAGCAACTCGGAGAATTTACTTTTAAAGTACGACTGCAGCACTATATTGATTTAAAGGAGTTTTGAGCTGCATCTGAAAGACAAAACCGGGACGATTTTCTTTTTTCTCTCTCGACTGTTTTTTCTCCATCTCCACAAGAACATCTTCAAAAGTCCAGCAAAGCCTCAAGAGTTCTTGTCATTCAGAGCAGCGGATGTCCTTTTGAGCCACGCACAATAGCACGAGGAATCTTAAAGCTCGCTCACTGTCATGGACCGCACTTTGCCAGCACTCAAAGTTAACGTACAAGTGTGTGTGAGTGTGTGTGTGTGTGTGTGTGTGTGTGTGTGTGTGTGTGTGTGCTAAACTGAATAGAGAGAGAGAGAGAGAGAGAGAGAGAGAGAGAGAGAGAGAGTGAGTGAGAGAGAGAGAGAGAGAGAGAGAGATAAATAAAAAGAGAGAGATGCAAAAGACAAAAAGAGAGCTGAGTTAATTCTGAAAACAAATGGAGAACTATGGAGAGAGAGAGGAGCAAATGAGAGAGAGAAATACAGATAGATAAAGAGATAGAGAGATAAACAGAGTTCTGTTAGAAAAAAAAGAGTAGGAAGGAATGGAAAAGTAAGAAGAGAGAGAGTGAGAGAGAAAGATAGTTGCGCTTGGAAAAAGTAGTAAGAAGGAATAGTGAAGTAGAGAGAAAGCTAGAGAGAGAGAGAGAGAGAGAGAGAGAGAGAGAGAGAGAGAGAGAGAGAGAGAGAGAGAGAGAGAGAGAGAGAGAGAGAGAGAGAGAGAGAGAGAGAGAGAGAGAGAGAGAGAGAGAGAGAGAGAGAGAGAAAGAAAGAGAGAAGCAAAAAGATGGAAAGAGTTGCAAAAGAAAAAGGAGTAAGAAGAAACGCAGAAGTATGGAAAGAGAGAGAGAAAGAGAAAAAGAGCAAAATAAATAAATAAATAAATAAATAAATAAAAACAGAACAGAGGAGAACAGAACAAAAAAAGAAAAAAAAATCGAAATGGAAGGCCAAGAAAGAAAGATATAGACTAGAAAGAGATAGACTTTAAAAACTTGAATGCTGAAAAAGAAAGAAGGGGAAGGGCAAGTCAGAAATAAAAACTGAACGATGGAAATGCCGAATACAGAAACCAGTATTTCACTCTGCACACTGATCCACAATTTTGATCAAATCCCGATTAGTTCCACCTCATTGATCCCAGAGAATTATGCCATATCATGTGAGATTATTTCTGCGAGCTTAGACTACTGATAATTAAGCCAATGTGAGACTGCACAGACAACAATGACAACACACATGGAGCAGAAGAGATCATTCAGAGCGAGAAAAACCTGCTGGAACTCAGACAGAATCCTAAACAGGAACGTCTCCGCCAGCATCCTGAGGGAATTTGCACAGAAGTGATTTCACGTCAATTCAAGTAGAAGTTTTGTTTGTGCGAAAAAGAATAAAGAACCGTATGAATGTCAGTCTATCAAACAAACCCATCGTATTTCTTTTGTAAGAATCCGTTCAGAAAGGAACAGAATGGGAAGAAAAACATTGTTGGTCCTGCTGGAAAATAACATGGTATTTTTTTCTCATTTTTATGAAATTTATTGTAAAACTTTTCCCCATTTCTGGGTCAAGAGGAGCTGGAGCCACTCACAGCAGGTGGGCCTGAAGGCGGGGCACACCATAGATTGGTGGCGACCAATCACAGAGCTACAGGAGCAGTCAAACTGCCACACGTTAAAATGAAATAATGATGACACAAATAATACTATAATATTTATACAATTTGTTACTATTTTATATCATTATGTTATATTTGTATTATTACTACTTTAATAATAATTTTTATACTAATAATACTTTTAATAATTTACTCTACTAATACTATTTCACTATTTAATTATGCATTACCATTTTATTATATTATTATGTTATTATAAGTAATTAAAATTAATGACACAAATGCAATTATACATTACTAAATAAATAATAATAATAATAATAATAATAATAATAATAATAATAATAATAATAATAATAATAATACATTCAATGTATTATTTTCCCTCTAATTAATTGATTTTCTTACAATTACATGATTAATTGATAATCATTTATAACTAGCATACATGTTCACATACAGACACATATTGTTAAAAACATTTTAGATGAAATTAAAATAATACAAAAACACGTGCCACCAAATATCAAGTCCTTCTTTTTGAATGGTGAGATATTTTAAAGAAGACATTCGCTGTCATACGCTCCCTCAGAACGTGTTTACATAAATGATGACACGGTGTCCCGGAGACCTATATATAGACGGCTTTTTAGATAAAAGCAAAAAGAAGGAAATGCAAACTCAACTTGAATTATTTTTCCTCCATCCATTATAGTCAGGAGTTAGCGAAGAAAGTGAATGCTAAAGATAGCCGCATTAGAGAAGATAGAGAGTCTTAACATACAGTTTGAATAATAAAAATAAAAATAATAAAATAAAAATGCTTTACGTTCCCAGTCCCTCTCTCTGTAGCACCTCAACTGTTACAATGTGATGTTTCATTTTAATGAGTACGTACTGTATGTTCAATTAGTAACACCGTTTGTTTATAAATAAAAAATCACCTGTTAATAGATAACCATAAATAGATCTGACGATTCATTGTACTTATATAAAATAAAATAATTTGCTTATTTACTGGATGAAATATAAATATGGTGAGAATAAAGGAAACAAAACACCCTTATAAAGTGCAAACCATTTATTTATGGACATTTTTGTTGTATTTCCATAACGTGTAATTACTCCGTTTATAATCAAATCTGATGTTTTAAAATAGAATGCAACTCTTTGAATTGTCAAAACAGAATCCTGCCATCCAATCATCCACAGCAACATATTAACAGCTATTTAATTACTGTCATTTGCAAATGAGTCAAATTAGGTTTAATCATTTATTTTATCCCAAACAGAAAAGACCTATTTCTTGCATATTTTTCGCTCTTTTACCTTTCAGCGTTTCACCATATGGTAGCTGCACAAGGTCAGAGGAGAGAGTGGATGGCAAAGCCTATTAGCTTAATTGCTAACGCGTATGCTCACTATTCTGAAAACAAAATGCCCATGCAAATCACAAGCACGGGCGTATTTCAGAACAATCGGAGAAGAGGAGAAGAACTCTGATCTCGTGCATTGGCCCACGTTCGGCTCTCCAATGGGCAAATGAGACTGAGAGCATCTCCCTCTGCTGGTTATTTGGGTAAACTTCACCCTTTTGGCATTAATACCATAGAGACTCCAAACGGAAGCCACACGCACACACGAATGCCACAGCATATGATCGAAATGAGACCAATTACAAGCAATTAAAGCCATAATAACAGCATGAATCAATACTTCTCAGTGCCTCTTATTTCCAAAAGTGGTAAATGAGCCAATCATCTGCTCCCGAGCCTCGGGTTTCATATGGGCAAAAGCAGAGCAATCACCATAGAAGCGTTTGCCGGTGCCACTGATACCAGCTAAACACCGCAGCAGCATCTCAGCTGATGGCCGTAATGGACCAGAATCCTTTGTCTCAAATGTGTTGACATTTGGGTTTGCGGACCCCCAATGCTGAGATGAGGAGAGAGTGTCCGTGTCTGGAGGCAGCGGCTAATTAGCTTTTAAAATGGAGCGAGTGACTGGCGTCCGAGCGAGGGTCCTGCTAATGGAGACCCCGCAGATGCTCGCCCGTATGCTCCTGGCTCTCCAGCGTATCCAGGGGACCCCGACTGTAGCTTATGCACACAGCCCAGCTGCCCCTGTCCACACACAGACGGACTCTCACGTTTTAGCTGGTGTGGTTTTATTTTAATGTCGATTTCGGTTCACACACAGACAATCATATGGTCTATACATTGACACACATTGTGACACAAATTGTGGAAAAGTGTGACACACAAGGTGACACACATCACACGTTCTGTCAAAGAAATGACAAACAAAATTGGAAACTTTGGTCTCCAAGTCGTTCTGTTTGTGAAGCAACAGCATCACTACAAAATCAAATCAATGAAGAAAAACAACACAAAATAACACAGCAGATAAATTGATAAACAATTAAATAACATAACTAAGAAAAATAATGTGTGTATGTGCATGAGTGTGTGCATAGTTGATGCACTTTACCATCAATGTGTATGTAAATTTAATATATCAATGCATTGTAAATACCGGTACTATACTTGTAAAATTATTTATTTCAAATATATATATTCATGATTTGACGATTATCAACAGAGAAAGTAGATTAAATGTAACAAAAAAAGAAAACAGTTCAAGTTCAAGTTCAAGTTTATTTTTATAGCGCTTTTCTTAGTTTAAGACCAATGCAAAGTGGCTATGGTGGAAATATAGTCTTTAAAGAAGAAAAATGTCCATTACTTATATGTGTTCAAAAATTAGGAAAAAACAAGAAGAAGAGCAAGATAGAAAAAGGCAAGAAAAGCAAGAAAAAAACAACAACACAAGAAATGGAAAAAAAAAAACTCAAAATAGGACAAAGCAAGAAGAACAAACACCAATGCTAAAGAAACAAAGGAAAGAAACGAGACAGATGATAATGACAGGAATAAAAAAGCAATAATAAATACAAACACAAAACCGACTGAATAAGTCTGGACATCAGTCTGCTAGAGCTCAGAATGAGAGATGGATTCCTCACAAGCTTCTGTTTTATCAGGTGCAGCATCAAACGCATGACAACTTTGTGTGAAGTGAAAAGTCCTGTTGAAGTCTGGATGCATTTATCATCCCTGACACTTCAACAGGACACACAAAATAAATCCTCTCTCTCATGTCCTCCATTTTGCAGGTCACAGACTAAAAAAAGGATGCACTATTAGTCAGCAGAAGCATATTCTTGGAAATGTACATTCACATCTTAACACACACACACACACACGACTGGGAGCCGATCCAAGACATCAATGTGGCTGTCACCCCAGGTCCCAAATGATGATTTCTTTCTGGTTTGTTGATTACCTTGACTACCCTTCTACGAGTACCTTACAACTAATGGTATTCATGTATAAAGTATGACCACTTATGAGGCTGAAAAGTCTAGCACAGGGCTAACTGTGTTCCAAGCCAACAGAGATGCTGACCTGTGCAGTAAAACTTATGATGGTGGGGGTGTAATTCCATCAATACACAGTGTCTAGCTATGATGTAGATGTTGAAGATGTAGAGCATTCTTGGATCAGTCTTTCCATTACTGAGGTCTAGCCAGTGAGCTACCAACTGATATCAGCCCAATATTTGATCTAGACAGAGATGTGATTTTCCCAAAACTATTCCTCCTGATCTCCACCAATAAGTGGACTTTGCAAGTGAAGAAGAGAACATGTTGGACCGAGTCTACACTAGGCAGGCTCGAGCCATCAGAGGCAAAGCGCCCACACAGCAAGAGAATAGTCACTTTCAGAACAGTGGTGACACCCAGAGCTTGCAGAAGGTCATCAAAGACGACACCAACTCCAATATGGAGGACACCACCGGCCTGTGACCATGATGCATGGTGGCCATGAAGTCTCCCTGCCAGCATGGTCTTTCCCACCACGTCCGATGTGAAACTACAGTCATCCAAAGAAAGCGTTGACTGTTGACGTCAGGTGAGCACAAAGTAAAGATCCAAGTTTAAAAGTAAAGCACCAAATTTCTCAATGTTGATTTGGCAAAGAACCTCAGCTAGTCAGTCAACATCAGTTCCAACACCAAGAAAACTCAACAGCCTTTATTCCATGATGAAATTGCACCAACCTGACTACCTTCTAAAGAGGGACCATAGAGCTGAACAGCTACATCTCTGTCTGGTTTGGGAACTGCACAATCATTAGCAGCAAGAGAAGAGTGATGTCACAGTTGGGGCAGTTGTAACCAAGTGGTAGGTACTTCTGACCCAGGTGTTGCAGGATTGTGTCCTGGTCAGTGAGGTTCCATAAGTACTTTCCACGAGTCCTTGAGTAAGACCCTTAGCAACTTTTTCAAAAAACTTAATAAATACAGGTATACACTTGCAATACATAATTGTATCACTAGGTGGCAGCAATTAGTCGCTACATGGTGTTTCCATTGCAGTTACCACTAGGGGAGCTGCTCCAAATTTGGAACAATAACAAATTAGAACAATAAAAATTACACTTAAAATTTCTATGAGAAGGGTTGTTTGGTGTGTTTACTGATTGTGGCGTTGTACATTGTTGTGTGTGTGTTTTTTTTTTTTTTTATAATGTTAACTCCTTCCTCTTAAGCACATTGTATCACTGGAGTTACGTCTAAAATAATGTAAAAAAAAAATAATCTAAATTATCACGTAGATTCGAAAAAAAAAAAAAAAAAAAACTTTTTAAGCTTTACTTCTTGTACCCCGCATTAAAGGGTTGAGCACATAAGTATAAGCACCCCTCTGATTTTTTAGCTTCTAAAATTGGGGGAAAATGGGGTGCTTCTATTCATGAAAATAACATAGTCCTTAGTGGCCAAACTGTCCCACACCCCTGACTGTTGTTTTGTTCCCCAACAATCAGACTCCTGAAGACATGAACTATAACACGACATGCATATACAGTGTGACATCACACATGCACCTGAACATTAACACAGAAGCCCACACACTCACAACATAAAACTGATGCTTTTCACACGCCACTTTATAAACTCGTAATCCCTCTATAATGTGTAAACCTGCACCTCTCTACACAACTCCGTTCCACCAGTCAATTAGAGAGTCTGTTTTGCACAACCACCACATGGCTGACGGCTTTCTGCACTACACTGTATTTATGCTTTTAACTGTTGCATAATGTGTTCTTTGTAGAACCAGTGTGCTGGAAAAAACACTGTCTGTTTTCACTGTGCACTGTGTATATGAAGTATGGTTGAAATGACATTAGAGCTTCTTTGATTTGACTTTGACACACACAAAAGATTCGGCAGAAACAAAGAAATCGAGTTCATGGTGTGATGCATGTTCTCCCACAAGGAAAGGAAGATAACATGTTGTGCTTTTGCTCTTGTCACTTTTTATTAACTCCGTTTCAACCTAGAAAGCTGCTTTACTGCATATATGCAAGTTTGCTTTTTTCAGAGAATCAGTGCAGATTTTCACATGTGGCAGATGCTTTTATCTGAAGTGACTTGTGTTGCTTTCAAAGTGTAGATCCAACATGTTTATGCATTTCCTGTAAATGCAAGCATTGCTTTCAACTGCTTCAGCTACAAAAAATCTGGCTTTAATAAACTAGTCATGCAAATGCTCACTATGTAGCTGAAACTATGTAACTTCAGGTTAGTTAGTTATTATTCATGGTTTTCAAACCATATTTACATGAAATGTTTTCTATTTTAGACAATCAAAACATTCGGGGTGCTTACATATGCATCTTTCAAATATGCACAAAATATAAAGGCCCATTTTTCCAAAAGTGTTAAATATAAAAATACAACAATTAGTATTGGAACTATAATAATCCTTCGCTATGGCGTCGGATAAACGGAGAGCTTGAAACAGGCCTGAGCTTGAAAAAATTGCTCTGTGCATGTGAGTGTGACTGGAGAGCAAAGGAACTTGGGAAATTAAGTTATGACCACTAGAATCAACTTTTTGTTATCTATTTTAGTAAAACAATAATTTTAATAAAACAATATAAAAATGATTAATGACAATTTAGGTTTGTTAAATAAAGAAAAAAAAATGTATTTTTAAGAGAATATTAAAGTTAATTGAACCAGAAACGTTGATAAATAAAATAAACAAAATTTGTTTTTACATTTGTTGTACTTTTTTTATTTTGTGCCTAAAAAAATCAGGGGGGTGCTTATACTCGCAGTAATACGGTAGATATATTATTGCTTATTACGAACTTCCTAAAAAAAATAATAATAAATGAAAAGCTTAAAGGTAAATCTTATTAGCTGTACAAACCAGCTCAGAGTTTGTTGGAAAATTATGTAATCCCTACAAAGCCCATCGAAAAGTTTGGTCACTGAATCAGTGGATTAATTTGTCCCCTACGAAAACCTTTTCTTGACAGCCATGAAATTCTCCACTTTATTTGTCTGAAATTACCGAGTGCTGGACCACGGGAGTCTGAAGCTACGATGACCCACTGTAGAGTTTAATAACATTGAAGTCTCTGATGGAGAGAAGATCCAGAATGTCAAGTGAGGGCAGGATATGGAAATAAAACCCTATTTAGTTTCCCTGCCCGTGCCGGTGCAAAACAAATCCAGCCGACAGAGACAGAGAAGTCTTTATTTTGATAGCCACCCGGTTCAAATTGACCTTTGGACATGTGGAAAAGCTATTCAGCTCAGACCAGGATTTAAATTCATCCTTTGCGTGAATGCAAAAGAAAAAAAAGAAAAGTCAGCAAAATAGATAACATTCCGTTCCATTCCATGTTAGGCTGAGCGATTATGTCACGCGATTAATTGGACATTTTAACACAATTGCGATTAATGAACAATTATTTTATTTGTCTATTTATATTTTTTACCCTCAAAGTTCCCTGACAAGTTTTGTACATGAATGCGCTCACATTAAAAGTGAGAGAATTTTGAGTAAAGTGTGCATTACTTGATTTTAAAATAATTGAAAGAAACACTTGTATAATAGACCTCGTATATGATTATTTATTGAACATCAACAACTGAAATTAAAGCAAAGTGCCTAAATCAAACAATTACTCTGTTTGTCAAAAAAAGTTAAAATGAATAACTTGCACAATTTGGGAACAAAATTAATTATTTTTTTACATTGTATTATTTATATCGAAAATGAGCAGTTCTCTTCTAAATAAAATAAGTCTTATTGTTTAAAATAAGGTATAGTTCATAATACTATATATCCTGTGCTTTTCTTGCATCTTCTGTAAATAAATTGTTTAGTATGCAATGTATTGCCATCACCTCACTTTTCTATCAATGAAACAACAGATTCTTCACATTGAATCTGTTGAAAAGCATAATGAAAAAGCAAACTTTTTTAAAAACAGTTTACATAGAGAAAAGCCACGTGGATATGACGAGAAGCTACACATTTGTCGCGTTGCATTTGTTTTCTCGTCACAACTGTTTTCCTGCAGTGTCTATACTCGACTTCATTATGTTCTGTCTTCCTTCCTGAAGCCAAAATGTGTCCAAACAACTTGTTTCTCTGTAAAAGTCAAGCTGCTCATGAGCAGAGCGGGGATCATCCGAAAGTTTTCTTAAAGGGAAAGTCAAAATAATCAACCGGAAAAAATGTGAACGATTTTGTGATCTGAATTTCGTTTAGTTTTTTATGTTTTTTTTTCGATTAATAGTTCCATGTAATAATAGTTACATAGTACTACTAATAGTTCCAGTTCTAGTTCCATGTAGTTTAGAACAATGGTCAATGCCAATGTGCCCAGATGTTTTCATATCAGAAAAACTAAATTATCGCAAAAGGATGCACACTTTTGGGCAAAATGCCTTCAACACCTACCAACTGCCCGAGATATTACTATGCTGTGTCAAACCCGTCTCATTATAATATACCCGAGATGAGTGATGTGTGTGTGTGTGTCCGGTTCTGGAGAACAGAACATCTGCCGGCAGAAGTCACTCAATGCCGTGACAATAATTTATGAATGTGGCTGTATTCTTCCCACAGATGAATGTACCTTTCTTTCGATATTAATACATCAATCTCAGCATTCGGCCTATATAAAAACAAATGAGAAAGAGACAAAGAGATACAGATGGAAATATGGAGGTGTCCCTGCAGAGAATAGATTTCCCTTTCTATGGAAATGAAATGGGAAGCGGTGGAGGCACACCAGTCTATTTTCTGCACTGCGGCACAAAACTATAACTTTGGCCTCCCTTTCTGTCCATAAGGGGCTTTCATGGATGCAAAACCGAAGAAGACAGGGACAAGCGCTGTTATTTGTTCAAATTTTTCGATTTGTTTGCTGCGTTTGACTGGTCCAGATGCCAGATCAGTGCAGCTAATGTGGAAGCTTTGCTAGTCAAGGCTTTGCTGCATCGCTAGCACTCAACTATAGCATAAAACTGGCTATAAAAACATAACGTCGACAAATGAGGAAAAAAAAAAGTCTTTTAAAAAGGGAACACTGTGCATCTTCCATGCTTTTTTAACGTCTCTGGCATTTCAGACGTGCCTAGTCGTGCCACTTCTCCAGCATAAATCCTTTATAGGTGTCTATCCAATGTTCTTCGACAGCAGGGATTCCCAATTTATTATCTGGTGTCCTGCTCGGATGCTGGCTCTACAGGGTAATTGATATGCCAGTTAGACGGCTGCTTTTAATGTCATCACATCCCTTGACTCGCGCAGCTCATTTCCAGATCAGAGAGAATTTCAGCCAGGCTCTGATAACAGCAAATAGCTCAGTTAAGTTGAAAAGCTTGAGTAAAATTAATTAAAAGCTTTCATAAAGACAGATTGGCCAATCGGAAAACAATACGCCGGCCTGAAAAGTTCTGTAGAACCGGAAAGACACCATTTTGTAATCATACTGCGAAAATAAGAGTACCTAGGAGTTACCTAAAGGTTGAGGAGTCACAAAGTAATGCGTTATTTTAAGCTCAAGAAAAGATGGAGGGTAATTTGAAGAGGTTAAAGATTACTAGAGTGAGTAGGATTCAACGAGAGTTAGAATAAGCCGATTTAAACGTGCCACCCTGGGTTTAATAGCCGTTTGATACACATGGCTAACACAATGGACACAATTGCATTAAAGTATCAAATTGGAACCTTTTTCAGGATGTGAAGGAGGGAGTGTAATGCTCCAGCATAACTCAGAAACCATGGAAACACCACACAACCACAGAAAAGATGAACGTCGTGAAAGAATAAACGCTGTAACCTATTGAAACGTGACTCAATGTCACACATGTGACAAAAACACAAATAATATTGGGGAACATTGCATTATGGGTAATTGAGTCCAGGAAGAAATTAGTAAAATCCCATGAGGTAGAAAAATGAAATCCAAGAGACAGAAGTTGGTGTATATTTCTGCACAGTTAATATTTTCAAAGGCACAGCAAAATATATTTCTCACATGCATATACACATAGTCCAAATAATTTTATCTATCCATTTCTCAAAGACAAAAATGGCTTTTGAACACAAACAAACAAACTTTTATGTTGGTCAAACCACAAATGCACAACTTCATTTACAAAATCAAAGTGGTTCATTTAGTGTCCATTGTGTACTTTGGGATGGAACTATAAGTGCTGGAGGAAACATAAATACATAAAGAATGGTACCAACTGGGCCTCAAACTCGGCCCTTATTAGCTGTGAGGTTACAGAACTACCTACCCGCTTGCCACCCAGAGACATTATATTCATGGACATCCCTTCTTATATGTCTGGGGTTTATGTAAAGTAAAGTAAAGTAAAGTCAAGTAAAGTAAAGAAAAGTGAGTGAGACTGTCAATGTCCATGACTATTAGTCAGAAATGGAACTTGGGTTGATCGCGATCCAATAACATAACAACGAAACAAAAAATATAAATAATAATAATAATAATAATAATAATAATAATAGTAATAATAAAAGAATAAGAATTTCTTATAATTTTAGAACTATCAGAATCAGAAATCAGAAAATGACAACAAGGAATCGAGTGTGGTTTGACTCCGTCATTTCCCTCCTAAACATATAATAAATATATAAATAATGAAGAATTGTATAAATGATAAAACAATGTATTGTTTGGTATTTTATTAGAAGGCTACCTCATGTCAAAACATTATGAGCACGCGCAATAAAAAATAAACACAGTGTTTTTTTCTTTTACAATTTTGCGGTCTTTGTTTGTTTTAGCTGAATTGTAAATGTTGAATTTAAACTGTACAGGTTACTGTACCACCTGGTTACTGGGACGACAATAGCAACATAAAAAAAACGGCCTTTGCAATAGTTTTAGCTTTTCAGAATAAATCTAATCACAATCCCATTGATTCGCATTGATTCCCAGACAAGCACACTGCTATTTGCCTTACTCGCAGAGCACACACACACCAACCGTTATTTACTGAATAATTTGAAAGCTGATGATCGGGAATTAATTCGCCTCTCGTCTTTCAGAATAAGTTTTCCTGCCGTTTTTCGCCGAGACGCCCTTCTGTCATTTCCCCCGTCGCCTGGCACTAGAATCTGGATGTGATGCGTAATGAAAATGACCACCTTGTCCATTGGTATTGATTCCTCACGTCTTTGAATATGAAGAGGTCGCAATCAAATCCGCACAACTTTCTTTGGGCGATGAAACGTATTACACTAATGAATCTGGCTTCAAGCACACACCTTAGTTAAACACCTCAGAGACTCCGGGCACCTCCAAGTCTTTTCCCGGAGACATGGAGCAGACGAAGCATGATGATTTCGTCCTTTCTGCATAATAACATCAGATTAAAACTCCATCTCCAACCTTAATGGACACATCGGAAGATAATTACAGCTAACCCAAAGCTATTTGTGTTGTGTGAAATTGAAGAGGCTGCATGTCAACCCTCATCTCTTTCTTCATCTAATTCCTGCAGCCAGGTTTTACACTAAAGTGCAGGTAGCCTCTGTTGTGCGGCTTTTAATTAACTGAGGTGAAAAGAAGCTTACAAATTAGAGAGCCAGTGTCGCCCTGAGACTCGCTTTTCATTCGGGGACTTCGAAACGTCCTGCCAAGTGGATCGCCGCTCTGATGCCACTCTGATGACAACAGAAAAACACATCTCTTATTTTCTCAAATCTTTCTCTCTTTTCTAATCACCTGACCTGCCATCGAGCAACTTGGACTTCATATTTGGTGAATACAATTAGACAGAGGTGTAGAGCACCTAAAAACCATACATAGAGTACGGATACCTTAATGTAAAAATTACTCGGTTTAAGGTTAGAAGACACCAACTCCAAAAAGATTTGAGTAAATTTGTAATGTATCCCATTTTTAAAAGAACTTGAGTATTTTACTTGTACTAAATTCAAGCTTAAAAAACACCAAGAAATGTGAAAAATATTTTCCTTTATATAGAAATTTAATTCAACATCTCAATGTTTCAAAATGGCAGAGAAAAAAAGCTAAAAAGGACAAAAGTCAGTCTCAGTGAAACTCAAATGTGCAAAAAAGTGTAACCGCTAATTCAAGTTCACGTGATTTAGTTCATAAATAGCATCCAGTACCTTCAGCACCCTGTAGATGGCGATATCACCTTGTCCTCTAAAAAATTAAACACATTAGAAAAAGATCCCATCTTGACATGCACAATCACATGCAAAATGTAACGAGTAACGGTAAGTGTCCATTCAAATGTAGTGGAGTAAGGAGTACAGATACTCAATCAAAAATGTAGTCAAATAGAGAGTAAAAGTTGCTTATACTCAGTACAAAACAACTCAAGTAATGTCCATTTAGTAAGTACTTTACTCCACAGCGATTAAACCCAGTGACACTCGCGCTAAACACGGACGCGCAATCAGGCGTATTAGCGCTGGAGTCGTGATCCGACGATGAAAACCTGCCTTTGTGTTGGTGATAAATATCCTTGTGGTAAACAGCCTGAATTACGAGCATCTCGCGCTTAGGGTTTCAGTTAATCTTCTCCGTGCTTAGCTTGACATTTATATTCAGAGTGGCGCTAAGATGCTACGTAGCCGATGCTAAATGCGGATTCTATTAAGGCTCATATTCCGTCACTTATTTGGTTGGCCATTAAAAAAGCGAAGTTGTCCAAATACTGGGAGAAAAACACTTGAGCTTTAATCTAACATCCTGTTCTATCCAAAACACTCCAGTCGTCTAATTTATCAAGCTCTAGTGCGCCATCATAAACCATCTGCTAATTAAGGAAGCTCTCAATGGCTTCTTCTCCGACTTTTTTTTTTATCCACCTCTGTTTGCTTGTACTACTTTCACTCTGAACTGGTCCTGGTCTCCTCAGCCAGAAGAGCTTTACAAAAGCATCTCAATAGAAAAGAAGAACCTGGCTTCTCAAATGCCCATGGAAAACTGATTAATTTCAGGCCAGTGTAAACCCAGATTACACCTTCAGCTTCTCACTGTAGCGGTAGAGTCTAACCCAATTAAAATATCCAATTACACCCCACAGTAAGAGAGAGAGAGAGAGAGAGAGAGAGAGAGAGAGAGAGAGAGAGAGAGAGAGAGAGAGAGAGAGAGAGAGAGAGAGATATCCAGTTAAACAGATAATAAACAAAAACCCACAAAAAAAAAACCCACACTAATTTGACTAAAATACATTAAACTTTTAGCGCTGCAGAAAATAACCATGAAGGGAAACATTAAACAGGCTATTAGAGGAATTACAATTCCAAAGACTGTTTTTTAATGAATAGAGAGGATGATTCTCCGATGTTTTGATAGCCTATCATAGCTGAGAATAACGTGGAATAATGTGAAAAATATTGCGCAGGAACACTAATTAAATAATGGCTCGGGAAAAGAAGTACTTAGCTACAGCGTTAAAATGAAGTCTCCGCACGAGCGCCTGATTAATGTCTCCCAAAATTTAGTTTGTCAATATGGCCACTAGGGGCTGTATCGAAATTGGCCTCTGCATTTAATCATCCAGTGATGTCACACACACATTGTGAAGTGACACAAACAAACCCGGAGCAGTGGGCAGCATTTAGTCCAGCCCAAATACACTCTGTTATAGAACCAGTCGTAGTGGGATTTGAACCTTCAACCTGTTCGACACAAGTTGGACACATCTGGACCACAATTTCGCACAAACTCAGTAAAGTATAAAATTTAAGTATATATTTAAGTATCTCATTAAGTATAAAATAATCATGTAAGTGTAAGAGTAGCAATACGGTGGTGTAGTAGCGCAGTGGGTGGCTTCCTAAGTGTTTTAGCCTGACAGGAAGTTTGATGCCCGGGGACTTTTCTTGTTTAATGCTCTTTTGTGTTAAAATCCCTCCTGAAATACAGAAAATAAATTAAAGGTAATAGTGTGTTTGTCGACTTCCAATACTGCCCACAAACAAATAGAAATATAGTGTCTAGAAAAAGTGTCTAGGAATAGAAAGTGTCTTCGAAGATGTCAATTTCAATTTAGAGAATGAAAAAAGTTTCACATCAAATTTAGTCCATTCACGTTTCAAACACACTCTAGGAAAATCGCTCTAAGCATAGAAACAAATAACTCCAACTGTTTTATCCAGGATTTATATTGTTGAACCACGGTAGGTTTATTTTAAAATGCTTCATAGTAGAATCTACCAGATTTACATCAGACGGCAAGAGCATTATATTCTTTGTTTTCCCAAGCCTAATAAAAAAATCTCTGAGTTATATTAAGCCAACACGAGGAATAACGCTGGTCGAGGCTTTTGACACTTTGGCTATTGACCAACTGAGCGGGAAAGCGTTAGCTCCGTTGAGAAAGACGTTGAGGTTTGGGGAGGAAGAGAAGGTGGATAGTGTCTTTGTATTTGTCCATCTTTCACTGGAGGTTTGAAAGTAAAGCTACAGTAACTTGAACAAAAAGTGTGGGCTTTTGTACTAGAACAATGCAGGATTCTCGGCAGACCATGCTTAAATAAGACGTTTTTAAAAGAGTTCTGTGGTTTACATGGACTGATTAAACTGCAAAGCTTTTGGGAATCTAAAGTCTGTTCGTCACAAAAGCTAGTTCACCTACTTTGGTTCAGATGAATTCTCCGTCTCTATGTATTTATCTGGTTTGGTGAACACAAACCGTTTTTTTACAACTCTCAACGACAGATTATAAGACATGATAGTTGGGGGAAAAAAAATATTAATTGTAGAGATTTTGTTTGTCAATGTCTAATTTGTAGACATTTTTTTAGCTATTTAATTCACTGAAACTTGTATGCTCATGTATCTTCATGGCGATACACACTTTTTTTTTTCACGTCTTTATCGAATGTCAAAATGAAGGATTCTTCAGACGTCTGAATATTGGTGCATTGTGATCAAATCAAATTCAGGAGACCAATTTTTTTTTCCATCTCTTCCTCTGAGTCTCGATTACATTTTTTGGCACATTTTGAATTGCAATTTCTCAACAGGTAAAGCAACCTACATCGATAAAACGGTAAAACCAAGCGGGTAAAGCTCAAGAAAACTGACTTGGTTAGAGTAGAGTCTGGTTCTTTGACACATACAGCCACTTAAACTGGAGGTTTAAGATTACACAAGAGTGATTAAATCCAAAGGCCAAAGTCCTTTCTGAAGGAAACGGTCGCCTACACTAACTCAGACCGAGGTGGGAGTGACAAAGTGGCCAGGAAATGGAAAGGACGGCGGGTAGCATGTGAGAAATCCATTCCTGAGGTCCGTCTGCGAAACAAATTCTGCAGATCCTGCAAATGAGCCGAGCTGATCTCACAGGAGCTGTCAGCAGGGGGAACAGGGGGGCTTATCCACAGGAAGACTGGCCCTTCCATCATTAGCCACAGAGCCCGCGAGCATGTACGCGGCAACCAGCCAGCGTGTCACAAAGAGAAAGTGTTGCTCGGCGGCGCTGCCATTTAAATTCACCAGCGCACAGACACAGCCAGACAAACAAATCACAACCCAACGCAAACACCCAACCCAAGACTCCTTCCGATAAGCCGAATTACCACAGAGGTGTTTTGCGCGACTATCACAACACGTGAAAAAAAAAAACGACAACTGAGATGGGAACAGGATTTCGCTGGGCTCTCGCTGTCGCTTCTTCTCAGCGGCGCCGGGCTTGATTATTATGAGCAATGTCAGGTCCCGTCTCATCACAGAAAGCCTCTCTTCAGACCAGTCAGCTTTACTAGTCACCAGTATACTGCCCGGGGATCACATGACTCCAAGGAAGTGGGGTTGCCCTGGCAACAGGACAATGATAAATTAGCTTGTCGGAGCGTGGCATTCTGCTCACCCTGACGTCCTGCGAGGTGGCTGCATTTCCACTCCTCCATATTTGGATCAAGTTTTCGTCTTCCTGAGACGATCGCCCAGGTACTTGGCAGCTTGAAGCGGCTTTATAAGCACAGTTTAACTGCTTTACTCTGTTTAATTACAGGGCCATGTGCCCTTCTTCAGAACCACCTTATTTATATCCACACTCTGCTCGCAGCTCCGCATGTGGTGTGAACAACAGGTGAGGACTCTACCTGGGAGACACCTGTTCAGGGCGGCATGTTCAATGAGTTGTGAAACATGACAAAGGTGGGACGATAGGGAGGTCTTGCTATGTCTCTTCAGCTTGGATGACTGCCCTGTCCTCTGCTTTGTTAAGGCCCGTCCACACAGGCTTTAGTAGCATCTACATAAGCCTAGAATTTCTATACGCATCCTGAATTTCACGTTTTTTGAGAGATGGAAAAGGGTCTGTCGAGAAATGTGTGGCTTTTTGTAGCATTTGTTAAATGTACAGAATCTGTTGTTGACACAAATCACAAAAATGCTGTTTCTTTTAGAATGCTGCTCATTTCCAATCACTGTGCAAAAACGCTCATGGTGCCCTGATTTACCCCAACAATTTGGTAGCACAATATAATAACTACACTTTAATTAGAATTAACTATCCATGAATAACAACATTATTCATTGTTGACAACGTATTTGTTGGCATGACCGATACTTAGTAACACATTTGTTAATGATGAACATCTATCGATTAAACTCATGAACAAGCTGGTTAGTTACTGTTATTTATAATTAACATGCATGAATACTGTACATGATTAGCCCTTACTGTAATTAATGAAGAGTTTAGAAGCTTGTTAATAGTTACGTTTCTCTGTGACTTCTTATAATGTGAAAACTATATATGGTTTAATAAGTATTCATTGATGTTGAAGAAATCTCAGAAAGGGTCTCATGTGTTGTTGAGTTCTTTTAAGATCTTTTAAGTCAAAGATCAAAACCAAGACACCGAGATACAGAACAAAATTAATTTATTACTTGGAAAAATAGGCGCTTGTTTTTTTACATGGAAATATGTAGCGTGAAATATAAGCATCCACCCTGTTTTTGAGCTTTTTAAAATGGTAAAAAAGGAGTGCTTATGTTTACGTAAATATGGTAGCTAAAATTGTGTTACTATTGCGGAACAATTGTCATCCTAACAACTGAAAAGGTCATGCCGACTTGATCCAGCATGAATGATGATAATTTTGCAGGCGTTCTATTGTGATCCAATACTTTATTAGATGGGCTAAAAAAAACTATTTACCCGTCAGGCATGCGCACTATTGAGTGAAATGTTGTATTTTTTTTTTTTTTGCCATTCTAGCAATTCGGTTACTAGGTAGGTAAGATTGAAAAATTTCATGTGCACAATACCTTTAGCCAATTACAGTTTCTACAGTTATTTGCAGTTTGTTTAGTTTGCCATAGTTTGTAGTGATACAATTTATTAAGAATTACAAATTTTGCAGGATATAAAAAAAAAAAAACATGTTGAAAATATGAAGATATAAAAAAAAGAAATGCAAAGAAAAAAAAAACAGAACCGTCCACTGATAGTGAACACTCAGATAACTGCTTTACCTTATCGTGGCATAAATATGAAATGTTTGTATTGGACATAAATGGCATTCACAGTTTAAAATGCAATTGAGAAAATCTATAAAAACGGTACACGGCTTAGCAGATGCCTGGCGTTTAAATCAAATCAGAGCCAAACTGTATCCAAATAAAGTACGACAAAAATCATTACTCTCAAGCATTCTGTTGATTACGGAATTCTCATAACCCGAGCATAAACCCGAGGAACTTGCATGATGAGAGAGCCGAGCATTGTTTTTCTTCTTCTTCTTCTTATTTTTTTTTAATAAAGAACTTGTCCTGGCGGAGATAACTTGAAGTTATGAATTCATGGAGTATTCGGCATGGTGGGGCCAAGGCTCAAAATCCCTGCAGTGCATCAGCGCTGTCGAGTCTTAAACCGACCAATCCGTCTTCTGTCCTCCCGGCTGTCACAGCATGGACCTGGAGCTCCGAGCGGCTGCTGCACACTTTCATTAAATACGACACTCTACAGGGCGCCATCACAAAGGCTTAGTGAGAGTCTGATTGTATTTTTATAACGTCTACATAATGAATAATTATTTATTAAGCTCTGGTTTTAAAGCAATTGATGCTCTCATTACATGGCATGTGACATTTATGTCCTTTCAGGCGGCGTGTGACACTGATTATAGGTGAGTTGTTTTAGGTCTAAACTTATTAAGGGTTTAAAGTAGATAGTGTCGTATTCACTTACGAAACTGGATTCCCTATAACATGTGATTTGCTCTTTGATGCATGATTTTTAATGTTACTAATAGTCTTGATTATTCTAGATTTGTTGCGATCATTTTAAGTTTGTATTTTTAATTTAATTCTTGACAGTTCTATGAAAGTTTCATTTGGCTCAATACCACAATGTTTTGCCCAACTTTCTTTTATACATACGTTTTGTATACTTCATATATTTGAACATCATGCATTTTATAAAGTCTGAATATATTAAAAAAAATTTAAATACGTTTTATTCATATTTATGTATATGTTTTTTATCATACATTTAATTCATAGTTTAATACATGTGTTCATACATGTGCAAAAACACATGTACAATATTATTGTGAAGTATGTAGATGAAGGTGATTTGCATACATCTTTATGATAATTTTTAGGTTGCGGGTTTTGTATTTGTTGTGCAGTTTATACAGTTGTTATTTTGACTTGTGTCCGAAAGGTCAAAGGTTCAAATCTTGAAACAACAGATTCACAGTACAGAAAACAGTGAATATTCACTTTATCATCAAAACATTTTGAAGCAATTACCGATTTGCCATCTTGACCCAATCGACGGCATTTTTATTTTCAAAAACTGCAGTAAAAAAAACAACAAAAAACATTGAAAATCGAATTACGGGCAATCTGAGAAATACCAGCTTTAGACGGCGAGTCCTTCATCTTATAGCTCTCCTCATATGACAGCAACACTCTGTAAATGTCACATTGAGCGGTGAGGTCATGCGTGTAACCCCAGGCTCAGCACGTCTGACGTGAATAACCCAGGGCTTTGTCTGTCACTTTAAAGTCTCCCCACAGACAAACATTCAACAGGATATTGGTTACAGACCTACAAAGTTCGTTTTCCCAACATGGACACACAATCCAGCCTGTATGTTCTGATATGGAGTCAGAATCACAGACCAATCACAGACCAGAAAGCTTTGCGTGGTGTAAGCGTCAACCCTGAGAGATGGTGAAAATGTGTAGAAAATAATCGTATACCTTTCAATCAGTAGCATTTGGAAATTCAGCTTTTGGAATTGGACATTTGTCAATTTAGGTTGTCAGTGAGACTGGAACAGAGGTTTTTGGTTCCTGGCAGTTGTTTCTTACTGGCTTGCTCACTGGTCAAAAGTCATGCAACAAATCTGTGGATAAAGTCTATCCATTCATCCACTCATTCACTTTCCACTGCTTATTCCATTTCTGGGTCACAGGGAGAAACTCTGGGTCTGAAATTGGTGGCCAACAAAATATAGATTATATCAGGAGACAAGCTACTGTTTTTAACTCGTGTAAGTCTTACTATGACAGGGGAAAGTGTATTACCAATACATTTAAGTTTAAAATATGTGGGCTTGAATCCCAAAGAAAGAGTTCAGTTCAAGTCCAAATGGTGATACGTTTTAGGTTCTCTGAATATGCATGTTAATTGTGTTAATTATAGGTGGTTAACAAAATTTAACAAGACGAACTATTGTAAAGACTGTAAAAATTACTCCACTACAAGTTACAACTCAACAATTCCAAGACTTAAATAAAAATCTAGAACTTGAGTAGTTTACACGTACTGGATTTAGGCTCAAAAACACCAAGAAACATCTTTATGAGGTTTAATTTCTTAATATAGAAATGAAATTCAACGCCTCAGTGCCTCAAAATGGCAGAACAAAATAGACAAAAAAAGAGCAGTCAGTCTAAGTCAAATGCAGATAAGCTAAAGGTGCAACCGCTAATTGACGTTGATGCGATTTAGCTCCTAAATAGACACTCAATCAAAATATTTTTACAAGTACAAAGTGGTCAAAATACTCAAGTAAAGTAACTAAATCAATTTACTTAAGTACTTTGCACCACAATGTTCTCGATACAGTGAGACATTCTTTGTTTGGTTATGTTGGGGTTTTATTTTCTGGTGTTTGGGGCTAAAATCACTGAACACATCACGTCAACACAGCTAATCCTTATTATCCGATCGAACCCATTTTCGGGGTCTCTTAGGGTGGGAAAGCATTTTGGTCAAACAGAGGAAGCATTATTAGAGGCATAAATGACAGCTACACACCAAACCTCTGCATTAAACGCACGGAAATGAAAACGGGAGATAAATCAGGAGAAAATGAGAGAAACAGAAGGCGGCCGCTTCTGCTGTTCCTCAGACAGCTCTTTTACTTAAATATCGCTGATGGAAGATTGTTTTCTTCTTTCTCGGATATTGCAAGCACCTGCAGGATTTAGATCACAGATTTGTATCTTTGCTCAATCAATAAAAACAGAGTTTGCTATCAGCGCATTCCGTCACCCATTGTGTCTGCACCGGGAAGGATTCCTTTAAAACAATCAATCAGCCGAGATTATTTCCATTCGCCATTATAGAATTATTATGACGAGCAAAACATCTGATATGGCTTTTTCGATATTCGATTCCAGTGTTTTTTTTCTTTTTGTCAAGGAAGAATGAAAACCTTGACATTTGAGCCGTAATAATCTTAAATAATTACTACGTATATAATAATAATAATAATAATAATAATGATAATAATAATAATAATAATAATAATAATAATAATAATAATAATAATAATAATAATAATAATAATAATAATAATGCATATAATCGTATTAATAAACTAAAGAAAAAAATGAATAGGACTGGACTAGAAATAAGATTCATGCAAACTCAGTAAAAGTAAAAAATGTTTTTTTTTCTAAATAAAAATAACACTATTAAAGAGCTTTGAATATATGCTGCACGTTATAAATAATAAAACTAAAAACCATCTTGCCCATTAAAAGCCCACATTGCATAAACAAAGATTAATACAGAGCACAACACACAGATTATGTTTTTATTATAATTTGTGTAGCAAGTTACTAACTCGACAAATTAAACCGATTAGATTAAATCAAATTAGATGAAATAAATTGGATTAGATTAGATAGATTAAATCAATGACTGATGACAACAATTGAAAACTTTATCTACCTAAATTACATATTCCAAACTTTTCAGGCTTTTTTTAATAGTTTTGATAATTAATCTTTCAAAATAATAATTCAAGCCTAAAATGCCGACATCCACATTTGTTTAATGCTTTTTTGTTTGTGTTTTTAATTTTGAGCGTACATTAAAATAATCAGGCAAGATGCAATTTAAGACATACTGAATAAGTATTCTACCACGACCAAGCCAATAAAAAGTTTAGGATACTGCACATTATACATATAGTTCTTATGCCATATTGAACATCTTTGGAAAGGAGACACACAAAGTGCACGCATACTATGCAAACGTCATTATCTTCTTACCAAGACTTTTCTTACAGATAACAGATCGCACAGAGAAAAATCAAAGTACATTTGCTGTTTTTTTTTTTTTTATTCCAGAATTTACTACGGAACAATGTAATAGAAAAGACACAACGTCTCAGGAAGCACACAAGCAGGATTTAGTGCCACTCAATTGAATGAATGAATGAAATAAACAAATACATAAATAAAATGAATAAATACCATATCTTGTAGCTTTAATTAGCTTGACCATAATGCAGAAAAAAAATAGATTTTCAACGTTTTAAGCATTTCCAAGAAATGCTTTGGAATGGAAATATCATGGATCTGGTCTCAATCAAAGTATTTACTGAAGAGAAAAATAAAAAAAAAAGTTCTCCACACCTGCTTCTATCAACAGTAGATCATGAACTATACGTCTCTGCCTTCCAATTTGGTTGCCTCTCTCATTATCACGTTTTTCATCTATTGCTGTGAAAAAGCAGGAAGTGGGGTTTGCTCCAGGCCAGGAATTATCATACTGACTCCGAGACTTGTGTGTAAAAACCAGTGATGCATCTCAACAATCAGTAGCAGTCCATAAACCAGCTTTCTTTCACACTCTCCAATAACATAAGCGGGAAAATGGTTGGTTAGCATGAAATAGCTATAGGAGCTCTTATTAATAAAAGCAATTAAAACCATTGATCTGTATTTGCAGTTGGCAAGGTTGCATTGTGGCGCTGGAACCTAAGATGAAGGCCTTGCTTGTACACGTTGGTCTGTTTCTCTGTGTTAATGTGAATTTTCCCCCTCCAACACTGTAGAAAAAAAGCTTTCAGAAATTGAACTGTCTATATTTTATACTGATGAGCAAGTGGGTGTGTACTTGTTCCTGCATTGTGATTGGTCGAGTATAAACCAATCCAGGGTGTTTATCCAGCCTTCAAGGTTTCGCCTCAGCTCCCTACGACCCAGAAATAGAAGACGTGGCAACAAACTGTTTTTTTTGTGAATCAATTAATATGTAATGGCAAACAAGTTGTGGAATATAAACAAAAACACTACTAAAAAAAACAATCTATAAACAATTGACAAGAAAGTGAAGTGAATTTCTCAATATGTCCACTAGGGGCCAAGTTTGAATTTTAAGTTTGAATTTATAATTAAATTCTTGACTTTTAACAGTTTGAATTGGGTCAATAACACAATGTTTAAGTACGTATATAGTTTTATGGTATATATATATATTACGTATATATATATATATATATATATATATATATATATATATATATATATATATATATATATATATGATATATAATACAAAAATAAATCAAATTATATTTGAAAGTTTTTATCATACATTTTATTTATATTCTACGTGTGCTTCAGTTTTGGGCCAAATTGAAACTGTGAATATTGAAACTTTCGAAACATCGAAGTCAAAATTGAACCATCCTGTAAAGTTACACACAACAGTTTCTGGTTTGCAGGTTTGATAGTGCTCACATTTCCACGCTCTTTCATGAATAAGACGCAACAATCTTCATTTTTCTTTTACTCTTTCCACACATGTGCTTTGAGACAGTTGTAATTTTAAAAGTAAAGTTGTAAAAGTAAAGTAATTGTGAAAAGCGCCTTACAAATGCACTGAACTTGAACTTAAACTTTCACATTAAACACAAATGTTTTGTGGTTTCTCTTTACAGGAAATCACACAGTCTTCCAGACGTGGACTTTGTGAGTGACCATTCAGAATGGAAACCATTCATACGAGGCCTGTCATGTGCCTAGGTTCTCCAGAGAGATCAGCAATTGAGTTCCTCTGAAATAGGCACAGGTCTGTAATTCAATTCATTAGCATTGGGGACATCGGTGAATCATGTTGAGACCCTTGTGCTGCTTTTAGCAGAAGTCTGGGCATAATTGCATGCCACCGTCTGCGACTGTATGAATGCAAAGGCTCTTTAATTGCGCTCTAATGACACAGCAAAGCTGAATCCAACCTTCCTGTGCTGCTGGGATTCCATTAGCATGGGAAAGCGACCGCTGCAGGTATTGGTTGTGATTTAGATGTTCATCATTTATATATAAAAAGCCAATTCCACGGTGAAAAGGAGTCTGAAAAGATTTGGGGTAAACCGCAAAAACACAGGCCTAACTGAAATGGAATCTAATCTAGTGGCTTTTTTGGGGGGAAGACGTTTGTACAAATCACAGAAAAAAAAACGTACAGTCAAAAATGGCCCAAGAAAACTCCATGGATTCCAAACTTCTAAAATTCTAAAAGTCAAATGTCTAAAATTCTAATTCAGATTTTGGAAATATGTCACTCATAATTACATTCACTTAGTAAAAAAAAGGTGTTTTTTTTTCTTATAAATTTTCAAGACAACTTTATGTCTCCAATTATGTCAATATACAATACACTTAAATAGTTTATTATTTAAATGTAAAGTAAATTGCAAAAAATAATATAAAATGAATGTAAAACTTCTGTCAAAAAAGTATTCATTTCATAATTATTTCTACACAATTTACATGCAAACAAACAAGTGCTTCAAATTATTGTGTATTTAAGCTATATAATATTAAACATAATCATAATACATTATTGGCCACCATTGTTAATTTTAAAATTGATAGGAGCAAAAACATGATCTTTCTTGGCCTTTTGAAAAATAAATAAAATAAAAAATTAAGATATATTTTTTTTAAAGATTTGACAGAAACTGTGATCTCTGATTGCAGTAACATGTTACTATAGAACACACACACAGAGAGACGCACACACACACATAAGTTTTACGTTCATCATTGAACATTCCTTACATTGTGCTAGTATTATTTTAAGGATTCAAATAATCTCAAATTTAAAATAATAAACATAGAACTAACATATACGTATATTAGTTTGACACTGCATACATGGACAGGAAAAGGAAACGTTTGCAAAAGTGTGAAAAACAGAAGCTAAGTTGTTAGTTGTGAAACTAGCTTATGTAAAACACACAGATTCAGGTCGAGAAGATGCTTAAGTTCAGTCTGTTTTGGTCTCGCTTGCATTGCTAATGTGAACCCACTGCTAACGTTTTTAAGACTGAGATGGGTTCCGCTGTCAACGTAAAGCCGAGGTAGCACTGGAGATGACAACTAAATCAATACAAAAAATGGCAGCATGAAAGAAAGACAGACAGGGGGATGGAGTCGTTTCCATGAAAACATTGTCAGGAGCGCATTGATTTCCATTAGTGCTTAAAAAATAAATATCTCATAGTCCCTGCAGTCTTTAACAGACGTGGCGCTGAGGAGCACTAACAAGCATTAAACATCTCTAACGAAGTGTATGTACACACACACATATGAGCAGGATGACACACACACACACACACACACACACACACACACACGAGCAGAATGATTGTGCGCGTGTGCTTTCTAATAGCATCCTATCGCCAGGATACAACATTTAACTTAATGAATCATGATAATACTATAATTGTATTACATACTAATACTTGCTAAAAAGAAGAAAAGATTAAGTGAGGCATCAGTCAATAACAACAAAGACACAAATTGTTAAAATATTGTAAAGATATTTGTAATTTCACACACAACTTTGTTTGTTTTACTTGTTGACGCTTTGATAAAATGTGTTTATTTGTCATGTACATTTATATGTTTATATAATCAAACACACACAACAAATACATGCCCTTCTGTCATCAATGAGACGTTATATTATTTTATTAAGTTGTGCTATTCTCATTATCATTGGATCATTACTGTTATTACAGTTGTTGATATTATAATGTTTTATTATGATATGTATATATACATAATCAATCATGTATGTTTACATAATCAAACACACAAAACAAATAAATGCCCTTCTGAGTCATTAATGAGACGTAATATTATTTTATTAAATTGTTATTTGTTAATTGTTATATCTTCTCATTTTTATTACTATCATTACTGTTATTATTGTTTACACTACTGTTATTACGGTTGTTGTTGTTGTTGTTGTTGTTAAATTATCATTTTTTTTTTAATAATAAATAATAATAGTAGTAGAAATAGAAGTAGTATTGTTGTTGTTATCCATACACAGTCTTGTATTTAGATACACACCTTTGCTAAATTCAAATTTAATGCAAGGCATGCTGAAAACTCAATTCATTTAAATTACATACATTAAACAACTTATAGATTGAGTTAATTCATTCTTTCAACTTAAAAATTTAGACATTTAAAAAAACTAATCAAAGTATCTGTACTTATGAGTACCACAGTTTTCTGGCCACCGTGACCAACTATAGAATCTGTAGAATATAGAGCGGATGAGAAATCCTGCTGTCAACCGAAATTTCTCCCAGCGATCACTCTGGCCTCCACAATCTTCACTTTTTTGGTAAGTCTGTCACTCCACACAAGCTCCCACTGTATCTTCTCAAGCGCAGGGCACAAAGAGTGTGACAAGAAATCTCCAGAAATCCTCTGTGTGGGTTTTGCCTCGAATCCCTAAATCAGGATTTAATCGCATCGCTCTAATCACAAGCGAACGTCTTTGCCACTCAGTAAAAAACACAGAGGGCACCGCTGCCATGAGTTCCATACATAATACAGTAACCTCCAAACAATAGTTTCTCTAAGCTGACCGGGAAAATATAAGCCCTGCATTCACGGGGATAAAAGGGAGGGGATTTGTTGCCACAGCTGTGCAATGATACCGCTGAAGCCGAGAAGCTATTCCCCATAAGGGTTTGCTCGAGTCCACTGCACATCTATGAATCCTCCCCGCATGAATGGTGGGAGCAGATACCTGTAGTGACAAACGTGGCCTGGGAAGCCTCGGCTTTCGAGTCCACTGCCTGCAAAAACTGAAAAAAATAGAAAAGAAAAATGGCACGGACACACACCAGGGCACAATTTTGTCCTACGTCACTTGGAATTGATGTCAGTGTGTTAGTTGTTACACCGAGGCTGAAAGAAAGGATGACAAAATCGTTCTAAACACACCTAAAGTCTCCGAGCTTAGGCGACTTTGACCAAATCGCCGTCTTCTGGATCGCAAGGACGGTTTGCGACAGAAAATTGCTTACTGCATTAGTACAGTCTGCTCTACAAGACAATTTGTTAGTGTTCTGATGCATCCGAAGGCAGCGTGATGTCAGCAGAACTATTTTTAACAAACATAACAATAAAACTAAAACGTGACTACACTCGCAACACTACAAACTGAAACACTACTTACAGTTGTAACAAGACTTGTCTTGACTTCGGCACAAAGTTGTCGAAGACTGGCAAGAAACAAAGAAACTGGGTTTCAATTTAGCCAAACGATGTAGTCAACGATGAACAGGTGATAGAAATTAGACAAAAATAATAAGCAATTGGAACTCTTGGAAATTGTAAATTGGAATAAACAATAAAACAGGTGAACTGATTATTAACTAAGGCAAAAACAAACCAATGCCGGTAAGTTGCCAGAAAATTACCGAAACGACTTTACCGGTAAAGACTGTTCACACAAGCACTGCCCTTCCGGCATTTTACCGGTGAAACACCACCCGGACAGCTTTTTAGAACTCTCCGTATTTTCGGTGACATCATTAATTGGCAACGTCTTTTAAACAGCTGCACGTGTGAACGCGCGAAGAGTACACACGCAATACTCTTACACTACAATGCTCCGATTGGCTCAGAGCAGTCGTTTACATCAGCGCATTTTGAACTTCTGCGCGCTTATTCCGGTAATCTTTGATTTGCGTTCACACAGGGCCGTTTACCGTAAAATTGCCGAAACAAGTTTACATTTGTCTGTTCACACAAGACTGCATTCCAATTTACCGGTAAGGTCTTTACCGGCTTTACTTTACAGTCATTTATCAGATGCTTTTATCCAAAGCGACTTATAAGTCAGTACAACTTTTTACAAATCCACAACTTCCTGCTTTCCCTGGGAAACAAACCCATGATCCGGTGTTCCAGACACCAGCGCTCTACTGACTGAGCAGGAAAGCTTGGCTTACGTCAAGACAATCAACACAAACACAATACACTGAAACAAACCTCTAAAGTCAAACACAATACAGAAACTCAAGGACTGCCTGAATACCTGTCCAACCGCGACAGAGAGACTGACATTCTGACAAAATTCTGTTTATTAGAAACGTATAATCTTGTCTAGTATGGAATCAGGATAGTGGCAATAAAAATGAACAATACTTTTCCAGAAGCAATTTCTTTTTTCAATTCAATAGCAGTTTTGATTAAAGGTCTTGACCAAAAGATGTTGGCAGGGCAAGTAGCACACAGTGGACACTCCGGGTTCTACTGGTACATTTTTTATATACAGTATATACGTACCTACATAGCCCAACTACTCTGAAGCCACTTTTGTATAAAAGTGTTTGCCAAATGACTGTAAAGAAAAAAAAGTACATTGACTCCAAAATCAAAGGTGTCCTGGTAAACAACCTCCAGACACTTTAAAGTCTGGACAACTACGTATGGACTAAACAGCTTGGATGATGAAATCGGAAGAAGCTGCAAAGACATTGGTGTAGGACACCTTGGGCTGGGAGATACATCACCTTTCAGCTCACACCAGTCCGATAGAGGTGACTGATTCTCATTGGTTAGTTGTCTGGACTATTATGTATTTAACCCCACCCCCACATTTCATTGCTGTAAAAGGGTCCTAGAAAAGTGTTTTGCTGAGCAGCAGGGTCTAGGACAGGGGAGGCCAAACTTTTTGATTCTGGGGCCACAATGGGTTCTAACATTTGTCAAGGGGCCCGGAAGCAGATTGATGAAGTGCTTTGGCCACCTCATCGAAGAAAAACACAACTTGGAATTTGAGGAAATATATGTTTTAATTCCAAATGAAAATGTAGAAAATTTACAAAGTATATGACTTTGGAATAAAATAAATCAGACTTTCATTTACGGTACATTTTACAAGTTCGACAGGCCAGATTAAAACATTTAGCAGGACACATGTGGCCCCCAGGGCTTAGTTTGCCCATGCCTGGTCTAGGATAGCGCTCTGCTGTCCTGTATATGGTTGACATACCAAAAATAGAATATTGGGGGGAAAAAGACTTGCAAGGTGTTACAGAATTCCATTTTGGAATCGCATTTCTCAAATCAAAATAAAATCAAATCGAATATTATTTGTTATTACATGTAGTGAAATGATTTTACAATCACCCAGTAGTACAACACTGAATGAGTGGAAAAAAATGTAAGAAAAGAATAACATAATAAATTACAAATAGAAACTAAAAATGAAAGTACAATAGAATAAAATACAACACAATGCAATAAGATGTAGATGAAAAACAAAAACACAACAGAAATACAATAAACTGTAATTTGGGGGTAAAGTGATCAGTGACCAAAGAAAGGTAAAAAGTGAACAAGTGTCCAAGTATAAAGTGACTGATGTGCAGACTGAGAAGTGATGAGTTATCAGCGAGACAGTCAGCAAATAAATTGAAAAAAAATCTGGGAAAAAAATGTCCTACTTATTTCTGGCACAAATCTGATTCCACAGCCTAGGAAGCTTTGCTCTTCCTTCTGAGAAGACTTCAATCTTCTGTTTCAAGCATCTAAAGCACACGAGTGACCTGCTAAGGCTTTAAAGCCAGAGACTGGACCAAAGGGGCACTTAGCAGGAGCGTGGCACACTTTCACACTCTCAGAAACGCATACACAACAGTCACAGAATTTTCCCAGAACCGTGCACCCATGGGATGGAACACAGCCGTGACTTTGCCAAAAGGGGGAAAAGCCACCGTGAAAGACAAACGCAAAGACTAGAGAGATTAATGAGCCGAAAATCCTTTAACCAGCCCTACCTTATATCTGTTAGGATAAACTTGGGTTGAGGCTTTCCCTCGGGTCCTGGTACTCAAAGGCCAGAACGCTGGAGTTCAGGTGTTGGACTTCTGCAAGCGGAGGTGAAGCGAGGTGCTAAGAACCAGGAGCAGAGCCGGCGGGGAAACAGCAGCCTTTTTAAACAGAACTGGCCTCTGCTCTTTCAAAACTCTTCCCTACAGCCTTCGGAGATCTGAGTCACCCCATGAGCACATCAGGTTCACGCTAAACGGACTCATTTTGCCCTTTTTTGGCATAAATTTAGCCCTCAATCACCTTGTCTCAGATAAAGCCCTACTTTTCTGTTTTGTTTGGGTTACGTGTCGTGTTAAATAAAGAGCCAGACACTTCAGAAAACATTTATCAACTTTGAGTCATCCATACTAAACAAAGCTTCGCGTGTTGATATGCAGAACCTGCCTGGTTCTGATGGCTGCGGTATCAGCACATCTGACAGAAAACTGGATGTTATAAACAGCTGGATGCCAAGCACTGAAGCTGCTTCTGCACAGAGATGAAGCATTAAGTCTTGGTGATGCTTTGATATGGCAGGTGGTTTCTTACAAGGCCATTTTCATTTATATAAATGTGGTTTTAGAACTTTTATGGCCCTTAGGGAAAATATATGGGTTTTGTTTTTTCTATGCCTTGTTCTTTTACCTCTACTCTTTTTTTTAAGAAGAAGAAGAAGAAGAAGAAGAAGAAGAAGAAGAAGAAGAAGAAGAAGTAGTTGAAGGTAACAACAAAAACTATTACTATATTTATATAGTTCATCATCAGTATCATCAATGGCCACTAAAACAGACATCACATTATTATTTTATTAGGCATAGAAGGAATTAAATTGTAAAACGTATATACATTTCATTTAAAGTCGAGGCTAAAGATCAATTAATCTAACTGGTGCAATCATTTGGTTATAGATGTGTCATATAGTGTGTTCATGTAAACCTAATCTGACCCGTTTGATTCAATATATCTCTAAGACTACAGCTTATAGAAAAGCTAATCGTCGTGTTACTGATGCACTCCACACTTATGAACGTTAACAGATGTGTTTACTAGACAATAATGATTGCAATTACGATGTATAGATTAACACTGATCCCAGAGGAGGTGAACAAAATGAAATGTCAAAGATTCGATTGGATTTTAAAATAAAATCAATCTCAAGAACCAGAATTATGATATGAACCAGAATTGATGAATTTATGAAACAAATAATGAATGTTGAATGATTAGAAAAAATACACATATGGTAGTTGTGCTGCAAAGATAATAATAATATTAATATCTAACTTACAGTGTCTTAAACTCAGCTTATATATTATTTATACAAATATATATATGTATAGATACATAGAATTTCTCTCTCTCTCTCTCTCTCTCTCTCTCTCTCTCTCTCTCTCTCTCTCTCTCTCTCTCTCTCTCTCTCTCTCTCTCTCTCTCTCTCTCTCTCTCTCTCTCTCTCTCTCTCTCTCTCTCTCTCTCTCTCAGAGGCAGACATTGTCAATTTCCTGTCCTCTTTCTTCAGTATTTTAAACGAGCATGCCAGAAAGCACTGAGACTTGGCTCAATTTGCTCATCTCTCTCTCATTGACCCGGCCATGTCTGATGGCAACTCATTGACATAAACGTTCACTTTCTGCGCAAAAGCACTTTAAGTACCAGAGCGATTTGTAGCCATATAAGAATCTGTGGCATTTGTAAAATGTCTCGAACACACTCAATAACATCACTAGTGCGCACATGAATGACATTTCATACACTGTAATTGATTGTCAACAAATGACAAAATATAAAGCACCCGGGAGAGAAAAGGTGGTTCTTAAACAGTTGTTAGTCATTCTGCCAAGCGACTTTGTCCATTAATGAAACTTGTTTCAAAAACTTGGGTCCTAGTATTTTTGTCTATATTTATAGAAAAAAAAAGTTTTTGACATCGTTTTAATTGAATAATAGATAACAAAAAGTCGATTCTAATGGTCAGGACTTCATTTCCCAAGATTCTTTGCTCTCTAGTCAGGCTCCTAACAATTGTTCAGAACAATTGAAACAAAAGCGTTTCAAGTGTCAAGTTTTATCAGACGCTGTGTGAAGAGAAAGGATTATTATCCCCTTATTTTGATTTTTGATTGTTTTTTTTTTTTGGTATTCCTTCCCCGTGCTCTTCATTTTCAACTGTTTCTGCCATGTTAAAGGGTTAGCTAAGCTAAACCAGTTGTGGTGTGTAGCCTTTGTTGTAATATATATTATTGTGTACTGTATTTAGTTCATTCTTTCTTCTTCCAGTGCTATTTTGAGTTATTAAAATATTAGTGTTATTAATAAAAGTGAAAATATTATATTCACGTAAATACGATATTTTCTTTTTTATATGTAAGGCACAACTTTTTTTCTCTATTACATGGCATATAGTTATTTTTTCTCAGGATTTTAAAATGGTTATTTTGGATATCTCTGCCTATGAAATAAAAGTTGAATATTGATTGGAATAGTTTCAAGAATCTTGCCAACCTACTTAATGAACACTGGCAGAAATCCCTTTCTCACCTTCTGTAATGTGATGTTCTTCATTTGAGCGCTGAGAACAAGAGCAACACGTACAGCGAGCTGAAGGCCGACCTAAACCAATTTGCACCAATTCACCTAACCAGGAATAAACTCCGCTCGCTGGCGCTCTCACCTGCAAAACCACTTTGGCCTCCAAGCTCAATTATCATGAAGTGAATAATATATAAATAATCCCATAGGAATAGGGATGCGCATAAACACGTAGTTATGCATATTCCAGAAAGCAAAATCGTATTCGTAGCCAATCCCAACACTCTGGCGGTCCAGGAAATGAAGCTGGCAGAACAGAACCACTAGATTCTAATAACCCAAGAGCTCCGTGAACACTTGGTGCCGTATAATGGGAATTAAGATCCACAAGAAAAGAAAAGCAGAACATCGCCAGCACGAGAAACGCCTCGGTAGCCTATAACAGGATTCGCACGGCAACAATGGGCAAAGTCAGTTGCTGCGAATTTACAGAGTAACCTGACTTGGGGCAAAAACTGACAGAAAGGAGAATGAATAAAACCAACGGAAAAAAGCCGTATCAGTATAGACCACGTAATCCTTAAATACTACTGTCACTTTTACAATGAATGGGGAACGGAACAAAATGCTATGTGGGGAAAAAGACACTTATTTTGATAAGAGTCATCCCACTGTGAAATCATAATGGGAAAATAATTAGCATGCATAATTAGGCTTAGTAATGGGAAATGCCAAGCACTCAGTTGGCATTGTGGTAGGGATGAGCAGCACTAGTTAACATTGTCTGAAGCTCACAATTCATTGAAGAGCAGGTTATTTTGAGGACATTCTTCAAATGCTCATCACGCCAACAAAGGGTTCTTTCGCATATAGTTCGTCTTTAGCGAACCGAAACCAGCTAGAAAGAGAACCAGTGGATAGTGAGCTCAGTTATTTTGCTGCTCACTACCTACTGTAGTGGACAGAGAAGAGAACCCAGTTCTTGTTCTGGTCTACTTCAGCAAAGAAGAGACCCCAGATTCTTTCTTGTTCACACAAGAATCTGTTCATTCCGCAACCTCTCCTTCGATATATTTTGCCCCTTTTTTGTATGTGTTTTTTTAATTACTTTAACGTGACATGGTTTCTGTTAATACCACTTTTCTTCATTTTTAGGGAGATCTTTTGACCAAACCCCTTGTTTTTGAACTGTGAAAAACCCGAAAGGCCAAGACCAGGTCTCAAACTATTTTTTTTGGTCTTAAACCTGTAATAGACGGATATTGCCAACCTGCTCCACACACCCCATAAAAAACTATATTTGTTTAGTTAAAACTCTTGTGTTGCTCAAATTCACCACGGACTAAAGTCACATGACCATTCCCAATGCCTCAGTCTGACTGAAATAAGTACATCACAGTTTTCAGCATCATCTTCACAGCAACTCATTACGCAGCCTAACAGCCGACTAACAGCTAAAATATATCACACCTACAGTAACTAAAGCGAAAAAAAAAAAAACACTAAAAACTGATAGAGCTCACACGTGTTTTTTTCATCCACAAAGTGAATGTAGGCATTTCGTGGGTATTTTGAAGAAAATATTCCACTCTCTTTGTCTCTATAGTACGTCATTATGCCAGAGACGGGCAAAGGCATCCATCAAGTGGTGCCGCGGCATTACACAGCAAACTGGGGATTGTTACATTCATATTGATTCAGCAGGAAAAGGTCTTCCGATAATTGCAAAGCCAATCTTTTCAAGTCAAGAGCACAAATTCCGAGTACAGCATACTTCCATGCCCGTCCCAAATGCAGTCAAATACGCAGCCTGGCATCCGCTGTGCCTAATCGACAGACTGGGAAAGATTGAAAAAGAAATCTTGACATACACACAATTGCTCATCATTGTGAGAGAGAAAGAGTGTTTTCTGATAATCCAGTCCTCTATTCTTTCCACACCAGTCATTTCCTGTGCAGTAAAAAGAAATGTGGATAATGAGATGAAGCAAGAACAACCCAAATGTCACCTGACGTAAAAGCAAATCCGCTAAGGCTGGCGTTCAACTAAATCAACACACTCGATTTAGAAGAAACAACGAGTGTGATATAATTGCAACCAATATGAACTTCTCAACAGTTACTGAAAGTTCCAATTAATGAGATTTCAGTTACAACCTAGCAACCTTTTTGAGTGTAGTTAGTAATCTTCAATTCATCTATCCGTCCATCCTCCCATCTATCCATTAATCCATCCACCATACATTGTAAAAATGGTTAAAATATAAAATAAACAACATGTACTTTTTGTTTAAAAATAAATACTGAAAGAAAAAAATGTACATGTATTGCATAAAATGCTTGAAATACAAAAAAGATTTTGGCTTTAAAATGTGACACTTCAAATGCTAATATATCTAACATAATAATGGCTGCCAAGTGAAAAGGAAGGTGTCAACTATATGACACTAACACGTACACAGTGTATGTAAAGCTTTCTGGGAAACATTAAAGCCGAGGCTGATTAACGCTACACAATGCGTTCCGAGCAGGATGCGCACTATTCTTAATTTAGACATAAACCAATTAGCACTACCTGAGATTTCTTGGAGAAATTGTGTAAATAACACTTCACATTCTCCTACTGGCCACTTTTGCAGGAGATTAAGCTTCACAAACTTAAAGAACATTGTGTTGTTTTTCTAAAAGTGACACTGTTCAGATCGAGCATAGTATCTGCACATGATATTGAAGCTGTACTCACAAAACAATATACTGTATCTTTAAGCAGAACAGGTATATGATTTTTTTTTTCTATCTATTTTTTTTACTTTTATTACTTGACTTTTTTTTCGCCACTTTTGTACTTGTGTACTTGAGTTTTGACAGATACTTTTGGTACTTCTCTATCTATTTTGTTGTGCCATTTTGAAACATTGAAATGTTAAATTCCATTGCTATTTTAGAAAATAAGTACTATACAAGAAAGAAAGTACTATATTAGAAAATAAGAGTAAAATACTTACCGTAAAACCTATAATTGAACGCCACCTCTAATAGAGCAAACTTTCACGAAAGTTCAACATTATAAAGTTATTTTAAATTTAAATACTTTATGACTTTATATAAGTCTTCTTGAAGTTGGCGACATGTATCTTGAGTAATTCTCACAGTAAGGTATCCATACTTTTACTCTAGTATGATTTTCAGGTACTCTTTACACTTCTGGGATGTTCAAACCCAAGCGCTCTGCAACGAGATAAGCATATATATCAGGTGAATTTAGGGTGCCAAACTAAGCCGTGGTTGACCTGATCAGCTGTGAGGAAGAGCATCGGGCTGGATGTCTGACCATAATGATCCAGTCCTCATCAGCAGACGGCTAAACTCACTTGGGTGTGAACTAAATGAAAAGAGCAGCGTTGGCTGTACTAGCAGGGGATTATGAAGTGGCCGGCCCTGCCTCGCTGGCTCATCTCTACCGGATTCTCTAAGTCATTGGGCTGTTTACTCAGGCTTTAGAGTTATTCCCATGGAATTAAAACTCTCGCGCCCAGCTGTCAATCAACTAGCCCTTGACTTTCGCCCATCAGAAGCTCCTGGTCACAGAAAAGCTCCAAGAGATCCTGCAGTGCCGTGTCAGCTGACAACCTGGCAACCCAGCTTGGTTGCTTTGGATGCCTGTGAAAGTCGGCATGCAAACACCAGAGAGAATCTGGCTGGTTCATCGCTGGTCACTTTTGGGCGGGAATTGTATTGGTAATCTGGGTGACACGTTGGGTTTTTGTGCAAAGCTTGAGAGGGTTTCTGCTGGGCTTGTGTGCGCACGCATCGGTGCGTGACTTATTAGCAGTGGGTGATTAATGGCCGCTTGGGGTTGGCTGTTAATAAGGTGGGAGGTATGAAATTCGGATGTGTACCTGTTAATATTAGTTTTGACTAATGATTCCTCTTGTTAGTCAAGCTCAAATTGGATCTAATGAGGGTGACGTCTGGTTATTAACAAAGCAATACAATGTTTATCATGCGCCACATTGCCAGGAAATGAATGGGTGTGAAATTTGATCTATTTGGATGTAATTGAAGCGCATCTATCTTTGGACCACATTGGAGTTGGAATGAAGGGCTGGAAAGTGAGATGCCGAACTGTTGATTACTCTCGCTGGGTTATGACAGGAAACCGGTGTCTGTAATTCACCTTTCATCCATTACAACTCAATCCATCACGCGTTCAGCCGTCAGCTTTCCAAATCTCTCCACTGAGTGGAAAACCCACTAACTTGTCACACCAATCCTGTCCTTAATTCATCATCAGGCACAAATACGAAAACACACATCCATTGAAATGACAGGAATTGCGTTATTTATTTTATGCATGAATGACTAGAAAATATTCAATCATGAATGCAGCTGTTTAAATTCATTTTAAAACATTTTTTAGAAATTAATTATTAACTGATTAATTAGCAAATGGTTTTAAAATTAGTAAATTACAAGAATTGTTTTAAATTAATGAATGAATGACTTTATTTATCCCACTAAGGGGATTCTATGGTTTTAGCAACAATACAAAAAAATAAAAAAAAAAATACTAGTAAAAATTGTGCAAGGGAAATTAAGAAGGTGTCTATATTTGTTACTAACGTGTTTATATAAGTGTTTTTGTTACCAACATGCCTAAAAAGTAAATAAATAGGTTTGTTTTTAAATAAAAGTCTTACATATTCATTTATACAAATGTTTTTTTAAATTTTACATTTGTAATAAAACACTTTTCTCATTAAACATTTCAGCATTTGACACCATTCACTAAAATAAAAAAAGAAAAGATTTACAGAAAACTATATAATACTTAAAAAATATACTTTAAACCAAGATAAAATGCATTTTTCAAAAATGTTTCACTTTAATAGACCAGCAGCATGGAAATCTATATGAACAAAAAATTGAAAAGCGTTCAGAATATATGAGTTATTTTCATTTGTACATCTCAGCGAGGTCTCCAGCATATGGCCAATTAACGCTTGCTTTTCCTGTGCATCTTGTTTCTATGAAACCATATCATATTTCTCACCCTGTCCAGATCTCTTCATCACCTTGTGCCTAATGCTAATAAAAAGTTGAAATCTTGATTTGGCTCCATGGTACAATTCTGCCTCAGTGACAAGAGTATGAAATTGAAATCCGCTCATCTGTTTAAATATCCCCGTTATTGTCAGATGCTAATGAAAACGATCTTTCACAGTTAAGTTTGTGCCGAGAAATTACATTAAAAAACACATAAACCAAGAGGGCCTGACTGATGAAATGTGCTGAGGGCCGCTTCACAAAGTTCACAACATTGCCCTACAGAGAATTTCCTAATTTTATTTATTTGCCTGTTTTTAGACCAAATAAAAATATGCATTTGTTCATTTAAGTTTTCAATGTTCCATTTTTCCAAGTATTTTTCAATCTGATGGATTCTGATAAGGACCAGCAAAATACAAGAAAGTCAATCAATCAAAATATCCATCCATCTACCCATCTGTCTATCTAGCTATCCGTCTAGCTATCCGTCTATCTATCTATCTATCTATCTATCTATCTATCTATCTATCTATCTATCTATCTATCTATCTATCTATCTATCTATCTATCTATCTATCTATCTATCTATCTATCTATCTGACTATCTATCTATCTATCTATCTATCTATCTATCTATCCATCCATCCATCCATCCATCCATCCATCCATCCATCCATCTATCCGTGTTCATCAGTCTGTCCACTCACCCATCCATCTAATCAAACAATGAGAAAACTGCACTACATATTAAAAAACCCTGGTTGAATTAAATAATATACTGTATAATGTAAAGTATATGACATATAATGCCAATAATGTAATGCCAACAACCTCAAACGTGCCACCTAGAGAACTCTCAGCACATCTCTTCAGAAAGCAACACTGAGGCCGGGCCTGACTTTACACATTGAAAAGGAAATAATACGTTTGTCAGATAAATGATGACTGACAGATGACTAGCCAGTTCTTGTCCGCAGGCAGAAAACTATGTTCATGCCGTCTTGTCACACATTAACCTCAAAAGCGACGTCGGCATGTCCTATCCGCAGTGCTTTGCTCCTGATTATCTCAGAATTGCGGCTTGACTTTCGAAAAGAGTGACACGATGAATGCCGAAACAAAGCTGAAGTGGGAAAACGACCTGAGATCATTGTGATGGAACACGTACGAATACAAGTCCACAATTCTTTTTTATCAGTATGCAACATTACGGGTGCAAAAAAAAACACCAGTTAAACCATTCCAGGACTGGACTCCAAATGCTGAAACCAGCAGCACAGGGCTCTCTGCCCTCACAGGAGGATGCTGGGAAATCTATGGAGGGCATTAACATCTGTCAACTGGCCAGGGCAGATGTTCTGCCAGCCAACGTCTGCCACAAACAGTCCCATGAGGACCCTCGGCAGAGTCGAACCTCTCGTACGCCAGTGTCCTTGAAAAATCCTTCATCCACTCCATGTGAGGAGCTAATCGGACACCGAGAGCCTCAGTCACTTTTGACAACTGAAGAACCGATAATCACAGACTAATGCATCACACACAAAAGCACATTGGTTTGTTTTCCAATACACTTTACACCAATCAAAGCAATTGGATTATCCTCGTTTAAATACTTAATTATTCATGAAGTCTTTTCCCGTGGGAAGGAGTCACTTAAAAAAAAACAAAGTCTGTCCCAAAGCGAATCATGTTGAACTATAACTTCGAAAAAATAAGCCGGCTAAACGCATAAGCATCCCTCGCAGCGCTGGAAACCCAACAGCTACTCTGATTACAAGTTTTAATAAGGTAAATACGAATATGGTCCCCACAAGGGCCATTGCCGTAATTTTAAGTCCTGGAAGACCTACAGGGGCCCGATTATGAACCAGATGGTCATTGTGTTGTAAATCTAGTCTGGTTCTGGACAGGCTGAACACAACCGTAGACCTTGTTTTTACCCTGGTTCTTCTGGACAGGATCGGTCACTGCGGCTGGAAACGGGAATAAATATGGATGCTGCTGTCCCTGCATGCAAATGCACCAATACATTCCTGAATGAATCCAGTGAAAGTGAGTATTAATCCTCGAGATTATTATAAACGATCTGATGTCACTGTTCTAAATGGTTGTCGTAATAAGAACCGGCAGGGTTGACTGTAAAGCAGCTGTGGCTCCAACGACACCTGCAGGCATTTTTTCGTTCTTTTCCCCTTTATATTTTTCAAACAAAAGGATGGAATACACTATAAGGCATTTTGATTCTGAATGGTTTTTCATTTCTTTACATCATGTCGGCGGTGTGGTGTTGGCTGATGCTCTGAAAGAAACACTCCGTCTTTTCATCTCCTGGCAGCACGGACTAATAATCACTGTGGCACGAGGGGGAAAGAGACTGACCTTCAAAGGGATTTCTGCATCTCTGTGCTATTAAACAATGTGGCAAGGCTTTAGTAAAACAAGATGTAGCTCAAGGACTGCAGTCAAAACATTAGAAATAGAGAATCATGGTCAATAATATCACTAGTCCAGCGGTGCTCAACCATTAAGACAGTAGAGGCCAAACTTTCGAGTTTTTGGAGCCAAATATACATACACATAAATTATTTTGAATATTTGTCACACAGTAAATGTGAATATTTATCAAATTGTGAGCAGACGAAAATATGGATAAAAAATTGTCAGACTCAAAATTTGAGTATCGTGTTTACTCAAATATAAGCATCCCTTTTTTCCAATTTTAAATGCACAAAAACTTATATATACTTATATACTTATAAAGTAAGCGCCCATTTTTTTCATTTTTCAAGTCAGGCACAATCACAAATAAATGAAATACATCGGGAGGTGTAAAATAAAATACATTTTAATCTATTATTAAAAGTAAAGCACATTAAAGGTATGCTTGTAAAAAGAAGAAAAAGTAGCATTTTAGCCAGGAATTTCAGGCTCTTTTTCTATAGCCTAACAATAATTATAATAATTAATTCGAATTATATTTTGTTTATTTTATTAATTGTTTTGTGCTATAATTTAGTGCCTGGAAAATCAGGAGGTGCTTATATTTGCATAAATACGGTATATCCCACTTCAGCATGTATAGCTAACAATTTATCATAATTATTCTCAGAACAAAGTGAAGCTGATGGTCTGTATAGTGAACATGTGACCAAGGTTTGGTCTTCATCACAGAGTAAGTTTGTTTGCAAATGTTGTGGCCATTTCTAGTCCTTCTGTTGACAAAATTGGAAAGTTCACTGGAGACCAATCAGCATTAGCTCTGGTCGAGATTGTTTAGTAAATTTGTTCTTCAGAGATGTCTGAAGGTCATCCCTGATTGAAAGTTATTCTGATACTAGTGTTAAAATCTCTCAGTTATAATCTCATCTGCCAGATGGTCTAAAATCACCACATAGGTTTGGGAATAAAGAAATAAAAGAGCAGCCACATATTAAAGCTTCACTGGCCCATTGGCCGCAGGTTGGGCATATCTGCAACAGGCAGAATTCAAATAATTCAAAGAATTTAGACTGAATTCAAAACCACAACTAACAATATCATCTTTCACCCAATCCATTCATAAAAAATGTAGGATATATATATATATATATATATATATATATATATATATATATATATATATATATATATATATATATAATGTTTCAGCCAACCACCTTGACACCCATATGCAGTTATTACTTAATTCCGCAGGGCCTATACACACAAAAAGTCGGTATCTTAGAAGCCAGTGGAGAGAAAATGAGCTTTTGTCGAGGGCAAACAGAATAAACAGAATTACTAGAGCCAAGGAGCTTGAGGCTTGTGACCAGAGATATAAATCTTCATCTGTTGGGGCACAAGCTAACCTCTGATTAACTGCATCGGCTTGATATTTACCGCGGTGGAATCTCCTTCGCAACAAAATCAAAAATGAATCTCAGTGAAAGATTGAGGCGAGTTACAAGAATCAGGTTGAGTAACTTCAAAGTTTTGGCCGTTTGCTGATCGTAATACAGATTCTCGACCATGTCCTATGTGGATTCTACAAAGAACTCATCACAGATGCCCATCAAAATCTCAATTTAACACTTAAGATTTTCTACTTTATCATGATAGAGTCACTGTTTACAATCTGCAGATGAAACAGGGACGTAGATCCAGTTTACATTGGTTTTAATTGGTTTACATTCAAGCATTTTTCATTTTCCTTCTTCTATTTTTATTGAAGCAGCAGAAGGATCATTTTTCATATCTTTTCTTAGACCAAAAGATAGTCAAAATCCTGACAGCTTCCTATCTTGGCTTATCCTTAAAAAATATATACCGTCTTTACACTAATATTAGCACCCCGCAAATATAACCACCCTGGTTTTTCTGATTGTAGGCGGTTGAGCTAAGCTAAGCTACTAAAATGGGGTGTTATATTTACGCGCATATTTGAAATCGGCGATTATAAGCACCGCCCAAGATTTTGCGTGTTGAAATGTTCGAATCAAAGGGGTCCTTCTACTAACCTAAATACGATAACTTGGAAAAGCGGAAGAGCAAAAATTCAAGAATGAAATGATCGCATAACAAGATTCATGCTAACGCTGCAACTAAGTAGCACAGGTGGTCAAGGAAAAAAAAAGATTCCAGGGAAATTTCCATGGGAATTGTAATTGAATGTTTTACACGAGCAGGGGGGCAAAGCAACAAGCTGAAGATTTGTTCTACCCTCGGAGGTTTACACCATCCATCCTCTTTTCCCTCACTGGCTCAGAGGGTTCCCTGGCCTCGGTCCTGCAGAGTAGTTCATTTCTAACGTGTTAAACACGTCCATCTGTTTTCCCTTCGGCAGAAGCTACAGCGCCGCGTGAATCCTGGTGAGCACCTTGATCATCCACAGTGGCAGTCGGTCCCTGACGAAAAGCCCACGAGTGGACCAAGCTAATCACTGGCTTCGTGGCAGAGATGGATGTATCCATCTTCCTCCATCCATCTGCTGGTACCCCAGTCTTGGTTAGTCTCGATAGCTGCTGTCAGGCGAGTAAATTGGCCCAGTATTGTGATTGGAAGAACAAGTGGCTATTGCAACGGTGGCCATTAAAAACAACTCCTGTTCTAGGCTTGAAATAATGACGAGGACAAAATCTTGTTTTTTTTTTATCCCTGAAAATATGATTAGGGAAGAGAATGCAAATATGAGCATTTTTATTTTGGTTAATCTAGATTCATCTCATTGTCAACTTGAAATTACACTAGATTATGCTAAATTATAATCTAGAATTGTAACAAATCAACATTTTTTGCATAGTTAATGAAGGTTTTGTGTTTAAGTGGTGCTTGAGACAGGTTAATTTGGACTTCTTTTTCGTATTCTCTCTTATGTTCTAAAAATTTCCCAAATAAGCAAGATTTTTGTCTTATTTCATTTAATTTGTTTGCCCAAACCAGTGACTGGACCAATTAAGCAGAATTTTTTCCCAATTAAGCAAAATATATTAGATCTATGTAATCTGATTTGTGTTAGGAAATTAGAATATGTCCTATGTAATCATGTCCCAATTTACCTATTATATTGCATCACAATCAATTGTGTATGTTGTATGCAACACAACTTCAGATAAAGCCATGAACATCATCCACGAACATGTGCAGTCCTTGTGTCATACCTCATTAGGTTCAAACCACATTTTCGCAAATGCTAAATCTACATTAAGTATTACCGAGGGCAAGCCACATGGCACCAGGAGAAGCAGGCCAACACCAGGAGAGGATGGCATGAGATGTGGAGGTTTTATAAAGGAGTTGTCTTTGGGACCGAGTACGTCCAGATGGACATCTGCTGCACTCTTGCAGGCTGAACTAATCCCTTCGGTTAGTTGTGCTCACAGGGCAAAGCCTCTCAGATGGCAGATGTCCTCTGCCGCTTGCCTTTTGCCCTCTACCAATGCATCTATCAAACAAACAAGCTAGCCTTTAGAAATATATAAGATCAGTTGGCAATACAAATTGTCCAGCAACTTATTAGGATGATTGGTTGGTCTTCACAAAACAAAAGAATGTTTGGGCAAATCAGATGACAAGATACAAAAAGACCAAGCAGTAGTTCAAAATGTAGTTTATATTGTGATAATCATACTCATATTACTCTAAATCAGGCGTACACCATTTTGTTTTACTTGAGTCACATTCAGAATTTCCCTAATTTTAGCAAAAAACATTATTATAAATTTTACAAAATGCAATGTTGGAAAATGGTCGCTGTCAAATGTCTTTCTTAGTTCATTTTATATTTATTTGTTCTAAAAAGAAATGGCAAATTAAAATTGTTATCAGATCAACTGAGGCTGAAAAACATAGATAAAATAAACTAAAATAATACAACTTGTTTTTTTCTTATTCTTTTATACCCTTGGTAAAAAAAAAAAACTGCATTTTCATACAAAAATAATTTCAATCTTTGAAAAATTGAGTTGCTCCTTTTCTGCTTTGGATAAAAAGTTAATAAGTAAATAAATTAATTAATTAATAAAACCAAAAGTAGTGAATCCACAATGCTACTTTCCCTGAGATTCGAACCCACAATCTTGGTGTTGCTGGAACTCAACGGCCCGAGCTACGAGAAAGCTAGAGGACAACATCCGGTCGTATTAAAAGTAAATAACGAGATGCTGATGCGAAGTGGTTAAATGCGTGTTAAGATTAATAAACTCTCCAATTTCCCCAGACGCGAGGCTTACAGAACAGGGTCAGGTTTCCAACATGCTTCCTTAAAGACCAAGCTTCCCTGTGGCGGTGGTTCGCTCAAGCAAGCGCACGAGAGAGCGAAAGCGAAGAGGACGTGTCCCTGAAGGCCAAAACCACCAGCACACGAGCAAGGTGGAGGACGCAGGCAAAAGACTCTTGAAATGAAAATATCAAGGGTATTTGTTTCAAGGGAAAGGAAATTAATAAGCATGAAATATAACGCTACTCAACACTGAGCCACATGAAAAGATTAACGCAAAACACCAAAACCAATTATTACAGCGTAGGCACAAAGTAGTAAACACCCGAGCTAAAAGATCACACACACATGCGCGTACACAAACACACCTCTAGCGTCACGTTAGCATCTGCAGTGCTTGACACACACTCACACAATGACTAACAACAGCATATGACTCACATCACAACTCGTTTACATCCAGCGAACATATACTAACTCGTTCTGGCATGTGCCAATGCAGCAAAAACCATGATAAAAGTCATTTAAGAGCGGGCAAGATGGTCGCTAAGCGCTAATTTGACAGGATAGAGGTGCAATTCTCGAAACCAAGATTAGCTTTCTGTTTGCTTGCTAGTGTCTTCAGCTTAAACGATTTGCGAGTCTTGTTACAGAGGGTTCCGTTATAAAAGTCCAACATTTGGTAGAATAGGCCCTAATGCCAGCTGATTAGCTGCCGAGAAGACGCTTCCTTCAGAAAGGCTTGACGCGAACGCCTCGCTCCATGAATCTACAACAGTTCTGATAATGACACTCGGGCTGGATGCTGTGCTATAATCCATTAGGGATTCTCATCCCCAAAACACCTTTCCTAGACAAACCCCAGACAGCCTAGAAAAAAAAAA
>MU204420.1:5895216-5897716 GCA_017309775.1 Paedocypris sp. Pulau Singkep
GAGAGAGAGAGGGAGGAATTAGGAAAGAGCAAGAAGAGTGGTAGGGAGAGAGAAAGAGGTAGAGAGAGGGGGAAGAAAGCAGGGAACAGAACGATAGAGAGGGATACAGATAGAGGTAGAGAGCGATGGGGTGGAAAGAGATGAGAGAGGAAGAGAGGGACAGAAGTAGAGAAAAAGAGAGTCAGAGAAAGAATAGTATAGTAGAGAGAAATAGAGGTAAAATTATGTAGAAAGAGAGTGGTAAAGAAAGAGGAAGTTAGAGAGAATGTGGGGGGGGGTAAAAATATAGTGGTAGAGGGAAAGAAGTAAAGAGTGGTAGGGAGAGAGAAAGAAGTAGAGAGATGGGGTAGAAAGAGGGGGAGAGAACGGTAGAAAGGGATACAAGTAAAGTAGCTATGGGGTGGACAGCGAAAGAGAGAAGAGGAGAGAGCGAGAGACAGATGTAGAGAAAGAGGTACAGTAGATATCTCTCAGACAGAGAGAGTCTGAGGAAGAATGATATAATAGAAATAAATGGAGGGACAATTATGTAGAGAGAGAGAGAGAGAGAGAGAGAGAGAGAGAGAGAGAGAGAGAGAGAGAGAGTGGGTGGAGTAAAGAGTGAGGGGGGTTGAGATGGGGTGAGAGAGGAAGAGAGAGCGGGACAAAGAAGTAGAGAAAGAGAGATATAAAAAGAAAGAAGTAAAGAGGGAGTGGTAAAGATATCTAGAAAAAGAGTGATAGGGAAAGAGAGTAGAGGTAGAAATAGGGGGGTAGACAGTGAGGGGGGTCGGGGGTGGGGTAGAGAGAGTGGGAGAGGTAGAAATGAAGAGAAAGTGGTAGAGAAATAAGTCCTAAGAATGGGAAGTGGGGGTAGAAAGAGAGAGAAAGGAAGGGAGGAGGGGTGGATAGAAAGATAGACAGAGAAAATGTGTGTGTGTGTGGGGGGGGGGGGTGACTAAAAACCAGTTCTTTTCTTGCCTTGTTCTTATATAAACTTCAGAAGTCCACACAATTATACAGATTTAATTTGAAAGTTGTTAAACTGAAGTACACTTAAGTGACGTGGAGTGTGTACCATTAAGTGTTCGGTGAAACGGGCTGCAACAGTAAGAAAAGCTTTGATGACTAAGCAGTGTTCAATTATGAGCCAGGAGCTGAACTTTCTCTCCGTTCCAGCATTTATTTGAGGATTAACAGCAGGCTGACGGGAATGAGTTCTTAGTGGCACGTGTACATAGACTTCTCCGAGAGTGATTTAGACAGATTTAATAGAAAAAGACTTTAAGTCGTGTCCTATCCTTACAAATCTCAGACATGAGCTCTTACAAATCTCAGACATGCTGGGAAAAAATATGATACAAGCCTGCTAGATTCAGATTTCTCGGTAAACATGTCACAGCGCGTGTGCATTTGTATGAATGCAAGACATTTGTACTAGTAGTACTTGTAGATAAATAATACATAAAATACGTAAGATACATACATTCAAAAAAAAAATTTGTGGGACTACGCTCTAGGAACAATGTTTTGTGCAAAATTGTTACAGTTGTGGGCTACCCAAGCGTTGCAGGTTCGTATCCCGTTTTTTTTGCCACGGGTTATGGCTGCCCACTACTCCGGGTTTGTGTGATTCTCTTCATTGTGTGTAACTTCATTTCACAATTGTGTTAGTGTCCCTGGTGGACTTACTTTAAAATTACAGTTTGAAAAAAAGCTTGTGTCAGTTTCGCTCTGTCTTCTCTCACAGACTTGGCTACTGATGTGCGATTGTAGCATCTTAACAAACAGGTTGCAAGAGTTGCCACAGGATTTGCTTTTTGATGAAGCAAATGTATTAAAGTTCGCTCTAATGTATATATGTATACACATATTCTTGACAAATTGTAAGTCAATAATGATACTTTTTCTAATCGTAATTTACTCATTTATTTTCGGAATTTGATTGTATTACTTATTAATAATTATAATTTACTTATTTCTTCATTTTAGTTTTACTTTACTAAGTTCGTTAATGGAACTTTTACTGAATCGAATTTGCTAAATATACATATGCATATGTAAATATATGTGTATGTAAACAAAATAGTTTATTCCATTAAGATCTTCCAGTCTTTATTTCGATCGGCAATTTAGGAAGGTAACCGCCCACACAGTGCTAGCTCGCTGAAGGCTAATGAACTGGTAAATTAGCCCCCGAAAGCTTTAATTAGTATCAAAGTATGCCCAACTCAAGTCTTCTCTGCCATTTATCTGCTCACCTTTGCCCTCGTCCCTCTGATAACTTGAAAAGAGCAGGCCAATAAAAGACAAAAAAGAAAATGAATATAGATTTTTTCATTCAAGTGGCTAAAGCAAATGATTAAGTAGTCCATCCCTCGAAAATATAGAATTCTTCCCACGGAAGCATCGACCTGTCCTATAGATACATTAAAATCTGGCAGGAAATCGTTAAGCATACGCGGGGATATATATTGAGCGGAGGACGGCCAACGATTGATCATAATTTCTAAAGGCTTAA
>MU204420.1:5902716-5983847 GCA_017309775.1 Paedocypris sp. Pulau Singkep
CTAGAATGCCATTTAGCCCGGCGTTCACATGAAATGCGGACAATCTTTTGGTGATGATCATTTCTGCTTTCAAATGTGCAAGGCATCATCTACTGCCCTGGCTCTTGATTTATCCAATCCCATCATAAGCAGGACCAAAGACAAGAGATATCAACTCAAAATGAGCCTGAAATTCCCATTAAATGCTAATCTCTTTTCTCGTGCTCTGCCCTCGGCCCCCTCACAGTCTTGCAGACAAAGAAGTCTCCAGAAGCTGAATAAATTGCAGCACATACCCAGAGCAATTCAGAGTTTAATAAGTAGTATATTAAAGCCAGTATTAAACGTTACGAGTGGCTAACGCCATTGCTTCGCAAATTACGCCAAAGCGACTCAAATTAGAAGTGTCTGATAATACAAATTATAACCATTGTAAATTGGTTAATGTCATTTCAAAACAAGCCACACAAAGATAATTGACTCTGTCGGGATGAAGTGAGATGATTTTGGTGGTGAAGGATTGTGAGTAATTGAAGCGTCAAGTAAAATAATGTTACTAAAACAAAACGCTCTACTTGTTTATCGGTTTATCAATCTCTTTGAGTTCTTTATAATACATATGTACACACTTTAGCCATTTTCTAACCAAGCGTTAATCTAAATTTTAGATCGTCTAAAGCTGTTTGCAATATTTGTGCAATTCTTATTTTTTTTTTTTTTACAATACATTTCTACAATATTTGAACAATAAAAAAGTATGACGGTAGGATTCAAACCTGTGGTTATTTGGTTGCAAGCCTGTCTAGCTTTTTCTCTTTTTTCTATTCAATTTTTCCTAATTTTTGAACAACATGAATAATGGACATTTTTCTTCTTTAAAGACAATTTTTCCCCTAATTCCACATAGCGGCTATATAAATAAACTTGAACTTGAACTAACAATTATTCAACAACTGCCCCAAATTACATTTGACATGTAAATGTTAAATTACATTTGAAAATAGTGCTACAATTCTAACGCATTCTAACACAATTCAAGAGGCACAACAAACCTTTTTGGCACATTCAGTTTAAATGTTGATTTTTGATCTAACAGTCTTTAAGCATATGCATTGAAATACCAGGAACTGGATTGATAGGAAGTAAGAAATCATGAATGAGCGGTGAGCGGTTTTAGTTAAGTCATGGCGCAGCTGTAAATAGGCAAACACATTTCCCCCCTACGGACAGTAAACACTGTACAAAAAGGTTTCGGGAAACGATGATGTTGTGATACAGTATCGGGCAAACATGGAAGGAAAAAGCAACCTGCTGCGTTCAAACAGCACAAGCGGAGGAAGTTGTTAAGCAAACGCTGTTGTTCACCAGCAAACGTCCACCAGCAAAAACCAACGCCGTAGAAAAAAAGACATCGGCAGGTGAGCGTTGAATAGCAACACAAGACGTAGCTAGAAGCCTGAGACGGTCTTATCTGCTACAGCTCTACTCAAACTACACGACTGCACTGCATGAAATGCACATGAAAAAATAAGACAATAAAAAACTAAATGAGTAAAAAGACGAAAGTCATCAATCAATGGGGTGAGAAAATGTTACTTGGTAAGACAAGACCCATTTTCTTAAAACATAGAAAGTATATTATTTCTAAGCTAGTTAATGTATCGTGCAATTTCAAAATCTTTTGGCTAGTCAAGAATTTTCTTTTTGCAGTGTAGAATTTTATTTGTGGCTCAATCACTGGACCATTGAAGGTCACTGGTTTTAATCTGATTCTAACGATCCAATTTGAACTGTGATGAACTATATAATGTGAAACCAGTTGTAGGGAATTTCACGTGTGTCTGAGAAGTTGCATTTCGAATCCCAATCCTTGAAAATACACTGACCCCCACATATTTGACCACCACGTGTTTTAAAGAGAAATTTAACATAACCATAATTTTTAATTATTTTAAAATTTTCATTTTCTGCCTCAAAAATCAGGCGGGTACTTATGTTCATGTAAATAATGTACAGTATTATGATTTATTTATTAGTACCGTATTTTTCATTTACTATAAAGCCCATCGGACAATTTGGTGCACCATTAAACAACTCCTATTTTTTTTTTGTAAGGCACACATTTTTTCTGATATAAAGCGCTGTTTTTAAAAAACTTATTTTTTTGTTCCTTATACTGAGAAAAGATTAGTATAAATCTTATCGTATTAAAAGTAAAAAAAGTGTCATTTAAACTAGACGGACAAGGTTAAAAGAAAGTTTCATGGGTTTGATTCCCAGGGAAAGCAGGAAGTTGTGGATTTGTTTTTTTTTTTGCACTACTATACTCTGGATAAAGGACTGTAAAGTAAAGATGAATAGAAAGATCCAGAAAGAGAGTTAAACCTATCAAGCCAGGATTATTTCCATCCACCTACAGTCAAACTCATCTGCATGCGCTCACTACGCAGCATAATTAGGATTTTAAATTCTACCAGAGGAAAAATGACTTTCTTAAATAATCTGCCGAGATAGGTGTAATGGAACTATTGCCTATTCATCAGCCATTACCTCTCATTGCATTCGCCTGGGTAATTACAGCATTTCAATGAGTTCTACACTGAGGTTCCACACTATAGTAGACAAATCCAGGCGTTAAGCCGCGTTTGTGTGATGCTAAGGACCTTGGAAATGTTGATTTTGGCCTTAGTGTACGCGAGAAAGAAAGGATCATCATTCCTACTTAACGTTTAAGGCTGAATTTGAAAGCGCATCAGACGAAACGTATGGTGATGCTGATCAGGCGGTTCTGTCGTTTTCGAGAAAATCTGTGGCGCGAATGGCCACGAAGATGAGAGTTTGTTTGAGTGGTTTTGGCAGGGCTTATTGTTTAAGGTCACCTCAAGCGACTTATTACATAATCTATTGGAGGAAAAAAAAACATAAAATATGTTGACCTTTCCTCCAAAACACACAACCTGGAATTCCACAAGGAAATGTTATATTCAAGGAAAGCAAAAATACCGATATGTGCAACTCCTATAAATCTTATACATTATATTTATGAAACTCCTGTAAATCTTATACTTCGTATAATATATTTAAACATAAGAATTCTGTGGTGCTTGTACAGTATATACAAAATGTGTATAGCATGAGTGACTTATGTCTTATGAGTGACTTATGAGTGTAAATCAAAGGAAAATGAGCAATGCAAAAAAAAAAAAAACAACAAAAATAGAAAACTAAAATCTGAAAAGAAAAAGAAAAAAATAAGGACAAATGTCTTGAAGGGCAAATGATCATATGGATGAACAGAGTGAATAAAAAAAGCAATTTAGAAGTTATTTGTGCATACACATATACAACATAACTTATATTAATATTTGATTTCACATTTTGTAAACAAACGGTCTCATCTACTGCAATTTCCAACTTGTCATGATAATTTTCCATGTGGACCAAATTTACATCAACAGAAACAAGACAAACCATAAAGAGACTCCAGAAAGTGTAAATCAACTATGAATTAGTTAGCAATCTCCCCAACGAGTAGCCAGGCAGTAAAGCTACACGTACAGAATCTACAGTAACATTAATACAAACTGTTGAAAAATAGTAGCACAATTTGTAGATTTGTTCTTGATTTGAAAGCAGCAGATGCGTCTTGCTCCTCAAACGTGGTTTTCGGTACAGATTCAGCAAATCAGCATTCTGCACACCGGCCCTCGAGCAATGTCATAAATCCACACTTGACAGGGTGGAGTGGAGGGGGGTTAGCAGGGGGGCTAAGGTCTACTTCAGTCCTCATGGCTTACGCTATATTGGCATTACAGTCATGACTGTCATATCCATAATTTCTTTGTCATTCTTCCACTGTATGAACCTTCAGCATATAGTTCCCAAAAAATCCTCCTGAGAGTGACTGGTCATGAAACAAGGGCACATTAATGTAGAAGGTACAGACACAATCCTCACTGAACAGGACGACGGGGTTTTGGATGCATCTCTTGGGTGGCAAAACGGGCATTAACTTTGTCTTAACTGAAACCACGGCACTAGCAACTTTGAAATCTCATTTTACAGATGGAAAATTTCACAGCAGTGGGAAATAAAACATATTTTGATCATCCAGTGCGCAACAGCACGATGTTCCCACGACTCATCAGTCAGAGAACATGCATCATAATGGATTTTGCACAGAGATACTTTAGCAAACAGCTAATGATGCTAAGCTATGCTTGTGTGATGACTCAGATTAATCTTTTCTCAAAACAAAGGACGCAAACAGTTTCTTTATAAAACTCAATTTAAATGAACATTTTTTTTTATCACTATTTTTTTTCTTTTTTTTTTTGAATAAGTTAAAAAATTCTCAAAAATGTGTGACAATTGAATCACCTACAAATTCTCTTAAAAACAGAGAAAAATATTGTATATGATAATAATATAAGATAAAACTGGGCTGAACGCTACATATTTCGGACTACATTTCCCACAATCCAATGTGACATTCATCATTTTCTGTGGGATTTTACTTTACAGTTACTTGGCAGAAGGTTTTATCGTATGTGACTTAATAAATTGTCATTGTCAAAACATGTCATTGTTTTTATTTTTTATTTCATTTATATATTTATGTTAACATCTGCAAAATAGAGGTCAGGCCAAACTCAATTCCTTGTTGTCACTTGCAACTTGGCCAATTTCTTATTCTGATTCAGTCCAGGTTAAGTTTATTTGTTCAGTCTCCCATGTTCAAGTTTTTGGGTTCACTTTGGGTTCATCTTCTAATAATTAAAGTCTTTCTCTTCTACATTAATTCTCCCCTCATCGTCTCCAACGGCAAAACCAGCGACTGATTCCTTGAGGCAAGTGGGACTGTCAATAAACAAATTAATTACGTCAACGAAGCAACTGACAAGTGAGGAAGGATGACACGGGCAGATGATCATGACATGAGGATCTGAAGGTATGTCATCCATTTCACTTAAGAAAAACGCAAACACGCCCGAACCAGCAATAAGCCAGAGCTCAAGGTCTCCAACGCCAAAACATTCTGATCCAAGACAAATTATAAGCTGTTTACAGATTCCTCATTTAATGTGTAATGAAACAGCTTAATGACACTTTATTATGGATGTAATTACGCTGTATAAATGCAATACGCTCACAGAATTTAGAGTGTAATTACATCAAACACTGTCTGTAGCTTAAATAATAAATGTTCAGAAAAACTTTGGTTTTGGCCACTTTGGTCGCTTTGGGTGTCTGAGATCTTGCAGAACTTTGTGAATGAGCTTCAAATGACTCATGTTTGCTCTTTAAATGTGCAAATCAGAAAAAAAATAGATTTGTTAAATCGTATTGTATTTGTAAAATCGTATTGTATTTGTAAAAATACAATAGCAGGAGCAAAATACAAAAAAAGTGACCTTGTAAAGTGAAGAATGATTAGTAATAAAGTGAAGAATTATTACTACTACAGTAAAAACAAGTTTCTTTTGTTCTTTTGTTTCTGAGAAAACAATTAACAGTATTTCATCGTAAATGATCTTCTGCTAATTTCAATACAACATAAAGATGAACGCTTGCACGACTTCACTCATCACTGGAGATGATTAACACATTTTGTAAAGAAGCAATTCTATTTTAATGGATGTGCAATCTGTTACAGGTCAGTCTTGGAATTGTAGTTTGGGTTCGCAACACACCAATGATTCATTTTTACACCAACAATTGGCGCTAAAGAACAGAAACCAAAAGTGAAATGTGTTCTGCCTTTACAAGGCTTGATTTTAAACAGCGGAGTCACACATGTGTCCTGAGCCAGAAATGCTGCAGATATTTTGCTCAAAAATCGAACGCTTCATTTTGCAGCAATTACACCAGATTATATCCAAAATGGCCGGGCGGTGTTACCAGCTCAAGCGTGTATTTACCCAACAACACTTTGGTTCTATAATCTGAGTAAACCTCAAGCAGCCCTGCAGGTAGAAGTGATAAGCAATCTCTCCACATTTAATGACCGATAAGCATATATGGGTCTGCTCGATAAATTATTCAGCTGGCACAATGTGCGAGGTTCATTTCTGGTTCAGCGCGGCCCCATTTCCACTCTAAATCCAGAAACAACATTTTGGCCGGTGCCCAAATGTGAATGCAGCGAGACCTGTGGGGGTGTAAATGTGGCGCCGACTTGTCAAGGAGAAAGAATGACTCCTGAATGAATAATTCAACGGATAAACACTAGCTCAACAGAACAGCCAGACTTTAAACGTATGATCTCGGATTTGCGATGCTGAGAATGCAATAGTATTTTCAGGCTTTTCCAATTTGGACCGGGTTAGATGCTTCTATTGCTCGTAATGATATAATGATCAAGTGCTTATGGCTTTCTCACGAACCTCCGTTGCCTATAAGAATGGAAGACGTGCCTAATACGCAGAGAATGTGCCTTCTGTAACTCATTCTGTTCATATCAATCCAATGATCTGAGGAAATCAGCTGTCAACAAAGGATTGCGGTTTTCCCCAAAGGAGATGAAGAGAAGTGCGAATTAACGCTTTGAGGAACAAAAGCCGGACTTCTGCTAATTGCTTTTTAGAATAGCGGCGGGGAAAAATGGTGAGAACGACCACAAAAAGAAAGTCGGGATAGAATTTGAGCTATAAAACCTAATTATACCTCACAAAAGTGGTCTGTTCCATTTAGAATAAGAAAGAAACCCAGAGCAATATCGGCTATGCCATTAACAATTAGTCTCCACTGCAGCTAATTAGACAGAGAAGATAAAAAAAATAAGGGGTTCTAAATTTAAACCGATTGTCTCGTATATTCAGTGATGCTCAATACAATCCTCTTATAACATCGAAAAAGAGACCCACAGCACTGAAGAACAGTTCATTTGCAGAAAAACACAGCCATATCTACTGCTTAATGGTATTCAACTTAGCTAAACTCAACAGAGGTTATATATAATTATAGACTTCTAGCTGGTAAACATGCCCACACCAGGAATTATCTCATTCTAAGGATTGTGGTGAGACTCCAATTAAGAAAAACGAACCCCAGTAGACATGATAACTTCGTTTATTGGGTGTTTTTATATTTGCATCTTGATTGAATGATTGATCGATTCATCCTGAATTGCTTCTTGCTTCTGAAAAGCTTTCAACGGCATTTTGATAACGTTGAGCTTTCATGCTATGGCGCTATTACTGGGAATTTTTGATGTAACTCCAAGATGGTTTTGCAGCGTTGAGACTCATAGCATAAAAAAACGTAAAGTGAGGTGATTTTGTCAATCCGGCCACTAGGAACCATGATGGTTTTATTGACATACAGTATGGTTGCACTGCAAAAAATCCACGTTAAAAAAATAACAAAATAAAAAAACTCAATAAGTAAAAAGAAATTAAATCTAAAGTAAAAATATATCTGCCAACGGGGTGAGACATTTTTACTTGGTAAGACGATTTACATAAAACAAGACCAAAAAATTTTGTAACACGTTAGATTTGTTTCTGCATTTCAGTTTTTGTTCTCATTGGCTTTAATATAAAAAATAGCTTGTTTCTTAAATTGAGAAACGTGTTCTTAAAAGAAGAAAATTTCACTTGGCGTATGCCTACTAGGCACAATGGCACAATGCCTACTTTGAAAATTATATACTTTTATTAATTAATTACTTTTAAAATGTATTTATAATTAATACTTTTGAAAATTTGTAAAATATCATTAAAATGTGCTTTTTTTCTAAGCAAGAAAAATCAAGTCCTATTTTTTTTAAATAAGATTTAATTTCTCACTGTTAATTCTAACCTAGTGAATTTATCTTCACTAGAAGATAAATTTTAATTAAAACAACAAGACTTATTGTCTAAATTCAAGATTTTTTAGCTTGTCAAGAATTAATTTTTTGCCGTGTGTGGTTAATGTTAAGTACGCACCTTTCAGTTAAGTTTAACACACAAACTTTACAAGTTCATTTTGCATAACTAAGTAGGAGGCTACTGCACTAAATTACGACTATGACTACTGAGCAAGCCATTTTGTAACAAGGACTCAGAAAACAACTCTTTAAGATGGGTGATACATGGAAATAGGCCAGTAAAGCAAAACTCCCAAGACGAGAAGATAATATTTGATGAAATACAAACAATATCAAAGACTGACACATATGTCTTGCAACAAAAAAAAATCAAATCTACACTGATTTTATATGTATGCCCCCCCAACACACATATATTTATTTAATGCATAATTTTTTTTTTTAATCCCTAAAAGCGCAAGCTAAATAATAGCGAATAAAGCAGAACATTGCTTGTATGAAGATGAAACACGTACCGAGGACTCTTTGAAGATCAATAGCCCACGTATTTCCATATAGACTGGCCACTGGACTGCTCTATCCTCTCTTCGTCAATACGCCGCAGATATCAATAAAGCCTCCACAGCCGCCCACACTTCTTAGCAAATAGTCACAAGACAACCCCGCAGTCCATTTAAAGGCCAACAAATTAAACAGAGAGCCTCTACACCCCGTCCTCATTAAATCCTAAAACCTTGTAAATGTTAAAGAGTGTGTGTTGCTGATCGCTAAGGCCATTGGAAAATATGCACCGTAAAGTTCTCCTGCACACCTTTAGTGGCCATTTTAATTTGGCAAGCGTGACGTTGCCAGATTGCATGCCTAACGTGCATTTAGCATTCCGCTAACCTTCAGGCTGGCCTGACCTAATGCGGCGGTAGTTTTCACATTGATCTTTGGCAAGCAAAACCCTGACATGGCTGTTGAACGTATGGCCATATGGAATTCTTGGAGAAGAGAGCGTACATGCTGTTGATGACTTTTCTCTGCGCTGCTATGTTTTCTTTTTCCCCTGGCAAATGCACAGTTTAGTTTTGCCCCTATATGAGCCATTTTAAAAGACTTGTCGTTCACAGTCGGCATCAGAGGTGCAAATTGACAGAGGTGTAAAGAATACATGAAAATCATACCAGAGGAAAAGTACAGATATTCTACAATACTGTAAAAAAATACTCCATTACAAGTCACCAATTCGGTGAAGGTCCGATAAGAGGATTGTATTGAGCATTACTGAATATACGAGACAATCGGTTTATATTTAGAACCCCTTATTTTTTTTTTATCTACTCTGTCTAATTAGCTGCAGAGTAAAAGTCGTTAAGTAAAGCAAACTAAAAAAAAACATTTTACTCGTATTGAATTTAGGCTCAAAAGCACCAAGAAATGTGAAAAACATGAAACGTTCTCTATGAGGGATTATTTACGGATATAGAAATTCAAATTAACACCTCAATATTTCAAAATGACACGTAAATAGATAAAAAAGAACAAAAAATCAGTCTCAGTTAAACTCAATTGTGCAAAAAAGTGCAACAGCTAATCCACATTCACGTCTCGTCCGCCAAGTTTTGACCGTGGTTAAGATATGCCAAATTGTCATTCACAATCACAATGTATGGAGTAACGGTATATGACCACTCAAATGTAGTGGAGTAAAGAGTACATATTGTAAAGTAGAGTATACAAGTACAAAGTAGCCAAACAGACTCAAGTAAGGTGCAGCGTCTATTTCCTCAAGTACTTTCCACTTCTGCAAACTGATTCTAGATGGCTTCACGTCAACCTTGTCCAACAAGCCAACTGTGCTCATCTTCCCTGCTTTTTCGGTATCTTCCATAATAAAGAGTCCATTTGCAGAATTACTCAGCGGTGGCCAAAAGAAAATAAGGAAGACTTTAACAAGGTAAACTGGTTTTACTGAGGACTGAGATGGAGAAACCAATTTATACACAAGCCCGGAAGTTTATCTTCCCTGTCACTGTTTGGAGCTCAATACGCTGTAAACGTTTAATGGCTGCGATGCCCATCTGCCTCCACTAGAAGTTTTGCTCTTTAAATAACTTGCTCACGATCCTCACATTTGTTCAACTTTAGGGGCATTTGTGGCCTGGTGAGCCTTAAAAAGTTGCTGGTACCAGTCCCAGATTGGTAGGTACCAAAACTGATTATTCCTTGAGCGAGACATTCAACCAAATTGGTTAATTCTGTGAGTCAAATACATGGATAGTAAAGTCATTCTAATTTAACTCCTTGGATAACATTGATCAAATTAACAATACAAGACATTGTGGCTTAGAAAACCCAATGCAATGTCGAAGGAGAAACATCTGGGCACATCCAAGGTGCCAGTGAAGGTGAGTCTTTTCATTAAAACGGCACCAGACATGGCAGAGTTGAACCGGTTTAGATAAGAAAGTAGTGAAATACCCTCAGGACAAAAGGTTACGCTAGAAGCCGATAGGTCGCTCTATCTTTTTATACCACATTAGGTGCTAGCGGTGATGGACTCTTCCGGCTTAGTTATCGCAGCTGGATTATTAATATCTGTCACCGTGTCGGTACTATCGCAGTACCCTTCCACACATTAACAAAAACCCTAACTAATTGACTCTTGACTGGGATGATCACTGGAGATCAGCTAATTACCTTTTAATGCATGAATACTGAAAAGTCATTAAAAGAGGCTCAACCTAGCAACTAGCGCAGCAAGACAGATGTGGTGGAGTTAGAGTGTCAAGGCCTTTTTAATTACACGCATAGGCACTCAGACTCCCTGCCAAGACACTCGTAGCTTCCTAAAGCCAAACACAAATCTCGGGCATAATTCTGCCGCAATTTAACAAAATGGAAAGACTAAAGCCTCCTTCATTTGGACAATTTTTGCATATTGTTATGCTTGGGTGGAATTAGCTTGCTAGGTAATTGAGTTTGCAGATAAGAACAAGACTATCAAGATTTTTGTCAATCAGCGGTGTAAAGTACTTGAATAAATTGACTTTGCTGCTTTAAGTATTTATTGGCTACTTGTATTTGTACCGAGTATCACAAATATAAGCCACTTTTACTCTCTCCTTGATTACATTTTTGATTGAGTATCTGTACTCTTTACTCTACTACATTTGAATAAACGCTGACCATTACTTGTTACATTGGTATTGCGTGCTAAAAGTCAGCATCGTTTTTTATCGTGGTTAATTTGGGCGTATGAGTCAATAACGCCACCTAAAGGGAGCTGAAGGTACTGGATGCTTTTTAAGACATAAGAGATAAGAAAGTCCTTTATTTTTCCCACGGTGGAGAAATTTCGTTGCAACAGCAGCACTAAGAAAACACGAGCAGCATAAAAAAAGAGTATATACAGCTTATTTATGAGATAAGTCACGTGAAAGTGAAACAGCGTTTGCACTTTTTTGCACATTTTAGTTTGACTTAATTTAGTAAACTGAATTTTTGTTCTTTTAAAAGTTCTTTTAAAATTGAATTCTTCAAGACTTTAACTCAAGTCTTCTTGGAATTGGTAGCTTGTAGAGAAGTAATTATTACAGTATCTGTACTTTTACTCAAGTAAGATTTTCATGTACACCTCTGATGTCTTCTCTAGTGGGATAAAATATTTTGTTACAAATGTAGTTCTTGACAAAGTCAAGCTGCTAAAGAAGCTAAAGAAGTTAAACAGAGAAATCAACCAATTTAGCTAAAAGGTGACTATAAAATAAGCTCTTGATAACGAACTTCCATCACATTTTCAGAATTACATTGTTTTTATTGGAATATATCTACAGTGTAGGCGTAGATTTACTAGACTTTACTAGTATAGGCTTAGTGTATAACTAGTTAATCCCTAATGAGAGTTTTTATATACCAAATTAAAAGTGCATACGAAAAAACTGAAAAGAACTGAAAGAAAAAGACCCGCAACAACTGTTACTTTCCTGCTGGAAAGAATAAAAAGATTTTAGCAAGTGAACATTTTTTGGCTTGTGTCTTGATACTTTTATAATATTTAGCAGCTTGTCCTGAGAGACACAAACACGGTAAAACGGCAAAGGTGTTTCTGAAGGATTTGGTTGATTTAACTTAGAAGTCGAAACATTCTGACTGGATCAGTAAAGAGAAACCTAAAAACCCATAACCTGCAAGATCAAAATCGATTTCCCCACAAAATACTCCAGTGTTATATTAACATGCATTCAATAAAAAATAAAGGCACAGGGAAATCTCTGAATACGCTTTTTACTCCTTCTAGGCACTAGACTGAAAATGCTTGAAGGCTGAAACAAATGTTCTCAGACGTATTAAAAAAATACTTTCGTTCATAAACTGCTTTAAAAATGTGCAACATCACAGATATCTGTAGCCAATAAAGCACCTTTTTAAAAAGAAACCAGGTTCTGATTGGTCCAAATTTAGATCATTACCTGATTTGTGAAGTACATAATGATCTAAATGTCTTAAAATGTCTGTAATGTGATAATATTATTTGATCATAGTGAGTGGCGGACATCTCTTGTCTCTCTTATCATGTTTTAAAGCCGAGCTTGTCCTAAAACAGTTACTTGCACTTTTTCTTATGTTGTTGCTATTAACCATGTTCAGAAAATAGAACAGGTTCAGATGCTTGTTTTGTGTGTTTTGCTTTAATTATGACTACTTAATTAAAATTATTACAATGATATACTGTACCGCCTAAATGTAATGACAAAAGTGCGTGACTGTGGAATCGTCTGAGGAAACGCAACGCATACAATTCGTGAATCACCAGGCTAAAGAAAGGAAAACATTTACGATAATTAAACCTCAAGCGAACGACTCCTACAAAGCAATTCTGATTTTTAGTGAATAGGATCATGTAAACACAGTAAACTTATCTCATCTTGCCTTAATCATGTTTTTTTGTGTGTTTTTAAAAATAAAAAGCAGTCTCGCGATTGGACCAATTTGAACCAATCACGGTCAGTACTGAAAAGACAGCTAAAATTGTTTAGTGTATTATAAAATTTTTGAAGATAAACGGAGAAGCACATATTTTCTATTAATAACTAAAGGTACAGCCATAAAAAAACGTGTAGTTTAATTTAGCTGTGTTTTGCATATAACAATGCTTCTTTATGTTTAGCTAAAAATGCATATGCATAAATACGTAATTGCCAAATGTAAAATATTCGAAGTCTATATGAATAAATATAAAAGTATTAATCATTATTACATAAATATAAACGTTTTAATAAATATAAAAGTTGTACTAGTACTGTATTAATAAATATATCAGTTTAGGGATCAAGTTTATTATTAATTAGCTGCCTACTAAAAATGCCTACTAATTATCTATACAATTTATAAAGTTGATCCTGGAACACTGATGGTCATGCACTGAATCTTTGCTTGCAACCCAAAATAAATCTGCGCTTTAACAATTCGACATCAGAATTTTCGTAAACCATATTAAATTATGTAACAACTGTCCAATTTTCATACAACACGTCAAGACATTTCCAAGATCTTGTCGATCAAAAATGTCCACAAAAGCCCAAGCACAGTCCAGCATCAGGGTGCGCAAGGTAAAAACGCCGACGGCTCTCAGGCTGCCCTGACACACCGCACTACGACACCATCCAAAGTGAGTCTGACCTCGACCACCCATCAGACGGGAATTTAATAGATAATTTGGCCAGTAAATGGCAGGTATTACTGCAGTTGTCTCCTCTCGGAGGCATATGATTTAGAAAGACACTCCGGTAATAGCTTTGCAAATTTCCTCTGCCATCTCTCCACGCTTCTGCACACCTGAGATGTTGGGAGAAAGGTGAGAAGTCAATGACTATCCATCAAAACATCAATCTCCATTTATTCTCCTCACAGAGCTTAAACACTAACCACCGACACAAAACGTTATCATGTGTCTCACAGACCACACACTACAGTCAGACAGGTCAGACAGGGTAAGCTGCGTGTGTGTGTGTGTGTGTGTGTGTGTGCGCGTGTGCGTGTGTGTTAAAAATATTGTGCATGATGAAAAACAGAATTGAACGATCAATGAAAAATGGCCAAACATTAATGGTCAAAAAGTGTATTTTTGTTGTTGTTGCTGCTGTGTGTGTGTGTGTATGTGTGTTGATCAATTTCATTAATTCATAAATCTGAATAATTATATAGTATCCCTTAAAATGCTCAAAACATCTAAACGTTGTAGAAGGGTCCATGAATATTAATTAGCTGATGTAATATTCACCTAGTAGTTGTAACGTATTTGGCGCTAGCCACACTAATGCAGCTCATTAAATCCAAGTATGTACATACATGACAAACAGTACGACTGCCATGTTGACCCAGTTTCACTCTTTCCCTTAATTCATGATAACTTTTTATCGCTCATAATAAGTCCTTATCAAAGACACAAATGTCTTTATTTTAAATAAAATAGCTTTAAAGTAATCAGCTTCGAGGTGGAAAAAAAAACCTTGCTTCCTGCTTTTTCATTGGTGGGTCAAAGGGAGTCGGAGCCAATCACAGTGACTTTGGTCCTGAGGCAGGACACACCCCCTGGATTGGTCCCTGGATTGGTCCAATCACAGTGACTTCGGTCCTGAGGCAGGACACACCCCCTGGATTGGTCCCTGGATTGGTCCAATCAGTGACTTTGGTCCTGAGGCAGGACACACCCCCTGGATTGGTGGACCAACAATCACAAAGCAGGACAATCACACTAAGTTGGGTAATTTCTCAGGGCCCATTTGACCTGAACACATGACCTGAACTCCATTTCACCTTGACCTCAAAAGTTTGGGGTCACTTTGAAATTTACTTTTATTGTGAAAGAAACTGTTTTTGTCAATACTCAGAAATACACTTTCCACATATTGCTAATGTGTTGAAACTGCACAGAAAAGTGTGACTTTTCAAGGAAAACACAAAATTGTCTAGGTGACTCCACACTTTGGAACGGTAGTGTATTTTGGAATGTGGAAGGAAACCGGAGACCTAGAGGAAACCCACGCAAGCACGAGAAGAGCACACAAACTCTGCACAGAAAGACCCCGACTCAAACGTGAGTGCCGAGGAAACAGCTCACCACTACTCCAACCCTTGAAAAGCATGGAGAAGTGAATTCACCCTGACATAAAGACTGTGGAATAATAAAATCAGATTTATAGTCGCTGCAATGCCATGTAGACGTCAATACGTTAGGATCACATGATGGAGGGTCTGACTCCAGCCGAGAAGCCTCAAGAAGGCTGAGAATGCTAACGGACGGCTTGTTCTAAATTATATAGACAGATCGGAAAGGCCTTCGGTTTAAAAGAAACCCAAGCCAATTCGGCACAAACCGTCTGCATTTTCACTGCACAATGCTGATTAAAACCCCTGCAAACCGTTTCAGCAGCTTTTGCGCACTGCAGTGCATCGGTGCGGCTCTGTTTAAACAGTTCACTTTGCAAAACCAAGCCCTCCTCTACACAGCTTCCGTCTCCGTATCCAGACTGCAGTGGGTGAAAAGCAAACAAACAGGAGATGTAAACGTCTCTCAGTCCGCATGGCTGGCGCTTTTGGAAATTGCTTCTTTTTAAACGGTTTGGAAAGGCGTAGTCGCTTGTCAGCCTATCGCCTTCAATCTGCCATTTCTGTCTGACTTGCATTCGGCAAATACATATTCAAACCGAGAGCTGTTTGCATTTGAGATTCAATCTTCAATCTGGGGATCTAGGTCATATTTATCGGAAAATCAATTACCGCGTTTTTCAGACTATAAGACAAACTAGAATATAATAATATTATACATATTTCATATATCATATTATTAGTGTTTCTCAAAAACAAACCGTGCAACTTTAATCTGTTGCACCATATCTATGATCTTTACATAATAGATGACCTTTAAAAATTCACCAATGTGTGTCAGTACATGTACGAAGCTTTGCCACTTGTTGGATTATGGAAGCATTTTAGCAACTCATAGTGTAATACTTAACACAGAGTAGAATGGTGAAACCTCTGTTACTAATGTGCATATGAGCAATGGACAATACAAGTTAACGTAAACTTCACTGAACATCTACGTAACTGTAGTGAGACTGACTCCGATAAGAACAAAGGAATCCAGTTGTGATATAGTGATTCTCGTTAAATCGAAAATAGCAAAAACTTCACTCAAGACACTAAAGGTGAAGAAGTTAATGGATTTGTAGAAGATGAAACAAACTCATTTTCTTCCTTTTGTAAAATGGGTATATGATAATAACCTTTATTTTTAATCACTGATTTAGATTTTCTTGCATTTGTAACCTTTAACAATCTATTCTTGATATGTATTATTGTGCCATCTGATTTGATTGTTTTGTTGTGTGTTATTATATTGTTACAGTTTTATTATTTTACCATACAAATAAAAACACTTTGGTCTGTTTCTTTTGTAAAGTTACTTATTTTTATATAGTAAAGTTACTATATAAAAGTTACTTTTATCAAAGTTAATTTGTTAAAGTTTTTTTTTGCTTCATGTGCCTTATAATCCGAAGCCTTATGTGTGTACAAACATAAATATGAGAAAGTAGTTAAACAATATTGTGCCATCAAATTCAGTGTGCTTTTAGTACGAAAAATACACTGCAATACATTCTTTTCAAACTAAAAAAATGAAACTACACAAAAAACCTAGTTTTTTTCATACAAGATAAATTAACTAGCTTAGAAGTACGAGTGAAAGATTAATTTGCTCGTTTCAAGAAAATAGGTCAACCAAGTCAACTTTTCTCACCCCATTGACAGATAGTTTACCTGATTGATTTACTCCTTTTGTTTTACATTTCTTGATTTTTCAGGTGCATTGCAGAGTACGATAGCCAGAATACCATATTTGGCTGTGGTCAAATGTCAAACAAAGGGAGCAGATCTCGATGAAGAACAAGCTTCTGCGGTCAGGGACTGATAAGCCACACAAAAACTCTCACAAGCTTACAGCGACTCAAATTACGGCTATGACAACACGCTGCTGGCTGGCAACTCCAAACATATTTCAAATTCAGTAGGCAGGGACAGAACGGCTTGGTGTTGGGAATGGGACCAACTGCTCTGTTTTACTGCTTTTTATGAGGAAGGAGGAGAAGAATTAGCCAAGCTTGTCATGATCGCTGCTTAAATGCCAGTGTGCTGGTTAATCAGAACCTCCATACCCGGTCACTGACAGGTTTACTGTGAAAAACCTGTCATTTGCTCCACTGGAGAATAGCGTTTATTACCGTCTATTGCTACAATTAGCAGACAGAAACAATGAGCTCTGATTTTTGGGTAAACATTTGTTAAATTGGTTTATAATGTAATTACTGTTTTTATTAAATATCTCAAAAGTGGAACCAATTTTCGTTAGATTTGACTTCCTGTAGTTTGGTTTATTCATTCGATTGGCAACTGTAGTGTTTCCGTGCACGAATTTCTTAATATATTTTACAGAATTAAAAAATATATATATTACCGGTAGTATTGATTTTTAATGTGCAAGCGTTAACGCGCTAATTTTGACAGTAATTGTATTTTATAATTATAACATATATTGTTTTTTTTTATACATATGTTTAATATCAAATGACAGTACATCAATAGTATTACGCAGAAACACCAAACATAAATAATTGGAATGTTCTTTTCTTATATACAAATATACAAAAATCAATTTGTCAAATTGGGTTGTATTAAACGCATTACGAGCGTTTCAGTTGTTTTCATAAAACAAATTGAAATAAGATCTTATGGCACGCACACACACACACACACACACACACACACAATATGCGTGTGTATGTGATAAAAACACACGTAAAAACATCTCTTCAAACAAGCCCAACGTTCACCTTCAATTCCCAAAAAGGAATCGACAGCATCTGCTTTTCAGATCCACCGAGACGCGTTACACACCAAGAAAAAGAGAAATGTGATGAAAAATCCAAATTTCTGCTCTAACAAAACCAGCCTGACATGAAAAGACAAACATTCCGAATTTAACAAGCGAATAAAAAAAAGAGGATTTCAGCGGCAGTGATGGGAAGGAAGCCGAAGTCTGGTTTTCCTTTCATGTGTTTCCTTAAGGGACCCCGCTGTAAAAAATGCCTCTTTCTGAAAGAATCTCAAAATATTACACATTAAACGATCAACTTTCGCATAAATAACAAAACAACTTTAGTATTTTTTTTTTCATTGAGCAAAGTGTTTTTTTTTGTATCCTTATCCTTTTTTCAAACCACACAAGAATAGCATCCGTGTGGTAGTTGCTACACAAAAATAGCGCCCGTGAGGTAGTTGTGGTCCACAGGTAGGAAATAAAACTCGTGTCCAACAGGTTCCAGTTTGGAATCCCATTCTGACTGGTTGTGCAAAAACTGCCCACTGCTTTTGGTTTGTGTGTGTTCGCATTACTGTGTGTGTGTAAAATTTTCTATACATATAAATATAAATACTATACATATAAATAGTGGCCCTAGTGGTCACATTGAGAAACGCACTTTCTCTCTATTTAGTCTATTCTTTATCTGCTGATGAATATCGATGCTGTTGTTGCTGTGTTAGCAAGGAGAGCTCAGAGCTGCATTCATGGGTTAATTTATAGACATGAAAGTACATCCTGCTTGATAAGTAAAAGGTATTAGTTTCTACTATAACCCATTTCTAGGTACAGTATGTGTTTAAAAAGGCGTTAACCCATTTCTAACCATAGATGCTGTTGGTCAAGGCTAGAATGTGTTTTGCTTGACCTTTTGAGAGTGAGTCAAATTTACAAGTGTTCTTAATGATCGATTTTAAGTTGAAGATTAGAATTTTGACTATTTGTGAATGATTAAATATTAAAATTTCATACAGAACGATAATTATCATAAAGAATTCATTCCGAGTTTTTTCATCGTCTGCGTTGTTAATAAAGTTCTTGCGTTTAGCTTACATTTTGACACTAAAGTATCATTAACTCAACTATTTCGAGACAGTATGGAGCGACGAAAAGCCATGAACTCGTGCAAACCATCGGTGAGATAGAGACAAACCCGTCACAAACCAGTACAGAACCTTGAATTCTCTTCAAAAGAGCCTGTTTTCTCCCTCCGAGACTCTCCCTTTCCTTTTCTCTCTCCGTGTCCTTGTTTCCACGCTGACGACTGTCATAGTGCACCATGTTGCATGATAAATACTGAATGGAAATCAGCAGGAACGGTGCGGTGCGGAAGAGGGAGCTTGTAATTAGATTCTAGGTGAATTTATAGCATGTAAGAAGTTAATGAGCAGTGAAGGGTCAATATTTGCTGTACCGCCGGCCTCCATACGTTCCACTGCCACGATACGTTTAGGTTCATTATCATATATTTTTATCTTGCAAGAAGGAAATTTAAAAAAACGACCTTGTCTTTTCAACAGGGGAAGTTTTTCTGTTCTGTGAAACGCACTGAGTAGCTGAAAAGTGTGTGCGTGTGTGTTTGTTTGTGTGTGTGTGTGTGTGTGTGTGTATGTGTTTGTGTATGTGAGCACTGATACACTCACATCTTGTTAATGCCAGCTTACGATTGGAACCTGATAAGTAGGGATTTCAAAAATATAATAATTCAAACAGTTAATCAAATTTTATGTCATAATAAGCGTAACCTACATGAATAAAGATTAGACGGCACAAATAAAATGTGAAAAAAAAAAAATACTTTCACAGTAGATGTTTAAAAAGATAAAAACATATGATGCATTTTATTTTATTATTAAAAACAATAAAATAAAATTTATAAAAAAATATATTTTATATAAGTATTAAAAAATACAATTACATAAAAATCAATAATATAAAAACAAAGCTTATATTAAAAACACCCGTTTCATATTTAAATGAACACACATAATTAGCATATGCAAATTGTATGTAGTATTTATTTTATTATATGTAATAATTTATCAGAAATAAACAAACACATTTATTCCCCATGATAGGTTTGAGCCTGGAGTAATGAAACTTCAGAAGAATGTGTATTTAATCTAAAAGCATAAAAGACGATTTATACACATAACTGCACTTCTTTTTCTTCCGCTATGTTTACAGTTACAAACAAAAAACAAATTTTTAAATATCCTCTTGTATCTTGTATCAAATAAAGACTTTGATTACTTGGATAATGAGAACTTTACATAACTGTCAATCATTTCTCAATTGTCCGTACACATGTACAATCATGTAGAGAAGCTAATAGCGAGTCAAAAAATGGATCAATAACATTATTAATTGTATAACTGCAGTTATCACAGCAGGGTTTACTGACTGAATATAAATCTGACAAATGATTAGACTTCCATTTACTGGAAAACTCAAACAGAATATTAAGATTGTCAGACATGTCATCTTCCAACCTCCATTGTTCCAGTTTAGATCATTGCAATATATGGTTAGCAGCAAGTGTCAAAATAAACTGAAATCAAATAAATGTAATATATACAAATAAGGCTAGCTGTCTTCTTAATGAATTAGATTTAATACATGAAGAAAGTATGTTTAGATCATATGGAGAGCATGACTGGTGTGTTTTGAAACCAAAGTATATGTTTTTGTTTTGAAAAGTAAAAAAAGTAGCGTTAAAAAAATCCGATTAGATAAAAAAAAAGTTCAAATATCTGGAAGTATTTCATCTCTATCTGTGACTTTGTAGTGTGCCACAATTACTTTTTAATCTGTATTAAAGCTAAGCAAGCATTACACTCTCTTTTAAAACAATTGGTGCCTCTGCATTTAATTTAGCCCTGAATGTTGGTCTCTTGACACACTAAAATAATTGCAAAGGCCGGTAGATGGAGTGGCCGCAGAGGTCTCCATTTACAAGAAATGCCATTCCAGGGAATTGATGATCTTATAACGCCATTAATATTCAAGGTGAAGTTCCTCTTAGTATCATTACAGCCCCATGTCTGAGGGATGAAGTTAGCTTAAGGCAGAGGCAGATGACCAACAACAGAGATTAGCAACAACCTTCCTGACTGTTGATAGTAAGTACAAACGTAATTACATTTGATTTTGGTCACTTGAGGAGGAAACAACCAAAACTAAAAATTGTCCGAAAGCAATTGTTTTCACTGTACTGGACCCTGGTGGATCTAATTCCTAAACTGACAACACAATTTTCTAAGTCGCCCTAAAAAGCTTTAAAGTGCCTACATTGCTCTTTTTTAACACTTTAAATGCTAAAACTAAGCATGTTTTAAAGCTGTATGGAGCATGGAGACACCTCATGGAGCTGTACTCTTCCCTTTTTGTTGGGTCACATGTTTTCACATGACTTACTCAAATCTCGTCACTGACATTTTTACGACACTGCCATTGTTTCTGAAAGTGAAAGTGAGTGTGTCAATATGGCCTCTACACAAAAATATCAAAAATGTGCAAAAACATGCAAAAACAAATCTTGAAATTAGACAATACATCTTGTTTTTGTTATCTTATTAGATAGATTAAGATATTAGAATAAAGAGTGAAAAAATACTTTTCAAGAAGACGTGATTTTTCGAGCTTAGAAGAAATTGTTAATTTTGATGATATTTTACACTGAATTGAGATTTTTTTCTGCATAATTATGTTTTAACACTTATCTTTAAAAAAAAAAGTACTTAAAATTAAAAAAAAAAATACTTAAAATCATGAATTAACAGTTTTTAACTGAAACAACAAATGTCTATTTACTCAAACTCCATTTACTTTTTAATATACTTGATTTAAGAATTGTTTACCCATTTTGTGTTTCATTTTGTCATGTGGATTTTTAACAGTGCAGCGTCGGTAATAAAAATGTTGTTATGAGAACTTTAGATGCATGATTATTGTAAAATTTAGGGTATAAAATATAACATATACACACACCTATCAACCATTCCAAGTTCGTGCAGATTTGTTGATTTGAAAACATTTTCCTTCAGCCAAATATCATATGTATGTCAATATACAGCATCCTAGTAAGTGGACAGAGGTTAAAAAAAAAACCCAGCGGCGTATGTCTCTTTGTCATTAATCTCCATACATCAGTCATTCCAGAGTAGTATTAAACAGAGGACGTATGCTAATGCGCTTCCCTCCATTATTCAAAAGCTCTCCGTGTCGAGCATAAGGGGCAGCGTGCAAGACGTCCGTTACTTCTGCTACTTCCTGCCTGTTATAATCACTCTCTGTGATGAAATGACCCCTGCGGTAATGACATACACCGCAGACGACTCGAGGAGGACGCCACAAACTACTGAAGCAGCAAAACGCTGGCGTGACACTGCTCCGAGACGCCAGCATGGACGCCAATATGTTTAATGAAGGGAGTGATGAGTTATTGATGTCCCTGCTCTAATTAGAGGTCCAGAGGTGTCCGCGCCAGTCACGGCTGTGACAGGAAACACAAAGATGGTCATTGATTGTGTAGGGACGGAGCCAGTGTGGCTTCCTCCGTCTTGAATAGACCAGTCACACAACTCCTGCTCTGCTTGAGCCACACCGGTCCGCCTGGATCACTCACACTGCCCACTTGCCCAAGATCAGGGAAAACAAGTCATTTCAGACCGATTGATGGCGGGATTTTTCCTGGAAAGCATGAGAATGTTTTTTAATGTGCATTCAGGGATTATAATTTCATTCTTCTTAGGGATACTCTGAAACTACAGGTTGTTGTTCATGATTCTATTGTATATTGAATTAATCCCGCTTTCCAAATATCAGGGAAAACTACTATGAGCTTTAATTTTAGACCGATTGACCGACTGGATTATTGCTGAGGCATTTTTTAATGTCTATTCAGAGATCATAATTTTACTTTTCTTCTGAACATTGTGAACTAAGGGAAACTACAGCCTGCAGTTATACTATATCAAAACACCCAATTAATAATAATTATTAGTTAAAAAAATGTTTTTTTTTTCTTTACAAACAAAAATGTCTTACGGTTGTTTTCTTTCACTTTCCACCAATAACATAAATACTGTACATTTTATTATTGATATAATGTAGAAAAGTGTACTGCTTTTCTACATTATATAGATATTTAGATATTAGATGTATAGATATATAGATATTTATAATTGTATGTATTATGGCAGAAGTTGTTAAGTGAACAAGAGCAACTGTGATTGGTTCCGGTTGGTCCAATCAAGTCACTCGTGAGGTTTCACATTATTATTACGTGACACTGTCCAAAACAAGACAAAAGACAATGGTCAATAAAAAAAATCATCATTGAGGTTTTTAAAAAGAGCAGAGTCACAATTTAAGAAAGTGAGATAAGACTTGCATATGTGACTTGTGAACCCAGAAAAAAAGTGAAAAACACAAATAATGAAATTCTGAAAGTAAAAGTGAATGTGGAAAGGTTGGAACCTGCTAACTTCTTCTGTACATGTGAGTTTATATAAATATATTTTGGGATTTCATTCCATCTATTTAGCGATGTAATAACATAGATATAACTCTGTTGGACAAACTGTTGGGCCAAATTTCCTTTCTTGGACCTCAAGCTGTTTCCATGCCAATTACAGAGCATTGTGGGAGTTTGGATTGATATTCAAAGCACAAGCTGAATGCGATGAACACAGCTTAGCAAACAAAATACAAAAATTCAACAGCGTGCTGATGTGGTTTTATAACGGTTTGTTTTACCATTGCTGGTTACGGCAACAATATGTACACTTTTGAGAAGCAAGAACTATCCATAAATATGTACAAAATATCAAGAAAAACTATACACAATTATGTACAACATATCAAGAAAAAAACTTTCCGCAAATGTGAACAAAATATCAAGAAAATAAATATCCACAAGTGTGTTCAAAATATCAGGAAAAAACTATCCACAATTATGTACAACATATCAAGAAAAAACTATCCGCGAATGTGAACAAAATATCAAAAGAATAAATATCCTCAAATGTCTTCAAAATATCAAGAAAAAAGCTATTCACAAATACGTACAAAAAAGCAAGAATAAAAAACTATCCACAAATTTGAACAAAACACAAAGAAAAGAACTAACAGCTATGTATAAAATATAGTATAAAAAAGATTAAGTTCAATTTATTTATATGGATTAATTACTCCTACATGATGTATACAATCAATTCATTACAGATTTACATCAGATGTACAAAATTTTAACAAAACTATTCCCCACAATTTTCCCCTAACTACCTGATTAGTAACTGACTTAATATTATTAATATAAATATTGAGTTTATTTTAACTACAACAACTGACTATGAGCAGTGGATAGCAAACAGTGAATAGGAAAACAAACCTCTCTATGAAAAAACAAAAAGTTAAACCTAGTCACACAGCGCTGCTATATAAATCTAAGAAGAAAAAGTAATGTAACCCCATAAATAAAATATAAAGCAACAACGGCTCACAAAGAGAAGAGTTGTGCACTGAATGAACACCAGACTCCGGGTCAAAGACGAGTGTCATCTCAAGGTGAAGCAGGCGTTTAGACCGTCTCCCCTGCTCATGCACCATCTGGACCGGTCTACTCCTTCACTTTCTCTCCTCTTTCTTCTCCGTAAAGTTCGGTTGTCATCTATGTCATGTGAAAACACTCTGGGCTGATCTGGGAACAGAGCCAAGTGTCGCACCTCAGTCTGTTTAATCTAATACGCTCCTTTTTAGCATAAACTGCAATTAAAGCAACTAGGCTCAGTACTTAGCACCTACGTTTTACAGTTTCGAACTACGGAATGTGAAGACGTTCCCAGAATGCACCGTCTGCTCCCACATGACAGATTGGTGAATCTCAGGTTCAATAATCATAATTTTAAAAGGTTCAATAATCATAATCATTAAAAGGTTACATTTCATAGATTTTTAAAAATGAGATGTCAAGTACTTGAGAAAAATAGACTTTGTTACTTATTTTTTGGCTACTTTATACTTAAAATATAAGCAACTATCTGCTTGACCACATGTTTGATTGAGTATCTGTACTCTTTACTCTACTATACTAATGGGCACTTTTTTGCAAATTTGACCTTTTGTTCTTTTTATCTATTTAGTTATGCCGTTAGGAAACTAACGTATTAGGAAATAAATCCTCATAAATAAAGAATTTTGTTATTTTTAACCTAAATTCAGTGCAAGTAAAATACTTAAGTTATTTCAAAACTGGATACTTTACGACTTTTACTTTAGTCTCCTTGGAATTGGTGACTTTCAATTTTCTAATTTTACAATAATATATCCGTACTTTTACTCAAGTTTATTTTCGCATACTCAGTTTACACTTCTGGAAATAAGTATTTTTTTTTTGTGTAAGTATACATTATATTAAAATTTGCTTTGCTTGTCCAATGATTTGTAACCACAAAAGATTACATAATGTATGCAAATAACTTTTTTTTTTACATAAGTACAACACAATATATAACCAGGCAATCTACATCTTAATTTTTCTAATTTCTGCGAATTGTTTCCCAGTTCATGTGCGTAGTAAAACAAACATTGGAGCCGGAAATCGGGAGTTTTTTGGTTACTGTATCAAAAGTCACTTCTCCTATTATGTAAAATAATCCAGTGACACGCTGTTAAAACACATCAGTAATGCTGAAATGGTCCGTCATTACCAATTCAAAAGACGACATCACCTACACAACATGGCCTTTATGTCAGACAGGAAGTTGATTCAAGAGCACGGCGAGCAGAAAATTGCTCTGAAACAATGATGAAAAGTACAACCTACAGCAAAATTACCCTTTACCTCTCCCACACACATTCAGCATTCAAATAGAGCCGAACAAAGAGATCTGGGAGGACTAGTTCAAATCCACTCATTTAAATTCAGGCTGCTTATTTGTTTTTCATTGCTATTAATTGTTTTATTCCTTTTGGGCACATAAAGGATTCACACAACCAATCAGAATCGCTTAAATGCAATGCATGTAGTTTGCTAGTTTATTTGTTTTTTTCATTGTTGATATTTTCATTTGCATACTTTTGTGTATTCATTAGTTAGCATTGTGGCTACTACAATTGACTCATTCTTTTAATACTTTCATTTGCATTATTATGTATGGTTTAGCAGCATCTGAGCGGTTGAAGCTATGTTTATACTGTGCAATAAATATATAAATATTCATAATATTTGCATTGCATCACAGGTTTTCACAGAAAATAAATTACATGATTTAATGTATTCATTAGTAATAAATTAACCACAGGTGTGAGTGAGAAATCTCTTTTTGTCTCGCCTTCAGACCAAGAGTTGCTGTGATTGGCTCCAGCTCCCCGTGACCCAGAAATGGAATAAGTGTTGGAAAACGAATGGCTTGACTATTATTTTCCAAAAAATTTAATGGAAAACAATGTCAAGTAATGCTATAATATAGGGATTTATATATAAAATGCCCAATTCCATTTTTTTAACCAAATGTGCATTTTCACATAAATTGCCAATTCCATTTCATGCTTCCGTGCGAGCGTATACATCATATATATTGACATATTTTTAGCTGTCATTCATCACATGAAACACCATATAAAGCCACTGGGTGTTGCATATCCCAGTGTGTCAAAGGAATATTGCTCCTATGAAAGTCTTTCAATTCTACAGATCTTATTAACACAGCTTCACACTGACTTTTAACATATTCCATCCCACAGAGGCAAATTTGATTGAAGTCACAGTGAGTTATAGAAAAGGCTAGGTTATTTTGATCACTCCATGAACTTTTCGGATGAGCCAAATCTGATTTCCTTTGAAAGCTGAACAACTCGGAACTAGAGGAATCCTGCTGCTCTGTCACACCACGGCTCTCTCCTCCTACACGCCGCCATCTCCTACGTGCCTCCCAAACTAGTGTGACAAACCTCTTACTTACAGACACAAACTCTCTGCCTTGTTTCCCCACACATCTAATTCAACACCCTGCCAAGACGATAAAGTTTCTCGCAGAGTTTGCCGGAGCGCCACCCCCGTCCTCCACGCAAACCGACAGCTACGCTCATCTCAAACCTCGCTAACCCTGCTTACTCCCAGCGCCATTCACCCAAGACCGAGCATGTTTCAGCGCAGGTTTTACAAAAGATCTCCAGGGACACCAGGCAGAAACCAAAAAGGGGAAGAAAAAAACATAGAGGCTGCAAATCCAATTCCTATCTTGCTTTGCAGAGAGCACAGAGCTTCCCGGAGGACCAGCATCAACCTTTTCAGAAAAAGGGACAGAATGAGAGAGAGAATATCGATGGCTGGTCGACTCACGTGACGCGGCTGAAGAGAATGAGATGTTGTCATGCTAGAGATGGAATCCAACACTGTTTAAAATCCATTAGCGTGGAAAAGAAAACTATGAAAGTGCGGCTTTTAAGCTCGAGCTCAAAAAATGTATTCCGAGTTAGCTGAAGTAAACCACAAGTTTGGTTTATGAACTAGGAGTAAGAACAGAAGTCCTTGAGTCTGCTTTTTCATAAACAAATTCTTCCATTTTTTCTTTGAATATGACAAAACTTACTAATATCGGGAAGTAACAAAAAACATGAATATGAAGAATATATTTATAATCACACACACACACACACACACACACATACACACACATACACACACATGCATTTATTTCATAGTTTGGCCACACCAAGTTTGGACTTACATGCAAAACAATTCATTCTTTCTCTCCTTACTGTAACCCAAAGCATCCACTCCCTTTACTCTAACCTTAACAAAAACTCAGTTATAACTTCTGCCTTAAAATTACATCTTGACCCTCAAAAAGATCTTCTAAATTGTTTGGCCCTATACAAAGACCCTGCAACGGGGCCCCACTTTGTGCTAAAAACTAGTATTTTGGGCCCAATGTTGTGCTAAACGCAGGAACACACACACACACACACAAATGTTGCAAAAATAAAACAAAATCACATAAAAAATCTAGACAGTAACAACAAATAAAAAATATATACAATGTATACAACACGGCCACTAATTTATCAATCACAATATAATTAGCCTTTCCAAAAAAATTAAAAGAATGTCAGACACTGTGAGAACAGCAATTACAATTCTATTACACACTTCAAATCCAAATAAACCGCCATCTTAAAACTATTATAAAAAGCCACAACTGGATCCTCTATCAAAATCAAATTTGGACCAAATCGTCACAAATATTACAAATCACATTAGGTGCTATTATACTGTATGACGAGCATTATAAAATTCCTCCAGAAGCAAATCCGCTCCAAGGCTTCAATTGATGTGCTTTTACATCAACTTGGAGTTTGATGTAACTCCAAGTTAATGAAATGAAACATTTTGATTGGATAAACACGTAGATGCTATCTGTGACATCACTGGCCCAGTCCATGATCTAAATAATGTCAAAAACTGGCAGGGGAGATAACATTTCCATAAAGTAAAAAAAAAACAAAAAAAAAAACAAAAGCGAGGAATAAATGTGGATTAATAGTAAAATATGGACTGAAAAAAACAATAAATAATGTGAGCATTAAATACGTCTACCTTTAAGCATCCAGTTTAGGCAATGTTTTTCAGTATGGATCTAAAAAGCTCCAGCCGTGCCAGAGAAGCCATATTAACAGGATTGGATTGTTTTAAAGATAGACATCCGTCACCAAATTCGTGCATCAAAAGGTCGTGTAAGGACGCTGGAAGTGAGGGAGGCATTATCCTGATGAAGATGGGATCGATACAGCCAGTGTAGGCCAATGAAATCCAGATAGCATCTCTTTTAATTGAGATTAGACGTTGCGAGTTCAACCTGTGCCCATCTGATTTAAGGGAGGCTCGGATTCCGCCTTTAACCCTTTAACCCTCGGACTGGGGACCAATCAGAGCGAGCAAGATGTTCAGCTTGCAAACCTTTGTTGTAGAGGTGAGATCTCTGCCTTTTCTCTTTGGCTTTCATGTGCGTGGATACATACCTCCTTTTCTACATATTTTCTTGCCGGGTTTTCTGGCACATTCCTTGGATATTCTTTTTACTGCAAAATGAATAAAGACTAAAAAATAACATGGGAGTCCGGTACGGACATCAGGAGCATGCAACAGCACAACTTGACTAGAAGAGGAAGAGTTTATCGAGATTCGGTGTGTGGCCTACTGTTGAAAATATTCCTTGATTTACAGAGCGGAGACTTATCACATGTTTTTTTTATTTTAAAGTAGGGGAAGAAAAACCACCTAAGTTGGACGCCGCAGCACCAGGGGATCATGGGAAAGTTAGGACGCCCTCATTCACTCACACACACACACACACACACACACACTCACGCATGAAAACAGTGGCATGCATTGGACATGCAAAGCAGGCTGGGAATTTAGTTTTCCCGTTCACCGCACGTGATACTTCTGCACGAATGGAAAACAGACAGTGACATGAAGAAGACAATCCTCTCACGCCTGTACTCACCATCCTCCGTTGGCACATATATATTTAACAACAAGCAGTCTTCACTTTGGTCCTGCACGTAGGATGACACGACTTCAATGCTGTTGGTGAACCAAACTGGCAGCATCACGTCCGGCAGACGGCCCTCGAGAAGAGTTTGAGGACAGACGGGGCCGAACTGAGAAGCGTTACGGATATCGGACCACGGAATAGGGGGCTCGGGGGGCTGGAACCGCCTTTCTCCGGTGGGTGGCGCTGCGTACGGGACCCCCAGGAACTGGATGACGGGCCCCAGGATCTCATTGTTGAGTTCTTTCTTGAACCCTCGCAGTTTTCCATACGTGGTAGTGACCACTGGGTCCATCTCGTCCAGTTTTTGAGAAGCTGCCAGCTGGGCGTGCAGGGCCAAGCCCATTATCCAACACAAGAAGGGCAGGTCCATGCTGGCGCTGAGGCCTAGCCGCGGGCACATGGCCCACAGGATGCTGCCTAGGTGGTTGGGCCGCTTTAAGGACATGCTCGATCCTTCTCCGGGTCTAGTTCTGCTTTATATCCACTCGCCGGAACAATTCAATCAAACCCAGGTTGTCAGACCTTCCAAGAGCAAAGCCGTCAAAAATCTCGTGGTGCAGGGCGAGTATTCCCACATGGTTCCGAAAAACATCTCTGTCAAAAAGTGCGCTATTTTTCCGGATACTCCATTCTACTGACCATACAGCTTCCCATCCTGGCTATGCACGAGGGAGGGAGATGGCGGCTGGGAAAGGGGGAGGCATTTGCTGGAGGTCCCACGAATAAATCAGGATCGGTGCAGTCGGTGGTCTATGTCAGGCTGAAAATAAAGAAACATATTTCGTTAGTATGAAGATCATATAAAGACAAAACGTGCTTGCATCGGATTGAATTATGTCTCATGTCATTATACATACAACGGCAAATTATGGTTTGTAAAATAAATCATGTTTGCTTGATTCTAGCTTGATAATCATGATGCTTGAGACTAACCGGGTTCACAGAAATTTCTTAAACAAACTAATTTAGTAAATGGAACACATATAGACAAGAAATAGAAAGCCATACAATGTAAACTTTACACATGTATGTTCTATTAAATTAAGAGCATCTTATTTAGTGCATATTTAGTATAAAGTCTATATAGTATAAAGTCAACCCCTGTTAATTGAAACACACACTGTTAATTGAAAATTTACATTTTGAAAAATGGTTTGGACTTTCTTCAAATGAAGCAGAGTCAATTGTGTATAAAGTCTATCTAGTATGTATATAAAAAGCCTAACTGACTGGCATGTAAGATGAATGAAGCAAAAGTACAGCAAAAAACTGAGATATCACAACAGAGAACTTGACAAAGGCCAAGTAAATTCCAGAGAAAATACTAAATAGTTGTTAATGTGTATTTGCGATGTGTTTACGATGAGGATGGATCAAAAACGAACAATTCCGGAACACAAAGGGGAATTTAAAGTAACAAGCAAGTTGATCTAAAAAAATGTCAGCTGATTTCCATCCGTTTCCGCATGTGAAATTGAATGCATTGAATGCAAATGTCATTCTACAACTCTTGAATTTTCTCTGAAAAATTATCCATATGCAAAACTAAACGTTGTTTTACCAAAAAGAGAAATCTACTTATCAAATACCTTAGAGAGCTTATTGCTTTTCAGAGGATTTTCTGAAATATACTGCAGTCAAGTATAAAAAAAACATTAAAAGACTAAAGAAAAAATGTAGAAATTAATAAATACACAATTTGATTCACAAAAAGCAACCTCCCCCATTTTGTGCAGTATCGTCGTTTCAACATGCCGAGCCCGGGACAGATTTCAGACTCGCTAATGTGCAGGAACTATATATAGATCCTTCCAGAACACAAATCTTAATAAGAAATAGAAGTTCATTTATAACCGTAGGCCAGTCTTCCCCAGCGGACACTGTGACGGGCGGATTCAGATCAGCCTTTGCTCGCTGCAATAAATGAGAAAAACACCACTGCTTCCCTGGCTCAACAATAGGGTTCATGTTCAACCATAATGGGACATTTGTCTGGAGTATTACTGTACGCCACACACAGAACACTCTGCCTGACTGGTCCTAGAAAAATACCAGCACATTTCACAGAGTGGAAGTGTTTGGAGAGAGACAGACCTAAGTGCTAGAACTGAAAGGCTTGTATTATATAAAAAAAAAAAAACACAAAAAAGAGCCCACAAAGATTAAAACTCAAACCTAAATGGCAGAACAGCATGCACAAAAAGAGAGTTTGCAAATTAATATTCAACATCTTCCATTTATTAAGGCACCAGCACAAAAAATTATAAAAGGTTTATATGGCTCCTTAGGTAAAGAGAGATACAGGTGGACTAACTGAACCTATAGTTGGCAAAATCAAGATATTATCATGTTAAAATTAATAATAATAACGTTAAACACAGGAACACTGATGTCAAATGTCCTCATCAGCTCAAGAAGGAAGAGGGATCCTAGATCCTGACCATATAAGGATAATTATCACGCTTCCTCTTGGCTCTGTTAAATGTGTTCAACAATTTGTTATTGATTTTGGGATTAAGAGTACAGTCGTGTTATCATGCAACTGTAAGGAATTGTGATTAAAAGTCAACGTCACTGTCCAATCTCCTAAACGTTTCCTTAAAAAAAAAGCATATAAAGAATCAACAATTCGACAAGATACATAAAATAAAACAAATACGTGGGGCATTTGAATGGAATCAGTATAGAATAAATCTGTACAAAAAGTACAAATGTACAAATCAAAAAATATGATTATAAATATAAAACATTGTATAATTCCTTTAAAATATGATTATAAATATGCATGGAAAAAGAAAAGTGGAATGATGTAAAGTAAACACAATCGGTAACAATTGTGAAGAATGAAAAGATGAATAAAAAAGACTAAAGCTTTTGTATTTAAATGCATAAACAAGTTACAAATTTTGTACGTGTACAAACAACACACAATTAGTTACATACAAACACTGAAGCTACATCACGATTCTGCTGGAAATCACACGCACAACCTCGATGTTCTGAACACAGTCAAGCTTTCACATAAAAAGTCTTGAAGAATTTTTTTATGTCTCTTTGCTTTCAACAATTCATCAATTGTGCCTGTCGGCTGAAGGTCATGGAAAATGCGCTTCAAAAAGATGCTAAAAAGTACAGACAACAAACGAGTGAGAGACATGCAAAAAGTGAGAAATCCACTGATTTGGCCATTAATGTGTTTATAAATCACATTTCATAGATCTATTTTTTTATCCAACTTGCCACACAAGAAACCCAAGCTATTTGTCTATATGAATGTATGAATATTCTTTTTCACGCTCTTGTACAGCAGTGTTTGTTAAAGGTTCGTGTCTGGCAGCGAGGATGGAAAGAAGTCTTGGGAAATCGAATAAAGAGATGGATTTTAAATCTGTATCCTCTGAGACGGTATATTACAATCTCTGCTGGGATCTTAATACAATGCGTCCCAGAAGCCAAATGAGGCATTCTCAGCTCAGAAAGCCAAAACTCTCTGCAGAATACACACAATCTGAACTCGCTCTCCAACCACGCTTCCCTCGCCGAGATCTCGCCGGATGCACTTCCAGTTCAGTTTGAACAAAGGCCTTTTATAATGGCATCTCCCCATCTCCTCAAATATCTTTTCACCCTGAACCAGATTTCCCTAGTCAATGTATGGGGATTGAAAAATGTAATGATTATCTCGGTAATGTTTACCTCAGACTAAATGCAGAAAAAAAAAAACGTAAAAACGGGAATAAAACTTGCCCCAGCAAGTAGAACATGACAAAAAAACTCTTGAAATTACACAATGAATCTTGTTTTTTAAGACAAGCTAAATTAACTAGCTTAGAATTAAGAGTAAAATATTAATTTGCTTGTTTAAAAAAAAATAGGTCTTGTTTCAAGCCACTTGTTTCTCACCTCATTGGTAGATACTTTTACTTGATTTAAGTCTTTTTCACTTATTTTGTTTTGTATTTTCTTAATTTTTCATGGGATTTTTTTGCCGAGCAGTTTTGATTGCCAAACAAGATTCCATATTATATATCATAATGAAATAAAAGACACTTTTGATTAAAATGTTTGCTAATGATAAAACTGACATAAAATAACATAAAATTAACAATGTGTGTTTTGTATACAAATAAAACTGTTTTCTGTTTTATTCGATAAACAGGAAACTACCAATCAAGTCGGAATAGGTGTGTAGTAAACATCTCCAACACAAGGTGGTTGGAAATGAAAAACAAATGGCTGATTACTGAACCGAATCCTGTCAGACATGGTGAACGTGCCAGAACAGTGAGTTACAGCCAGAGTTTGTCAAAACACCATCCATTTCACCAGCGTTTGCTGAAAGCACTAGCAAGCTTACACTCACCTTAATGATTTCATTGAATAATGGCCTGAACGTAATTGATATGTATGTAGCTTTATCTGATTATGCGCTTTGCAAGTCATGGTGATTGGCAGCTGAGACCGAGGGGTTAAAAAGTCAGAATTGGATGGCGTTCTGAGGCCAAGATTTCAAATAATGAAATGCAGAAGTCATTCACATCATCTTTGTCAGAAAGCCTACACACAACGACATCAGGCATTGGCTTTCCGTAGAACGTGTGATTTAAGACCACCACACATCGATAAAAGAAGTGCTACAATAGAAAGCGAAAAGCAGTTCTAGATTTTCAGTCATTTTTCCCCCGTTCCACCAAATGGCCTCAGACTGTCAAGCTTTCAAAGAAAAGACAAAGCAACCACAAACGTGGCCAGGGCGCCATGTTCCTAATCTTCGAAAAGCATTTCGATTTGGCAGTAGCAATTCATTGGGTTTTCAGACTAATGTTTCAAAGGAGTTTCTGAGGAACTCTACTGTTAGTCCCGTCAAACATGAACCATTTTAAGCATAGCTATGATTCCGCTTCCCTTCAGCCGGAGTGCGGAGAGAATCCAGGATAACCAATAGCAGCAACACGTCACTCTCCGGGGACGACGAAGAGCTGCCTGTGAAAACCTGCTGACCAGCCCAGATGTGGATGTGAAGTGGACAGAAATGAGCGGGAAACGAATGGGAACGACATTATACAGCGTGGGGCGGCCGAGCAGCCTATAGATTGCGCTCTCAGTGGAGACTTTTATTTATAATACTATTATAAAGCCCTATTTAACATCAGCGGCGTGTGAAAATCGCAAGTGCATGGATATGCAAATCCAAACTCGGACAAAAAAAAACAAACACAATTAAGCATAGCTCATTCCCAGCACCTGCAGAACTGCTGAGGTGTATGACCACTGCTGAGCCTTTGCATTATTCATGGGAAAGTGGAGCCAGAGGCGGATCTGCACACCAACAACAAAAATACTGCCTCTCTTCATCCCATTTACAAACACATTGAGCACACACACCAGTGCAAATCCCAGAGGTGTAACGAGTAACTTGAGTAAAAGTACGAATACCTTACTGTAAAAAAAGACTCCATTACAAGTTACAAGTCACCAAATACAAGAAGACTTGAGTAAAAGTTGTAAAGTGTCCGGTTTTTAGAAGAATTTTAGACGTACTGAATTTAGGCTAAAAAAAAAAAAAAAAAAAAGAAACACCCAGAATTGCGAAAAGCAAGAATCTCTTTATTTGTGGTTTTATTTACTAATATAGAAATGAAATACAACATCTCAATGTTTCATTCATTCAAAATGTCAGTACTAAATAGATAATAAAAGAACAAAAAGCCAGTCTCAGTCAAACTGAAATGTCCAAAAGAGAGCAACTGCTAATTTAATTCAAATGTAGTGGAGTAAAAAGTACATATACTCAATCAAAAACGTAGTCAAGTAAAGAGTGCATAGTACATTTTATATACTCAGTACAAGTGCAAAGTAGCCAAACATACTTAAGTAAAGTAACGACGTCCATTTACCCCACTGAAAAAGCAATACTATTAAACTTGGTATGAGGCCATATGTGTAGGTGTAAGTTAGTAAGGTGAGTAAGTTACAGATTGCTCAAAGTTCCCCCCGTTGCTTTCCAACAATCAGGAAAGAAGAAATGTATAAAAGTTAGTGATTGTTAAGTGGTAGAACTGGACCGTCTTTCAACCAACTTCGTGGACCCCCGTCTAGATTTCATGTGATTATATTTTGGGTTTTGTTATCTGCCTTTATACCACACAGACCACCCATTGCCAAGGCCAGTCATGACATTCTCTAACAATAGACATGACTTTTCTAATATACACCACAAACAGCTTAAAAATGGCAGGCAGCAATTGTGTGTGCGTGTTTGTGTGACGAACACAAACTTGTGTTCTTGAAAACTTGAAAAATACAAATAATAATAATAATAATAATAATAACAACATAATATTACAATCTTTACGCTCTCTCACAAACATGCCACTTTACCCCCTCCGTGGAATTGCAAAGTTTGCTTTTACATATACTGTTTACTCTGTCGATTGTTTACCCTGTTTATTGTTTACATTTATTGTCTATATGTCTTTTTGAAACTTATTTTGTGTTTTGGAAACGTTTGCTTTAATTTTATATTTTACATACTTTATACTTCATACTAATCTCTTTTTTTGTGTGTTTCTTTTTTTCCTATATTGCACCAAACGGAGTAGTATTCCTAATTTCGTTGTAACCTTGTGTCGCAATGACAATAAAGGCATTCTATTCTAAACACACATGCAATCAAAGTCACCTGAAAAATGTTTTTATGGTATATTAACAAGATGTATACTAACATTCTTTTACACCCTGTAATTCACTAATATAACAAACTAAATATTTTTAGCAACATGGATTTTTTTTAAAACAAAACATTTTTTGAAAGTGATTATGTTGTGTACATCAACTACTTTCTCTGGAGATGGAACCCACGACATGTTGCTCCTGTTGAGCTATGGATGTTGAAGAAGTTGCAGCTAAAAAATCATTTGTTTATTTCTTTTTATAAGTATGCAAATGAACCTTTTCTCTACAGGATGAATGTAGATGATCTCTGACACAAGGCGAGTTACCAGGGATCATAAAAAAACTGATTTGGCAACCCAACAATTTCTTTTAAATAAAACCTAAAAACCTATAAAGTACCTGATGCGTTTAATCATTTATAGTATGGGATGTGTAAAACAGTGTGATCTATTAGATCTGTTAAAAAAGCCTTCAGCTCCACCTGAAATATTTAGATCTTTATGCCACATAAATGTCAGATCATCTGGTCAGTGACCGCATGTTTATGTGCTCGACGCAGAATGCGATTCAACTCATGCGGAAAAGCAAATCTGGATATACGCCAGATATAATTATAAACTTGAATTTAAGTGCAGAAAAATAAAACGCTCACTATAAATCTAAAGCATCTACAGTTCGGCTTGTATCCAAAGACTCTTTACTGTGAAAGTTATTTCCAGGGAATCAAACCCACGACTTAGATGTTGCGAACTTAGATGCTAGAACGCCTTTTTAACATGTTTTGTAGTTGTGGGAACGATCAAAGGGAAGCTTTTCTCAAAAGGAAAATTTGCACAGCACAATGTACGTGTGATACAAAAAGGAATGGCTCTTGTATTCCACAGCCGATGTTGATTCTTTTGTCTAGTGTGAGCGTGAAGAGTAGACAGGTGTCCATGTGTAAACACAGGCCGAAGGCGACCCACGACCGCCTACCACTCACACCTTTACAAAGACAAGGCGCCCATCGATCCACACCGTCCTCACACTCCACAACCGGGGGAGAGGTGGGAAGTGGAATTTTGACTGCAATAACAACAGGAGGTAGAAGCCTATCGGACCCCAGAACTGTGTTTTTGCACGATACGAAAGCACCAGTCCATTTAGACAGTTTAACTTGAGTCTGGCACTTGGCGTTCCTCTCATCACGCTGTGCTTGACTTCCAATGCCTTTCAGAAAGTGTCTCTCCAACCAAATAAAAGGCAGTTTCCAAAGGGACCATGGAAATGGTTGCCAGTTTATCAAAAATGGCCATTCAGACCCCAGAAAGGTCAAGGCATTCAGCCCAGTGACTTAGCACAACAGGGATAGTCCCAGAGGAATTGGGATGAAAACATTTAAAATTGATGAAAGTAGCATTTCCCTAGATTATTTCGCATGGGTATGGAAAAGGGGGATCTGGAAGAAACATGGCAACGGCTTCTAGTACCCTGAGCATTAAAGAAAGGCAAATCAGCTAAAAGCAAACAAAAATAAATCACCTTGAGCAGAACGTTACCAATAGATTATTTTTTTTATTTAAAGTTTGACTTTTGAAAGTAATACACTTATAAAAAACTTAAAATGCAAACTGCGCTGGCTAATTTTACTTGAGAACATCGTGATTGAAGATGTCGCTGTCCAGTGCTGAAAATCACATCTCCATCCAGTCTGCATTTTAGTCAAGATCTCAACGCAAAAAAATCACGCCGCCTGCTGCAAATGACCCAAAATGATTTAATTGCCACCGCCACATTGAATGGCATCGGGTACGGCAACGCAGCCTAGTTAAAACTGTGCTGAAGGATCAAGGCATGAGAGAATAAGGAAAGGTGAACAGACGGGAAAAGCCTAATGCCACCCTCATCAAACGCACAACAAATCCCAATCCTGACAGCACTGATATGTGAAACACACAACACTGCGTTACTCTTCAAAGGGCAACCATTGTCGTTTCCCTCCAGCTTCCTGTAGAAAGCCATGTCAGCTATGTCTAAATGATTACAGCAAAATAATCGTTTTCTCAGAGTAGGGGGGAAAAGCAGGAGACAGTCTAGCAAAGGCATTTGTCTGCACAATAAAGCGGAGTAAAAAAAAGCAGAAAAAGCAAAGCTCTGCTCAGGAAGCACGCAGGAAACAACTCGCATCCCACAATCGCATTAAACGTCACACTGTGGAATAACATGCCACGCCACCAATGAGATTTTGACTATTCTGACCATTATAATAGTATAGATTGTACATTTAGAACAGTACATTTTCTTTTTCTCTTAAACAACACTTCTTTTCTTTCCTTTCACATAACATTAGCAATAATTATAATTACTTTGTCAGTAAATCAATAACAATATCTATTAAAAATTACTGAATTAATGTCTAATTTTGGTCAGTTTTAACTAGTTAAGCTCAAATTGGATTTTCTTAACAGTTGGATTTTCTCTAAATGCAACACAAAACCTAATCAGTTCATTAAAATCACAGACACATGAATCAATACTGTAGATTAGAATGGAACCAAGAAGTGCACGTAGTCTGTTGTTTACGTGAATACATTTGAACTTTACACTTGTTGATTATTGAAGCTGATTAAAAATCTCAGTATTTGAATAGACTAACTGATTCTTCATAAAGATGTATATTAATAATGCCCTCTAACTATTCACATAGAGATCACAAAGCCGCTTCACATTCACAATGTAAATCAACACAAAACTGCCCGAGGTAGATGTAGGAATAGTACGAAGACGCCCACTCAACACATGCATCCATCACTTCCCCCTTCTGACTTTTAAACAGTGACGTGATTATGAAGCGATCCTGATATCACATAATGAAGAGCGGCGATGAAGGCAGAACAAAGCCCTGGTAATTAATCACGATGTAGCAGACAAAGGTTTAATGTCAATATAGTAAATGGAAAGACTTACAAAGCAATCATGAGGAAAATTTCAGGGTGACACCATTAAGCATCTAAACATAAACTGATCTTCAAGGACTCGACTTGTGTCAACTCGGTAAAAAGCACAAACCGAGAGCGAAATACCAACTCATAAACACATCGTAAAGGCCGATGCATCCGTTTTGCAGAGACACAGTCTGAATAGATGACCAACATAACACAGGGTAAGATGAAAAAACACATATTCTCATTCACACACACACACACACACACACACACACACACACACACACACCAACACACTACTTAGTATTTCCAGCTTGCCTAAACACAAGTGGGAAGATGTATAAGTATATGTAAAAATACATAAATAAATAAATATATATATATATATATATATATATATATATATATATATATATATATATATATATATATATATATATATATATATATACTGTATATATACTGTATATATACTATATATATACTGTTTACAGAGACAGTTGTAATACACAAGAGTTAAACAGAATCACTAACACATTTTAGCATATTAATCCATAAAAGTAAAATCTAAAAAAAACCCATTTAAAATAGGCAAAATTCAAATAAATAAATAAATAAATATGTATGTATATATATATATATATATATATATATATATATATATATATATATATATATATATATATATATATATATATAGACAAAAAGACATATATATATATATATATGTGTGTGTGTCTTTTTGTGTGGAGTCAAACGTGCTAAGGGTTTCTTTGGAGACTCGGAGGTGGCTGTCTTCATTCATCAGAAGCCATGAGGAACCATCAGGAGGCAGAGTCACAGCTCCATTATTTATGGACGGGCTCCCTCCCCTGTACACACACGGTACCTGGCATCCACACAGGCAGGAGAAACGTACACCTTCCGAAACACTGCGAGCTTTCACAAAAAAAAAAAAACAGGTTCTGCCAGTCAGAAATTCGGTGTGTTTGAGATTAAACCAGCGATATGGACCGTTATACGCATCCTTCGCCTGATGATGTTTCGGACTAAACCGACTTGAAACTCTCTCTCGGTAGACAAGTTTAAATTTAACTGGTGAAACATCTTCGTCCGTCGTCGCATGTGCATCGTTTCGGTATTTTGTGGCATAATTTGCAACAGAGATTTGGATTTGGATGAATCCATCCAACTGTTTCGCGGCAAAATTACGGAAAAAACACCGGCTTAAAGAAACCCAATCACTCTTGTCTTTCATCTTTAGAGGAAAAGAACTCGTTCGGGCTGATGACGAAGAGTTTTCTTTTTATACAGTGGTTTAAAACGCAATCCACAGTAAGTCAAGGTGTGTATAGGACATGAGAAAGAATACAAACAATTTTAAGCTTGAGATATAGAATATAATTGCGACAAATTAAAAAGTGAATTTTGCGTGTGTGTGTGTGTGTGTGTGTGTGTGTGTGTGTGTGTGTGTGTGTGCGCGCGCGCGCGTGGGTGTATGTGTGTGCTGTAGATTATAAATTGTTTTTTGTTTTGACCAGATTATCAGTCAAAACCACAAATTCAACACCCAACTTCACCTTCCTAGATTACATCCAAAAAGACTTGGAATATGTGCCGCTACTTTGGGGCAGTGCTGTAAAAAATACATTAGGTGAAAAAAATAAATAATTAAATCAAACGAATGATGCGCGAGCACGTCGAAAAAAGCACGACGTCAAATCCGCGTGAGTCAGAGGTTCCTTCAAGACCGTTTATCAGTCCATTATAATGAACTTCACTCATCTGGCACGTCAGCTACTATTAATCCACGCAAATAACCCCATAATCTCAGCGCACAGAATAAGGTTCAGCAGCACATCCGACTGCAGGTTTACAGGCAGAACGCCTATGAACTTATTTCCCAAGCATCTCAAGCCAGAGAAGCGTCTCACTTCGCATCATCGCGTGAATGTATAAACTATAGGGTAAGTGTACCGTTATTCGGAGTTCGGACATATATGTGACCCCGCACAGTCAGTCGTAATAAAGTGTCGGACTCCTGCAGCATTTTAAAGGCACAAGTTGAATGCGCGTGCATGACATTATTCTCCACTGGTATTTTCAAACCTTAAACAATTTCTAAGACTCCGTTAGCTGCACACAAGCTCTCGCGGGATAAATAACACATTCACATAATTACCATGTCGCGCTATTTCCAATGCTCTTTCCCCATTTCCAAAATTTCCCGAGTGCATCTCGCACTAATGACGGACTGGAGGAGGCGGAAAATACAATCCAAACGAAGCCAAAGCTCCAGCAAGAAACATCAGAGACAGCGGCAGGGTTCGGTCCAACTATCTCGCGGAGTAAAAGAGAATGTGATTTCCCTAATGCAGTTTTAGGAATGATGTTAATCCACAATCCGTAGTCCCGTCATTGGGAAAAAAAAACACATCAGATCCCTGTGTGAGCAGTCACACGTCGCAGCGGAGGTAAAAGACCGGTGAAGATTTCTTTTACCCTCGTTGCTCTCGATTCTAGGACCAGGGGTTGATAAAATGCCGATATCTCCACTTGCCCTCAGCACGGAGAGGAACTGAACTGATCGTGAGCGTCTGAAATGTGGAGCGAAGACGCCCCCGCCGGCTGTCAGTGGAACTGCAGCGCTCTTGCTGGTTTCTTTTTAAAGCAACACGAATAAACCAAGGAGGAAAAACCTTCCCAAGTGCAGCTGTTTATAACCAATTAAAGTGTGATTTTATTTTTTATCTCACACAATATTCCAGCTGATAATGCTGACTCCGACATGCCCAAGTAGATCACAGAGATTAAAGTTTGTGATTAACAAGGACGTATTTGGTCTTGTTTAGGCGTTTTTGCTACAATTTATCAGCGGGGAAAAAATTTAATTGATTTTCAGTAATTTTACATTCATCAACATGACAACAAATCAAATTCCCCAGACAGACGAGAGATTATATATTTTTTCCGAAACCCAAAATGATATTGTGCCCTGTAATGTTCTTATTAATCCATAGGGAGGGTGGTGGACAAGCATGGTAGTTATTTCACGCCTGTAGCTCATTTCTAATTGGTTTAACTGATGCTGTTACAATCCACCCTGTTATAACGTTCCCTCCATTTTTCACTTCTAACAGAAATGGGATTTTACCAATACCATATATCTCGTCTGTATTTCAGTGGGTAGACAAGTCTCTGTCGACATCTATATCATATAAGACAACCGACCCTCCCCTGCAGACGAATGAAACCCTAAGAATTTACTTTAAGTCTCCTTGACAGGTTACTCCAAAAGACTTGGTTTCATCTAAGCCTGTATTTTTTTTTTTTTTTTTTATATAATACAGCTTGTTGATTTTCACAGCTCTTGAAATACTGACAACAGACTTGAAAAAAGGAAAAAAGGAAAAGTGAACATTAAATAAAAAAATCAGATCAAATCTGAAAGAAAGTGATGATGTCATAAGATAATTAGATGTTATTGCATACATGTTGCCGTTAGTTACCCTTAAACCTTCCAGCAATGAGGAGCTCTCAAGATCGAAAGATTCTCTGACAGAAATTAAATTTCTATGGTAAACAACCCACAAACACACAGTATTTTTGTGTTATTATTTGGCGACATTTATTATCAGACTAAGTTCGAGCGTGAAAATAGATATAAAGTTTCAAAGTACAACAGTGATGCAATGCTAGTCGCTTTGAATCAAATCATCCAAAATGCTTGACTGCAATGTCTGATTAATTTGCTAAAATTGTGCTTTATCACTGTGAGATTTATTTATGGGACACAACCTCGGGAGACAGAACATGAGAATGAGTCATTAACCTTTTCTGGGAATCTTTTCAGTATGAGACATCGCAAAGAAAAAAAAGAATTAAAGATATGCATCTCAATGCGGATTGTGGCTGTGCTTGTTGATGAGTGTCTCATCTCGGCTTTCATATCAGATGTTACTTCTATTAAAGAAAGTGAATTTGTATATCAAGATCCAGTGGTGGTAGCACTGTTTCCAAATAGTTTGAGACTTTCAGTGTGATTTACATGTTGGTATGGGTTTTAATGGTGGTACTGGTTTCGCCTCATTCTTAACCAATTATATCTGTTTGCAGTAACTGGATGACGCAGCAGCCGACACGTTGATGACCGAGTCTGTGCATTTGTGCTGTGCCATCAATCTTGTGAGCAAGAGACTCCAGCTGTCATTCAAATCATGTGATTACAGTTTCACAGCTGGCCTGTGCCACACATGCCACAGCATGTTCTGAATTACTTGATGAGAGGCAATTTACTGTACTAATGCCCTTGTGCTTCTCGGAGAAAGATAAACATTTATGTCTAACAAAACCCATCCAGATTTTAAAAACTGGTTTGAGCTACGTACATAGAATAATCTGCTGTCTTTGTTTAGAATTCACACATGATGTCATTGATAATTTGTATAAATGTCAAAAAACAAAATGTTTTGCATCATGGGTGTCAATGAGCAAGTTTCTGATTCAGCAAAAAAGTTGTTAGTGTCAATTCAGATCGCTGTGCAGGGTGCTGAACCAGTATCAAGATAAACTATTTATTTCTGACAAAATCCATTCAGATTTTAAAAACTGGATTGTGCTACGCGTATAGAAGAATCCACATTAGAGCCTTTACATTTCTCTAATTTGTGAAAATCTTGGGACGATTAAGGGCAGAAAGAGTGAAAATTTGGTGGCCATACATGGTTTTGATTAGAATTCACACAGAATACCACTGATAAATTGTAAACATGTAAAGACATTGTTATTTTGCATTATGGGAGTCAATGAGCAAGGTTCTGATTCAGCAAAAAAGCTGTCAGCGTCAAATCAAACCGCTCTCCATGGTGCTGAACCCGTGCCCACAAACAAATCTGCATCTGTTTAATCATTGTTTATTTCCAGTCTCAATACAATATTAAATCCAATAGAGGAAAAACAAACAAAATATATTATCATTATTAATAAATAGTCTTTAAAAAAAATTTTTGCTGTGTCGTTTGTCATTTTTAGCTCAATCAGTATAAAGCTGCTGTTGACAACACCAGAGCAGTGGATTTGAACATTGAAAAATTGATTAAATATTTGGCTTTGATATAAAATAAGTTGTTTGCGATAGAAATGTCTTCTAAATTATGCCTAATAATTTGAATTTGACAGTTTAGGACCAAATTCAAAAGGACTACATAGAGTAGTGCGCTGTGAGCCGTTTATAAAGCAGTAATCAGACTCAATATCTTTCTGTCTTATATTATTTCCCACCTTCTGTTCTGTCATGCAGCTTATGCTGGCCACCACACGCACTGGGCTCTTTCAAAGTTTTAATGCGCTATTCATATCAGTAAACTGCAGTCATCAAAGAGGATCACTGGCCTGACCTCGAGTGTGATTCATTCCACCCACCGTAACTCAAATCTGCACTTATACCAGAGAAAATGTGATAAAAAGCTTGCCATTCCCTAAACTTGTTTTATTGAGTAACCAAACAATGATCAACTACGCGTGTAGTTATTTTAGCTTTATTCTGATGTCAGTTGAAGAAGGCAGAGACATTCCGCCCATGTTCTGTACAGTAGCCAAGGGTGAAGGGGCTTCTCAACAACCGTCTGCCATTCCTGATATCCCCCCATATGTCATCTTTGCCATCACTCAAAATCAGCCAGCAGCACGCAAATTGTTCATTTTCCAAGCGCAATGTAGGACAAATGTGCAGCCAGATGTTTGGGGAGACACCGAAAGGCTTGAGATGAAAGGCTACAGCGCTTTCCGGCATTGCCCCGAGTGGAGTGTGGCTTGCCAGGCAGACGCTGGTTCAATAACAGATCTGCCTCTGGCTGGGCTTGAACACGAGTCCTGCGCTCCACACCCAGGGGTCAGTGGAGAGACGGACCTTCCAGTCCCAGTTTTTCCCCCATCTCTTTTTCCCTTAAAGCAGGTGGGAAAAACAGTGCCAGACTATAAATAACCACCACAGGCACACTGAAAAGAGTCTCTGTACCTGCTTCTGAGTAAATGCTAATTGTGCTAATATGCAGGTGGTAGAAATGCTAAAAAGAGAGTCAGGAGCTGCTAAGAAGTTGGACTAAATTCGGGAGTATAGTGTCCAGCCTGGGGCAAAGGCACGCTATGATTAGTGAAAGGAGCAAGTTGTAATCCGCCTGTGCATTAATCAAAATGATAATGCTTCCATTTGTGATTACTGCTCGCTCCTAGCCCTGCACACAGCCTGGCCCATTTGTTTTCATGAAGGTAGATGAACATTGATCTAAAATAAAGTCCAAACACAGAAATCTACAACAACTTGGAAACTCAGGCTGGGAAATCTGGTGACACAGGTGAGCTGAAAATGGTGAAATAGGTTGTTCAGACTTGACTTGTCTTATATTTAACACGCTATTGGAAAAAATGTAAATAATGTAAACAATGTACATAATTTACAACATTTAAATAATCAATTATTTTGCATAATGGGAGTTAATAGGCAGGTTTCTGTGCTATGGCGTCAGTTCAGATCGCTGTCCATGGTACTGAACCAAAAATATTAATTTAGCTCTATTTATTTATTTGTTTTGTTTTTTATTTCAACATGGACAATAAATGTATTTTCTTAGTTTTTTGTAAAAAAAAAAAAAACTTTTTATTTTCCTTTATTTGTTTGTCTTATTATTTTAGAAATTTTTAAATATAGATCACATATTTTTTTAATGATGATGAAGCTTTACAAACTGTCCAATAATCCCAAATTCTAAAACAAAGCTAGAATTAAACACCACAACGCTGTTTAGACTTGCTTGTGCTTGGTTCTTCTCACCTATAGCTTCAGCTGAGTTTGTGCTTGCCGTGCGATAAATCAAAACGGGGGGAGAAAAAAATCCTGTAAAGCTCTGTGCATTCAGCCATGTCAGTTTTAAATAAGAAAATGATAACAGAGAAAAGGGGATCTGCCACATTTAACACAGGAAAACGCAAGCTAGCACCTTATTAGAATGTATGAAACAATTCATGAGGTTGCTTTGCGGAGTGCATACTCCACTTGAAGTTAACTGCTAGTGAAAGGATTTTGATTTATTTATTTTATGACTAAGAAAGTCAACGACAAACAATGGGAATGGGAAATGCCACTATAATTTAGTAGTCCTGCTGGAGTCCAACCGCATTGTGCTAGAAGAACAGTTCTTTTTTCTACCCATCCTAACTTGAAAAGGAGTCAAAGAGTATCTAACTTCATGAGAATACAGTTTAAACCAGGCATGTTCTAGTAATGTGACTCGTATCGATTTCCACAGAAGGCAGACATCAGATTCTCACCCGATGCCGAAGGGAGCCAGAAGACTATTGTTTTTGGAGCAAGGGCAATCATTTGATATCATCAAACTGTAATGAATCTAGGAGAGAAGAGTGTCGGTTTTAAAATTAAAAGTGTCCTTTGTGACCATAAACAGGTTTGTGAGCGTAGCCCTCTGCCCCTCAGCTAAAGCAAGACTCCATCCTCCGCCGACTCTTAAATGACACTCATTCGAGATTTCATATCTAAAAAAGACAAAAAAAAAAATAAAACTTCACAAAGTCTAAAAAAATTAAAATGTCAAGGACTGTGACGTAAAAACGTTGACGCATTTCACAAAAGTACAGTAAAACTATCAACCAGGCCAACAGTATAATTTCACCATTACAAGAGTTGAAATGATGCAAGTTATAATAGTAACTCTGGTATGAGTCATTTTCTTTCAGTAATTGGATAAAAAATATCATCAGCTTGTAAAAAGAACTTTTGTTATCTGTAATGCATTTGCACAAAAATTCTAAGTAGGAGACATTTGAATCTCAAAAGCTGTTTCATGACATAGCAAAAAAAAAAAAAATCAATAATGAATCTATTACTGTCTTTCAATGATGATGAAAAGCAGTCACGTATTAAAATATAAATACATAGGATTAGGATTTGGAGCCCTGGTTTTGATTCCGAATTAAGATAAGGAAAAAGGACTTCTGTAATCTGTAGCAATGCATTTGCACAAAAACTCCAAGTAAGAGACATTTGAATCTCCAAGCGGTTTCATGACATAACAAAAAAGATCAATAATCCATCTATTACTGTCTTTCAATGATGATGAAAAATCACATGTTTAAAAAAATAGATGTAGGATTCAGAGCCCTCATTTGTATTTGAAATTAGGATTAAGAAAAAAGGACTTTAATCTGTAGTAATGCATTTGGACAAAAATTCCAAGTAAGAAAATTGAATCTCCGAACTGTTTCATGACAAAGCAAAAAAAAGTCAATATTGAATCTTCTGTATCACTGTCTTTCAATGATGAATTCCATGTATAAAAAAACGAAATAGGATTAGAATCTCTGGGCTGTTTAATGATTTAGCAAAAAAAGAAAAAAAAAAAAGAAAAGAAAAAACAATAACTATGGTCTATCAATGATGATGAAAAAGCAACACATAAAAAAACTATAAATAAATATAAATACTATAAATAAATAGGATAAGGATTAGGAGCCCTAATTTGGATTTGGATTTAAATCTGTAGTAATGCATTTGCAAAAAAATTCCTAGTAAGAGACATTTGAATCTCCATACTGTTTCATGGAATGTCAAAAAAAAAAAAATCAATAATGAATCCATTATAGTCTATAAATGATGGCGAAAAAGCAATCACATAAAAAAAGAACAAAACTAGGATTCATAAATCTGAAATGATTTCATAAATCTGAATTAGGATTCAGACAGAAAATAACGCTGATGTGTCACATGGCACCTGTGGATCCAATCATCAACCTCCTTGTAACCCCCCAAACAAAGTCATGAGTAATAAGGCGGCGTCTCGCAGTGGCAGCGCCAGATTTCCCCGACCCGGGTGAACCTCAGATCAATGAGCGTTTGTTGCTCGCATCCGCCCTGCAGAAGTCAACGGTCCAATATGTCAGAGCTGCCGGTGGGAGGAGCCTCGTCCTTTTTCCCGTCTGATGAATACATTCCTAGTAAAAATCCGACAGGAAGTGCGATAAAGCTTGTGTTTTCTCAGCCGACGCAAGGTCAAGCACATTCCTCTTAAATCCCGAGGCCTTTTTAACACACACACAGACTAGAAAAAAAAAATAGCAAGGACTTTGAAATCACACTGTGTCCTTGCAGGGCAAAAGAGAGCCGTTGTTGATTGGTCCAGCCACTAATTTGTATGGCTGCTTCCTATCGCTTAGCTTTTTTTCCTCCTCACTTAGACTTAGGGTGGAGAAACTGCTGGACCAGGAACTTAACAGGTTCTCCTTCCACCTGCCAGAGTGGCGCGTGAGAGATAAAGAGCAAAGCCTTGGTAAAGAGGCTGAATTTGTCAACCACACAGTGCTGTGAGCTCCCCTCGGGTAACGTAATGAGTTTAAACCCGGTGAAAAATCAACAGCGCAGATAGAATAACCCGAGAACATAACATCTGAAATGGATTTTGCCTTCAGAAAGATGCCTTTTAGCCAAAAGATCTTCTGCTCTGGGTTCTCAAATGTGATAAATATCTTACAAGCTCTATTCCTGTAATGGCTTCTGGAGCCGGGAAGAACAAGCAAATCGTGCTTTTCTATTAGATTTCTCCACTCTTTATTGATGTAATTGGTCCCGGTAAATGGATCGATGAGCAGGTGCTGCGATGTGTAAGAGCTCTAATCCTTCTCCATTCTGAAATTTACAGGTGGAATCATGTCTTTAATGGATGTATCCCTCATAAACCCAGCCATAATAGGGAGGAGATCGACAAGACTAATCCCAGTCTTGATTTCCATCATCCTGTTCATCTCTCAGGAGCCTGAGAAGATATAATTACACATTTTTTACAGACTTTCCACATCCACTTCATAACCTATTATGCCTTGACCACCATACCGCTGAATAGCATTCGAAGGGAATGAGCTGTATTCTCAAAGATCTATTTCCTTCTTAAATGTTCCGCATTGTGACCCCTCGGGGTGGAACCGGCGTTTGATCCTAATGATGGCGGTGGGCTTTGTGAGCCCACAGCAACAGGTCGCCTGTGTATAATGAGCCCATTAAGTCCCACGAGGAGGAGAATTTGGCAGCCACGACACCAGAGCCGTCTGACATATTGGAAGGGATTCGGAAAGACACGTTGCAAAAGAGCCGGAGGAGAATGTAAAGCCGTGGAAAATTGTCACTGTTCTGAAGAACTTTACGTTGCCATAGATACTACGTGGCCTTTTCACTGGGTTACTGAATAAACACATTACTCTGGCACTCCAAGGCAGGTGAACACAACCCAAAAATCAATGATGAGGAGGTGAGTGGGCAGCTATGCAGACTAGAAGAATACTTCACGGCGATGGAGAACTAGATGGAAGCTCAATGAGAGTTCCTGGAGCTTAAGGCGCAGGGAAGACATGATGTATGGAGGGAGCAAACGGCAGCCTGGTGGAGTTCCACAAGTGCTTACCGAGCCATCATTCTTCAGCGAGAGATTATGTTTAACTACGTGAGGGCCACAGTACAAAGCACAAGTTGCATTGCATTTCAAAGCAGGGCTATGATGCTCGCAACACCAAGATTGGGGATTTGAGGGAGGAAAAAAGGTAGGAAAGAAATACGGGAAAAAGGGAGAAAGAAAGGAAGTAAAAAGGAAGGAAAGAAGGGAAGGAAGGATGAACAGACGAATACACAAACAAATAGAAAAAGATATAGAAAGAGAAAGAGAAAAAGAGATACAGAAACAGAGAGACAAAAGAGACAAAAGAGATATACAGAGCGAAAAAATGAAATAGACAGAGGGAGAAAAAGAGTTAGACAGTCAGAGAAAAAATGATAGACAAATACAAAAGGATGGATAGATAAATAGATAGATAGATAGATAGATAGATAGATAGATAGATAGATAGATAGATAGATAGATAGATAGATAGATAGATAGATAGATAGATAGATACGTAGATAGATACGTAGATAGATACGTAGATAGATACGTAGATAGATACGTAGATAGATAGATAGATAGATAGATAGATAGATAGATAGATAGATAGATAGATAGATAGATAGATAGATAGATAGATAGATAGATAGATAGATAGATAGATAGATAGATAGATAGATAGATAGAAAGAGGGATAGATACGTAGATAATTGTCACAGCCCTTATTAGTATAATTGTAGCCGTTTATCTCTCTGAAAATATCTCTGTATGTATACATAAAAGTGTACACAACGCGCGCGCGCACACACACACACACACACACACACACACACACTGATTAGCAAACATGCACACCTACTCAGGCCTACACACTTTCAACCACACAATTCTTTGATTAAACATACTTGATATGTCTTGTAATTGGGCAAAACTTAAAATCACATGCAACATTTTAGGCCAAGGCTGAGGTAACAATTGGAGCTAAATTGCAATCACCCTAAACTCTAAAACCACAAAGAGAGAGCAGACATTGCGCTGGGGAAATTACAGCCACTTGCTCACACCGCTAAAATTAACAGTGAAGAGTTCAAATGGATTTAAAGCCCCTCAGCCTTTCATTTATTTCATATTTTTAGCTGCTGAAAAACACACCCGGTGAGACCTATGCGATTCTTAACAAAACCATTGCCGGATTATTAATAACTTGAGATTTGCTAATTAGTCGCAATTAATGGGTTTGAAAAACTTAAACATACAGTATTCCCTAAGAATAATATTCTTTTTTGTGCAAAGGTCTAATTTCCTGTTGTAATTACTTGTATTCATCAATCAAATTTCTACAGCTGCTTCCAATATTGAGTCAAGCTGGAGCCAATCACTGAAACTCTGGGACTCAAGACAGACACACCATTTAATTGATGACCAGCCAATCACAAAGCGGGATTTTTTTGTGTCTGCTTAGTTTGCTTAGGTATTGAAAATAACAATACATTATTTATTTCAGTGTTTGTGTTTATTGTTATACTTTTCTTATTTTTATCTAAAGCATTCTAATTTTTTCGACTCTGATAGCAAACTTTTTCACCTGTTTTTTTACAGCATTTTAGCGCACTGCCGAGCCTATTATACGTACAGCCTAATATAGTTAAGATCAAATTCAATGCAAATTAACTGTCCAAACATTCAAGGTCGGCATTTCTCATTTTTGAAACTGTGAGCCTTTTTCTTTATCATCAAATCCTCATTTTTTCAATGTTACACTATTCATGACTATCTAATGCTTCGGTTTTTGTCCTTTTACAGAACAACTTCCTTTTGCCACCCACGTGCGTAAGAAGTGAAACTGATTAAATGACCTCGTAGGGATAAATACATACTGCGCAATCCTAGAAAAACGGATTAGGATTTAGATGCTGACTGTAGGTCATTTGAGGTTTGCAGTTTGTTGGTATTGTTGTTGTGTTTTGTGGTGTTCCTGTGAGAAAATGCTCTGAATAAAGCCATCATAAAGACAGCCAGCCACACCGGCGAGGTGTGATAATTCCCACAAGGCAGTGCGTGCTCCTCCTGTCAGAGCAAGATTTGTGCCATTGGATGATCCCCGAACCCGAGGCTAAGTGCTGAGGCAGCTGACACTTTAGCCATTACATAAGACAACTACTACACATACACGCAACTACAAACAACATGTGAAATCATTGGAACTTTTAAACGGTGCGGGCTGTTAGCTTGAATGAGTAATGTCCAATGTGCTTCTGAAACCAGCAGCTAACTTTTAAAATATACACATTTATATAGGTTTACGGAATTTGCACGTAAAAGTTACATCAGCAAAACTTTAAAACTCAACTTTGAGTCTGGAAAATTCCCACTAGGTGTGAGTAAGAGAGTCACACTGTGTGTGTGTGTGTGTGTGTGTGTGTGTGTGTGTGTGTGTGTGTGTCCTGCTCTGTTATTGGTTGTGTACCCCACCTTCAAACCCAGACTTGTTTTGATTGGCTGCAAAAAAAGAAGAAAAAAAGAAAACAAACAGATGGATTGTTTTGGTTTTTCTTTAAATTCTCCCTTTTTCTCAATTTGGCAACGACAAAAATGTAGATTTGATTCGCAGAGAACAAATTGCCAATGTATGTTTGAAATATAATATTAGATTAAAAAAGTTGTGTTATTTTTCGATTTTTTTCTTTATTTAAAACATTATAGCTTTAAATTCTGAGAGCAATAATTTGTTTAACCAGCGTTTTATAGTGTTTTAGCACGTTATTGAGTGAATTTCAGCCTAAAGAAAATTAAGATAAAATTCAATAAAAAGCACATTCAAGGTCGACATTTGACACTCATCAGACATGAGACTTCAAAATACTTTACTTGTAATCAATTACGGTATTTAGGAAAAATAGTTGGTGTGCTTTTTGTATGTGCTACTCCGGGAACACAAAGATCAGGACTATCCACATAAATGAGCGCAGACGGTGAAAATGCGGTTTGCATGCACAAAACTAATATCTTGCCAATTCTGTCTTTGTATTCTTCACTGTCAAGCTGAGATCCAATTGCTTTATTTGTGAGCACAAGGAGAAGCCCATGTGCGGCAAGAATTCAGCTCCATTTCCTATCCAATTTCTATAGTTTGTCAACATTGTGCTGAATAAAATGAATAAAGGCTCAACTTCTTCCCTGCTTTTCCAGGTTGGTAATTAGGTGAAGGTGATTTTCAGGAAGCTGATGAAACGCGGCAGGACGCCTCCGCAGGATTCTGATTAACCCACTGACAATTTTTACAACTCGTTTCGACTTTTTCTTGTCAGACTTTGTAACAATCCATTGCCATTCGTATTTTGAAGTTAGTTAGTTTAAGTCTATAATGACATTTTCACAGTGACTAGGTTTTTTTTAATTAAATAATTTCATTGTAACTAATTAATGACAGCTGTGCATCAGCTTGTTATTTACTATTTGTACTTTTATATGCTGTTTTTCATTGTTAACTAGTTGTTGAAGGTGTGTTGTGGACTCAACTTTGTAAAAGTGCGTCCTCCTCTTCCGAGCTTTTCATCTCAACTTTTGTACTTTCCTCAAATTCAAATTTTTTTTACTGAATCGATTGAATCTTTTGAGGGTCTTCATTTTGTCATCGTTCATTGTGGAAAAGTTTTTCTTAAAATGTGTGTCTTTGATTCACCTTTTCATCTTCAAAGTTTGTACAAAGTCAAAATACAATTATTTAGTTTTTTTTCCCTCTTTTTTATTCTTTTGATTGCTGTACTATATTCATTTTTTTATTCTACTATAATTTTTCCCATTGACTTTTTCTCCTTTGTTTATCAGTGAAACGTTGTTTAAACTATAAGCACGTTAGAGATTTATATTTTTATCGACTGAACTCGGCTTCTTCTTATCTATTATGGTTTTCAAGTTATTACAGTTTAAGCTTGGGCTCCATTTTTCAGAGGATCTTTGGTTTTAATGAAGCCTCTTAAGAGAAGCCTTTTCTTTTGTTACTACTAGGTATATCAACTTTTATCGCTCAAAAAACCTACATACAAAAAAGACAGAAATGTACAGAATGTGGCTCCTTTCAGAAAACCTGCTTATTAAACAACATGAATATTATTATTATTTATTTTTAAAATTATTTGAGTTATCATTAGCGCCTTGACAGGACAAATCGTTTTAGACTAGCGCGATCATCTCTCCTAAATAATTTTTTCAGCAAAATTAAGTAATTACTAACCAATACTTAAAGTAGTCCAAAATCAAGCCATTCCAGAAATATTTACTTATATATTAACTATATTATAATAACTATATTGTCATTAATCAAATTGTGACATGTTATGACAATTGTAACATACAGCACGGGAACACACACAATCCTGCCAATACATTTAATATATAAATTACATAATTCAAACTGGTTGTAATGGGACTCTATGCAACAAGCTACAACTACCCTGGTCAAATGTATTCCTTTGCTATTTTGTCAATTTTAGTTACTAATAACATTTTCAAGACAGGAGCAGTTTGTCTTTTTGTTTTTTTTTAAGACCTCCTCACCCTCCAGCCGATCAGCTGATCATTACACACCCATGCTGCTCCACACATCACGCAGGCCGGGAACCAGGGACTCGCCATTACAACCCTGGTGTTAGTCTTAATCATTATTCGCAATTGATGTGTGGCCTTTAATGGTCAGCGAGGGAGCCGGTGAAGCAAAACTCCAAACGACTCACTTAGTATCACTCCACTAAAGTGCGGGATCGGAGAAGACAAGGCCTTGTCCTGTCATATAATCTCCATCCGGCAAATGAACGGCAGCCTCCCTCCTGTTTACGCTCCCAAACAGCCTTTCAGGGAAGACCAGACATTTATTCATCACTTGCGCCAACGATGCTGATGAAAGCAGAAGAGCCACCTATTTGCTTTCCCACCCCACGCAACCTCCCATCGCCGTTGCGTCGGCCTGGCGGATGGGCCGTACCTCGCCGCATGCATTTTTAACAGGTCCATTATTAACAGGTGCTTTGCGGTGTGGGATGCATGATTTATGCGTGCCATTTGCGAGCGCGCCCATCTCCACTGGAAGAGAGTGTAGTCTCCATTAGAAAAAGAGACTGGCCTGGATTGCACTACGGGGCGCAGCAGCCGTGAGAATACGCCGTAAGATTAGAGGCTTTGCACTTAATGCTCCACTATCCGACACAAATTAGATCAAATGCTCCTCATAACCACCACTGCAAACCGCCATAACCACAGTCCTTGGTTTTAAAAACCCTTGTGTGTGAAAACACATCACGCGCAGCAAACCTGTAATTTCAAATGTGAATCAGCATAGAGATGAGGTCTGTAAAAACGGCCTTTGCAATTGAGGCCGATATTCATAGAAAACAAATAATTTGGAAATCTAACCTGTAGCTGCCTCCTGGAGTGCTTTCTGACGCTTTTATTCTCTTGAAATTACAAAACGGCATTTCGGCATTGGAAGGTTCACCATAGACAATACGACATACGCACCTGGTTCCTTCTGGCTCCACAGGCAGCGGCAACCTCTCTCCTCACAAATCAGCTTCACCGACTCTACGTGTCTTTTCATGTCTGGTTTGAAATTGCAGCCAATGAACAAGCTCCGTCAGAAAACACACAATTCACTTCTAACCCCTTGCTGCATCCTCAAAGATCCATTTCAATAAAGCTCAGAGTCCTTTTTTTGTTTTGGACCCTGCAGCTTCTGTGGCTTTGTTCACACTTTTGTTCTACTCCTCCACCCAACACGCTTCAGCACACCACATATAGTTACTTTTAAGACTGCTGCTGTCTTTTATCAATAGAAAAAGCCTAAACATGTATTTATATCTTGAAATACAGCATGCTTAATAGCTTGACGTTATTAGATGCTTGAAGAATAAGTCTAGAATGGTTGCTTCACAATTTCGGCAAAGCAACAACTACGTTCAATTATTGCCCAATTTAATTTGCAATCCACTTTTTCCATTTCTGAGCCACGGGGAGCTGGAGTCAATCCCTAAATGACAGGTGGCCAATCAGAGGTCAGGACACATTTTTTGTGTCAAAATTGTATATTAAATTTCCTAATTTCCATTCAATTTGTTATTAACTGATACTATTGTACACCAAAATTTATGTTTTGATAATTGTAACATGTCACAAATGCAAATGATACATTCCACAAAAAAATTACCTTTGTAGAATGACATAATTTGGCTTTATGATCAGAATTGTAATATTTGGCCAATTCCATACCAAATAGTTTCCAGCTTCATACATTTTATAGACAGTAGTCGAATTATCAGACCTATTGTATTTCTAGAGTTAGTATTGTATCCTTCTTAGATTATTCCCAAAGTCTGGAAGTGTGTGTTCAGGAAAAAAAAAATGTATATTCTTGTAGTGCTAATTTATAATTTTATAGTAGTTTTTCTTTTAATGTAGAAATTTAATGTACAATGCAAATCAAATGCACTTATTCATTTATAGTAATGCAACAATCGCGTCACATCCAATGCATCATCCAAAAAACAAATATGCTTATCGTTCTTCCAATAAAACTCTCCGTTATATTCCTAATATTTTTAGAAAACCTATACATTGTCAATCATCAAACTAAGGGACCATCTGGCCAACTTTGAATTAACACCAGTCCTTTTTCATTTTAGCGTGTGTGTTATTTTTCTTGTAAGGTTCTCAATCCTTTTTCCTGGAAGCCGGTGTCCTGCAGAGTGTAGTGCCAACCTTATTAAAAAATAACCTTGAACCACATAATGAAGTTCCTGCAACTCTCACGAAGGTTTTCAAGAAGGTTGGAGATAATATGCACAGGACCTTGGTCTGTCAAGAGCCAATTGAAGCTTCCCACCATAATGAGTGTATAATGTTTTAGTATTTAAACTCACTTTGAAACATCAGGATTTGGATTTAGACTACATATCACACCTCTGGAACCTTCACCATACCAAGTCATCATCCAGGCTCTATAGTGTGGAACCATCTGATTAGCATGACTTTCTATTTCCTTGTTTTTTTCCCCACTCATCCATTTTCTGTTTTGCCCATCATTGTGTTTTTTATGAAACAGCCTCAATTTCCAGTTTGACCCAAGGCGAACAATGTTTTGCACCAGATTCTCCCACTCAATTAGCTGCTGCCTGGTTGTTGTGGATTCGTCACAGCGTTCGGGATGCTGGGTTGCTTCCTAACTGTTGTGGTTAAGCGTGAGAAGTGAGATGCATACTAACTACGCCGCTTTGCTCGCGTGCTTTTTTTGGCACTTTTTCCTGGATTGAAATGAGACGTTTTCAGTGGAACGCAAAACTAGTTTTAATTCACAAACCTACGTGAGATTAGCATATCAGAAATGTGCATGGTACAAATTATTGAAGCAAAATACACTAATTAATGGATGATTTTTTTTTTTATTTCATGCATCGTTGATTGGAGAAATGTCATAATGATGGAGGTGACCTGGTGGCGTAGTGTGTTCAAGACTCAAGATCGAGGCTTGTTTAGGTCAATTCTCTAGCCTGGGTTTCCTCCAGGTCTCTGTTTTCCAGTCTAAAAACATAAATTCAGTATTTAGGAGTGTGTGAATGTGTGTCTTGCTCTGTGATTGGTCACCAATCCAGGTTGTGAGCCACGCCTTATTTTTGCACTATAAGAAAGATGCTATAATTTCATTGTACATGTTTATAACTTACATTGTATGTGCACAATGACAATAAAGGCTATTCTAATCTTTTGTGTTCTATTCTATTCAGAAATCAGAAACTTTATTGGCCAAGTTGCGAATTACAACAAGGAATTGAGTTTGGTCTGACTCCGTCTTTTCCCTCTTTAACATATATTAGCATACATATATGAATATAAGAAAAAACATAAACAGTGACATGAAATGAGTAAAGCATAAATAACGTTATTGCACATTCTTGCGTATGTATTGCACATTTTATTCTATTCTATTCAGGCCCAGAGCTGCTGTGATTGGATCCAGCTCCCCATGTACCCGAAATAGAAAAGTGGATGAATGACATACGGTATTTGCACATTATTTATGCTTATACTACTCTATTTATTATTCTGTGTCAGTGACTGTGTCAGATCAAAAAGGGTTAAAGCTCCAAAACACTTTACACAAACCTTTTTGATCCGAAGCTGTCGGTTACTGACAGGAAAGCAAGGTCGGCAGAACCAGCAACCGATCTCACTTAAAATGTGACTCTTTGCGGAATTAAAAACCAAAGCGAGGATTAAATGCCGATGTGATTTATGATGCAAGGTGCTGTCATTTACTAGCTCGCATTTCCTCTTGAAGTCCAGAAGTTGTGTGTTTTTGTGCGTTTCAAGTGAGTTTCCCCATGTAGTGCAACTACAGTTGATGCAAATGAGAAACTGGAAATTAAAAAACTTAAAACGGAAATAGAAAGGGAAGCCGGCCATTAAAAGTGCAGTGGCATTTTGAGACTTTGAAGTGCGAGAAAGATCTGTGAGGGAAATTTGTCCTCAAATCATCCACTGTTCAGCGTGGAAGAAAACTGATACGAACATCTATTCTTTGTTCTTAAATCCTCTGATAATTCCTGTGAGGCAAATGTATCACATCTTCACAGAAATGAGAGTTTTGTTACAGTTTCTCTGACTGCTTTACATCACAGACAGAGGGGGAAATTACCACTTACAATTTCTTTTTTATATCAGTGGGTAATTGTGCATTATTCATGAAACGGTTTAATAAAAACTGTTTATAAACAGAAATCCTCTTCAACTAAGATGAATATATTTTGAGGCAAAGATATCTTAGAAGAAATAATTGAATTTTTTTTATTTTATAGAATAAACACTTTTTAGATTAAAGTCCAATTTTAAAGACGTGCAAACCTGGGATGGATTGAATAAAAGAAGGTCATCACATCAAGTCATCTCATAAAATGTAGACAGATTATAAGAAAAATAAGTTCTTAAAAACAAATCAACCCTGCAAAAATAGATTTATACAAAATCTGAATATTAATTATCTGCAGCACTTTAACCAAAAAAATCCCGCATTAAGAATTTTAGGCATTTTTGTGACTCACAAGCGGACCAAATTTTCAACCATACACTTTCTGAACCAATTTTCCATTTCTGGGTCTGGGGGAGCTGGAGCCAATGAATCACTGGGCCTTAAGTGTACACGGCTAATCACAAAGCAAGACACACACACTCACACTCACACCTATGTGCACTAGTCCAGACTCCTGACCACATGTTTCATGTGGCGAGAAACCCTGAAGAAACCCAAGCAATCAAACTTCACACAGAAAGACCCCAACCAGCTCTCAAACTTAATCCGAAAACGAGTTGTTCTTGCCGCGAGACATAACCGTGCATAAATCTACTTCAAGCAACTAGTCAGGAGTTATTCGAAATGCACAAATGCAAATCCGTCCCCGCTATCGTTTGCTCACACACTTAAAAAAAAAAAAAAATCATAGAATGATGCCAAAACTCTAAGCAATTTCACTAAGCGCACCTAGCAAATAATCGTGTTACTGACCGAGCGTTCACCTTCTTACCAGCAGCATACCTGTAATCTGACACATTGATGAACATAAAATAATCCGGTGAAACAAGCGCCTCCGTGAGCTTAGACCTTGGCACTGACTTCAATAAATATCGAGTTTGAAAGTATGAAACAAACAATGCAAAGCTTGCTGAATGTAATTTTTTTTGCCAGTTTAATGAGATTAGATTTTGGGCATGAAACCCAATTTTGTGCAAATGAATTCTTAATATTGCGCCGTGGCTGGGGTGTTGACACGAGGTTGTTTTATTCAGTTTCGAGCATGACATTTTAATTCTCTGCGGTGTCGAAGGTCCCTCATGTTTAGTAGGACGTTTTCCGAGCGCTTAACAAAACTTTTAGAGAAAAACAGCACGGAAATATACATATTCATGCCACTAGCTGTGGAAAAAGCATTCAGTCTTTTAGCTAATCAAATAACTGCTCAAAACATGTCAAATGGGCTTTGGTTACTTTTGAAAGTTTTTAAACAGCGCTGACAAAGTTGGGAGCTAAAGTTACTTCAAGATTAAGTTACTTGAAAAGTGCATTCAATAGTCGTACAAATAAAAGTGATTTTAAAAGTTTGGTTCAAAAAAGTTTTTTTTGTTATATCAAACATTTTTGACTACATTCTTTCTGTCCAGTACAGGTTGTGGACATTCACAATCCTAAGACCCAGAAATGGAAAAAGCAGTTTTAAAATGAACACCAACTATTGGTTTTCTAGTTAAAATAATATATATACAATTGCTAGATTTTACATTACAACTAAAATAACATACATTTTTGGCCTAAATGTATTAGTCAATATGTTTTTTTTTTTTTACATTACATACAAAATGTACTTGTAAAACTATACACTATGTACAGTGTTTTTATTTTTTTTATTGACTTTACAGTTTTATTTATTAACACCATCTATTTAAAACTAAATGCTATTAGCAATACTGAAAATTCATCATACATAATTAACAAAATGACAAAGTGGGTCATATAAATATTAAATTGTATTATGATTAATATATCCGGGCATACGATGAATACCTCACATGGTGAAAAGCTGTGCCACTTTTTTACGGTAAGCGACTTATTTATTCATATATATTCTGAATGCGTAAATGTTCTTTTGCAATACAATCTGAGGCTAATGAAGCCACACGATATCAGCATGAAGGAACAATCCAACTTTGTATTCAGTAATAATTAAGCAACACATTCATTTTCCACATACAATGATCCATGACATATTACACAATTCATTAATTTACTTAAAATAACATTATTAAGCTGCTTTATTATTTCTGTATTTTGCTGAAAAACCCACTGAAGCCAAAGCGCCACAGAGGCGCGGTACAATTTTTTGGCCAACCAATCACAGAGAAGGACACACACACACACACACACACGCACTGGCAGTCTCCAAATCTTATAAGATCTAATTCTCGTAGAGTTGTGAAGAGTACCTGAAAACCATACTTGATTAAAAGTGCGGATACCTTATTGTAAAAATTACTCCATTACAAGTGACCAATTCCAAGCAGTTTTGAGTAAAAGTTGTAAAGTATCACATTTTAAAAGAAGCATTTTACTTGTACTGAATGCAGGCTCGAAAAAACACCAAGACGTGGAAAAACAAGAAACTCATTTATTGGGTTTTATTTCCTAAATATAGAAATAAAATGTATCTAAATGCTTCAAATTGGAAGAACAAAATAGACGAAACAGAACAAAAAGTCAGTCTCAATCAAACTCAATTGTGCAAAAAAGTGCAACCGCTAATTCACGTGATTCAGCATCCACTACCTTCAGCAACCTGCAGATGGCGACATCGACTCATCCGCCCATTAAATTAACCGCGATAAAAAAAGATACCGACTTGTCACGTACATTCAAATGTAATGGGTAACGGTAAAGTAAACCTACTTAATAAAAAATGTAGTCAAGTAGAGAATAAAAATTGCTTTTTTTTTTGAGTGAGATTTTGAATATGACCACTAGGTATTGAAATATATTGAAAGCTATATTGAAATTGTGCTCTGCTTTTAACCCATCCAGTGACGTGCATGTACACACAGTGAAGTGAACACACACAAACCCGGAGCAGTGGGCAGCCTGCACTTGCTTAACACTTGCAGAACCAACCATAAATGGATTCGGACCTGCAACCTCTCAGACACAAGTCCACTACCACTGGACCACAACACCCCTTTGTATATTATACAAGTACAAAGTAGCCAAAAATACTTGAGTAAATGGACTTTCTCAATTTACTCAAGCACTTTACACAGCAGAAATCTGGCAAACACATAACAAAACGTACACAAAATCCGAGACTTTCCATGCATCCCACGTGCAAGTCCGAACTCTGTGACCAGCCACCGCGCGTAGCTCAGTACGCGGAACTCGCAGGAAATTAGTATTCATCTGACCCTAGACCTGTGCCTCAGATGTCTGGACACAGCAGAAAGCGCCGAGTGAATTATTGCTTGCCCTGGGGTTACTGGCAGTACCCACAATCCCTCTCTCTGGATCCCTGCCACCTAGACACAAGCCCTGGACCAGCGAGAGCAAACAAACATCAGCCCAGTCACAAGCGATGAAGAGTTCCCTCCTCAGCAGATCACCACGTCTGGTTCAAAGCGCAAGAAACCAAACAACCGGTGTCCTTTCCCGACGCCTCGGCCTTGCGGGAGCCGTTTATGGAGATTTGCTTGACATCTCATGCATATATTCCATTGATTAGCTCAGTCCGTTGGTCACCAAACCGGCTCATAGGGGAACGTTGTTTAAATAGTCCACGTTGGCTTTATTTTTAGAGCAAAACTCACAAGGTGCTCTTGACTCCAGCAGGCTTCTGAACACATGGCGGCTTTGCTCAGCTGCATGTGGGGAGGACTGCGCTCGGCAGGATGCTCTGTTTACATTCAGGTCATAAATCAATAGACCAGACTTTTCACGCAGTGAGCAGAGCTGCCAAACTCCACATCAAAGCGCCTGGTCGTATAGAGCGTTTCACAGTCAATGAGGAAACAAATGTGCCGAGGGTGAGCACCACAGCTCCTCCTGATCGCTCCGCCACGTGTCTGGATGCAAATGTTGGTGGAAAGTGTGTGAGGAATTGTTTGGGTGTACATGCTCATCGAGATCCAGGAGGATGGGGGGATTTGTTAGATTAGGAATACGCTACACTGCAAAATATCCACATAAAAAAATAGGAAAGTAAGTAAGTAAATAGTAAGTAAGTCAATTTTATTTATATAGCACTTTTCTCAGTCAGAATCACAAAGTGAGAGACAATAAGAGACAAATAAGAGACAAAAGACAATAAAATCATAAAATCAACAGGATAAAACCCAACAGTATAAAACTATAGAAGAATAAAAAATCATAAAAACAGTCCAAACCTAAATACGCTGTCGACTAAAAGCCTGTTTAAATAAATGTGTCTTCAGCAATTTTTTAAAACCATCAACCAAGTAATAAACAAAATGGGTGAAAAAAATGTAACCCTTATATTATGTACGTTTCAGAGGAACATCGATAATGTTCACAGGTCAATTTGCCCCGGGGCCTTTTATTATGCATATAAGTGTCATAAAAGTTGTAGCTGGGATTATAAATATGTGAAGTGAACCATTTTTTGTTAATATGTAGACTACACCAACTAAGACAAGCGGGAGAAGTTTCAAAGTGTAAAAATACTTTTAAGTATTTATTTCAAATATTTCTTTTTCATTTCATCTTTATTTGTTCTTTTTTTTGTAGTGGTAATGTTAAACATATTCCACCATAAGAACAGGAGAAGGAATAAGACTATGTCTTTATTTTTAAACTTTGAAAGGGGGGTTAATTTGACCCAAACACATATAGGAGGCTGAAATCAAGTTAAATTATTTGCTTTTCTCAAATTATGGGGTGAGAAAAATTTCATGGTAAGCTGACTTATGGCAAGACCTAGTTTCTCGAAGCAAGCAAATTAATATTTCTCTCTTAATTCTAAGCTAGTTAATTTTTCTTGTAAAAAAATAAAATAGATTTATTGTTTCATTTCAACATCACTGACAACATCTCAACATCAGTAGGACAACATCACTACCCACTACACCATTGTGCCCCCCCATACTCATAACACCTTTATTTACATGTAAATGTCTCCGAAACAGAAATGAATATGATCTAAATTGCACGGATACAAACTAAGAAAATATTCAGAAGAGTTCTGCTTTTCAACATGTGAAAATGTTCTCACGCCGTTGTGATTCGTAACATTCTGAAAAGCAGGCCACTCGTGAGTAATCTGATGTGGCGATGATGAGCGCTACATGGCAGGGGAGTGTTTAGAGTCGTTCTCAGCGCATTTCCCTTGCCTCCTGGGTAATTTTTTTGCAAGGACAAGTAAATCATGGGTCACTGTTGAACAGAAAGCACTCAAAATGATATCACTGCAAACAGGAGCATGACTGTATAGACACAGAATACTAATGGCGCCATAAAGCTAAAGCTCAGCCCATAGCCATCCCAACGCAGCACTTCCTGGCACTATCATAGAGCCCTTAAACACAAGTGTCTGCGTTCTTGACATTCAGAACAGAGGATACAAAATTTGAAAAAGACATTTTCAAGCATTTGGGATGTATCGAGCTGTATTTGAACCTAAAAACTGGTTTCAACATTGCCTGAATTCATTAGAACTAATGATTTTTATTTTATTGTTTATTTTATATAGGTTTTCAATCCAACAAAATGGACGTATCCACTCATCTCTTTCTAAACAATTACAGCTAATTTTTTAACTTGGCTGAAAAGAGTTTTCAGGAAAAAACAAATGACAGTAAGCAATATAAATCTTAAATATGAAACTTCTCTTGCTTGGCTTAATTGGCTTATAAAAAATATAATTATTCAATTAACATATTTGTAACACCATGCTACATGCTTATATTACAAGGATTATATCCGGGTCAAATTGACCCAGATGAAAAGTAAAAAAAAAAAACGTTGAAACTTCTCCTGCTTGGCTAAGTTAGTGTTACATACATAAACATTTTCTTATGAAATATGTGAACGGAATCTCCACATTCCAAAAATAACTTTTTGGTTTTTTTTGAGTCTATCTGACCCTTCAGACAAAATGGAAGCTAAAATGAGTCAGAAAGATCAAATACAATTTGTTTCTTTGCAACAATTAGATATACACCGCTGTCTCAGACTTACACACTCATTTCATACACACACACACATACACAGTACACACAAACCTTTTGGTTTCTGACACACAAACAGTATGCGTGTAATAAAAGGCTCCGGGTTCCTTGTTTGAGTAAAACCACATTACCGTAGTTGATCTTAATATATCTGGTAACTGTAGCAATAAATTCAAAAATAAAAAATTGTGAAAAATAGGATTAAAACAAATGATTAAAAATGCGTAATATGAAAAACTAAAAGTGGTCGAAGCTTTTCTATACTTTTGGTTGTAGTATTAAAGTTTGGCGAGAAACTAAAGTACGTATTAAGCACCTCTTATCGGCGTTAATTTTACGCCTTATTTTACAAAAACATTTTAATATTGCAAATACTCAGGACACACAGAAACCAGATATGGCAACACGTATTAAACACTAATTTAGTCTGCTCTCATTCAAACAACCCCATTTTGTGAACACTTAAAGTGAGATTGTCAATACTTGAACAAAATCTGCAATACAATTTTGTTTACAGATGTGCAAATTGGATTGAATAGAGAACTTTTAAAACATTCTAAAAAGCCTCAATGAAGCAGTCGTTTAGCTTCTTGGACCCCATAATCTGCTTGATGCAGTGATCCTACTCTTTGTGTTATTTAACATGAAGCGGCTTTGATACAGGCTCGGAAATTGCAGGGGACTTGAAGAGGTTCAAGGGTCGGACAGAAAGAGTCGAGTCACAGCGCTAATGAAACACGTAACAGCGCTGGTGGTCTCCAAATAAAGAGTCGTGGAACTCAACGCATGCAAACTAAGTCCATTACGTCGGTATATAAACTCATTTGTTTCTATCAGGGTCTGTTTGAGAATAATAATATAGCCCTATTACTCAGATTTTACTTTAATAATAAGTGTCCACATTTTATATTTTTTTATACATGATTTCAAAAGATTGTTTACAAACAGACAGAGACACACAGACGATTTTATTTTTTTACCTGTTAAAATGGGTGAGGCCTAATACATTCCTTCCAATATTTGGCTAATTGGAAGGCTACGTAATAAACCCTTGATTTTGAGATCTAATAAACAATTTTAGGATTCAAGTAACACAGAAAGCACAGCAAATGCAAATACCAGCTTTTAAATCTTACATCTTTGGATGCTTTGGTACATGGAAGTTATTGAAAAATCCTTTATTAGGAAGTTATAATGGTTTGAATATCAATATAAGATGTTATTGCACCAAATGTGCTATTATTCAGCAAAAAGAAAGTTGTGAAAAATTCCTAATTCATAAACAGATGATGTTTAACCAGATATGTAAATGAAATACAAGCATCGTTTAGAAAACTAAAGGCAGAAAGTTTTGAAAACTAGAAGATGTCTTTCTTTCGCATTGCCAATTTTCTGCATCAAAAAATGTTAATAAAAAACTAAGTGAAAAAAATCATCAACATTTTTGGGGTTCGTAGCAATCAAAGCTCAGCTCAGGATCTAGACTACTCAACAAGAGGCTCGGAATCGACTACTGACATTGAACAACACAGCACACGACCAGCTTCAAGAAGAAGGAGGAATAGAGAAACACATGAGGTGAGACAAGTGGGTCAACGTAACTAAAAACAGGAATCACAGTAAACAAGCTCTACAAAACGTGTATGTGCTTCCTTGACAGCGGTATATCAGTTTCAGTAGATTGTAACAGTTATATATATTTTCTACTTCACTTCAACAGACAATTAAACTGGGAACCGGCTCGAGATTCTATGATCAATGACAAGCTCTATTGATAAAGAACAAGCGTCCTTCATTGACTCCAAACTAAGAGTCTTGGTTTCCCATAATAACTGTCGTATTACAAATGTGATTTCAATTAGTGTTGGGCATTACTGTGATGAAGTATTGCCTGTGATCTGTCTCAATTACACACATTGTTCTACAGTCAATCGAACGGCGAATATAAAGGAAGTGCTTTGTTTTAAAAACAATAAAAACGATACAAATGAAAAACTTTATCACTATAATTTTGCACTTTTTTGTATATAATAAAAGGAAAATTGCATCTATCATTGTGAAATCACTGGTTGGAAAAAATAAATTTTGAGGAAAAAAAAAATTGAGGATTATATTTAGTAATGAGTGAGTGAGTGAGTGAGTGAGTGAGTGAGTGAGTGAATGATCTAAGGCCATGAAGAAACTTTAGATGTATGCAAAACTAAGCTGTAAAAATCTCCTTCGGTTAGATTTGACTGATTCCGTATTGCAGAAATAAAATAAATGTTTTTCGTTTTAAAATTCTTCCCCGAAAATTCCAATAATGCTTTAAAAAAAAAGTGCAATAAACCATATTAATGCAATAATAATACAATAAAAAAAAAACAATATTTTGACTATTTTTGTACATACAAACCACAATCGCATTTAATAGTTTGAAATCACTGGTTGAAAAGTATTAAGTAAAGCAAACTAAAGGAGAATGAGTGAGTGAGCGAGTGAGTGAGTGAGTGAGTGAGCGAGTGAGTGAGTGAGCGAGTGAGTGAGTGAGTGAGTGAGTGAGCGAGTGAGTGAGTGAGGGAGTGAGTTAGTGTGAATTAACTGATTCTGTTTTGCAGAAATGAAATAAATGATTTTTGCTTTAAAAATGTTCCCTGAATAATTCCTCTTAAATGCAGCAAGTGTATAGCAGCCACTCCTCACGGGCATTTGGCCTTTCACAAGAGGTCACGGTTTTTCCCGGCAGTGTTAACTCTCGAGTGTGTGGAGAAACTGAGCACTTTTTTTTCGATTGCAAATGTCTGGGTTGGGATTCTAAGTAGCCGAGCTATTGATTCACAAACTGGGCTAAAACGTCCCAACTGAGATTTTTGCTGCGTTTGACCAGGAGCTGGAGAAGTTGGCAGCTCTAGTTTATTTCAGTGGAGCAATAAAATGGCAAGTAGCGTAGTTTCCCTTCGCAATTTACCCATTAGCATAGCGCAGTTTGCAGTCGCAAGCGCTGCCAAATACAGAAAATCTAGGAGAAATTGTGGCTTTTAAGCACAGTGTGCACACTGCTTACTGAAGAAACAGCCCGAACAGAGCGCTTGAACGCTATTTTGAGAACGGCCTTAGAGAAAAGGATTCTGACAACTAGTACGGGGGGAAAAAGTTAAAAGAATATAAAACCAGAAAGCGAAACAATGAAAAAGAACAGATGTAGGCTGCAGCTGGGAGAACACAGATTAATGCTCGCCTTTTCTGCTTAGGAAAGGAGGTTAGAAGAGTAAATAATGAAAATAATTACATTTTCAGCTCTGAGCTCATTTCTTAACCAGACTGATAGCTCCTTGCTCTCAGTATAAGCCCATTAGAGATCATTACGCCAAATGCGGGCGCTAAAATGCTAAGCTACATGATAATGCCCTCCATTACCTATTCTAATACGTTTAGCTGCACTATGTTAGGGAGAATTTAGTCTGTGCGTTCATCACAAGACTAAAGGAAGGGCCAAAATTGCAGAATATTTTAACATTGGCGTGACCTTGAGGTATGATCTCTCTCTCTCTCTCTCTTACACACACACACACACACACACGAACACAAAGACTTTCTCAAGGAGAAATCCTGTCATGCAATTCCTAAATGGAGGGAATGTCAATTTTTTCATTAATTCATACATTTTTATATTTAATGATTTGACACAATTCATTAATTTTAATATTTAAGATTACCCCAGCGCATATTTATTTTTAAATTTGCTGCGGAAAAATTTTACACAAATGGGTGACAAACAAGACAAAAAAAGTAAAAAGAAAAAGGAAAAAAAAAGAACAGGTTGTGCTTGGGTATGTTTAAATACACTCCATGAACACAACACAACTAAAACCGGCAACGCACAAGTGCAAAGCCATGGCAATGTAAAGAGACTGGAGCTTAGAAATTATTACATGAAATAACAAAACCGTCTACCTAAAATATATACAAATAGAACATTTTCTTTTCAAAAATCACACAAATCAGTTCTCTTTGGGAAAACTGAAAAATGTGACGTCCATTCTATTAAAATAGCCAACTTGCCAAAAAGTTTCTGCTGCTGATAATTTGAAACAATTAAAAAAATTGTAACCACATTAACACTAATAATAATAGCATATTATTGATTCCAGAATGAGAACATTAAATAATAACAAAGTGATTTTTTTTTTCTAGTCTGAATTTTTTCCCACCGTGGTTAATTTCTTGGGCGGACAAGGTGAAATTGCCATCTGCAGGATTCTGAAGGTACTGGCTGCTATTTAAGAGCCAATTTTACACTTTTTATGAAACTTTATGGAACATTTGAGTTTGACTAAGACAAACTTTTTGTTTTGCCATTTTGAAACATTGAGGTGTTAAACTTTCTATATGAGGAAATAAAACATAAAAAATAAAGAGATTTTTTAGAGTTTTTTACATTTCCTGGGTCTAAATTCAGTAAGAGGAAACTACATAAGTTTGTTTAAAATTTGGTACGTCACGACTTTTTAGAATTGGTGACATGTAGCTTGTAATGGAGTAATTTTTACAGTAAGGCATCTGTATTTTTACTCAAGTACGGTTTTTTTTTACGTACTCCACTGTCTTTACATCTTCATCCAGATCTTAATTCAGTGCTTGTGTGCGTCTATAAATAACCCTATTAAATGGGTTTTATTGGAACAATAACAGAAATAAAGAAACAGTCATGTCGTGACACTTAACAGGGACAGAATAACACTGGAAAAACTCAAACTAAACTAAATACAGCCGCTCAGATTTTAAATAGCTATCGGCTAACTGCTAGTGCCTGAAGACGACTTCAGCACACAAAAACTTTGGAGCAAAAAGGAAACAGTGTAAAACGAAGAACACCGGAGTCAAATGCAATCAAATTGCTCAGTCTGCTACACATATGTAAATATCAGAACAGTATTGTTTTGCCAACAAAAACTGAGCTTAGCTTTGGTCTAACGGCTATGGAGGATCATGGGAGTCTGAGGTTTTAATGAAGGATCATAGGAGTTGGAGTTTTAAAGACTAGAATAGATTTTTCAAAACTATTATTTAAATAAAAGCAACATTGAAGTGATACGAGTCACAGTTAGGTTTGTTAAATAAAGAAAAAATAGTATTTTAAGAGAAAATTGTTGTAATTCAACCAGAAATGTAAAAAAAAAAAAGTGTGGTATTTTTTGCAATTTTTATTTTGTGTTTGGAAAATCAGGATGGTGCTTGTATAATATAATACGTAAATACGGTACATTTAATAGCAAAACAGGAGTTTAAAAATCCCTTGAGCACAATATTTTCACTCCCAGGAAGCACAACAGTGCTTCTTTCAGCTTGGTAAATACAGTAATTAGTCAAGTCAAGCATCACTTCTGCTCTTCTCCAGACTGAATGACACCTCCAGTCATGCAAATTCACTTTTAAAGAGGTGTGTTTCAAGCCCAAAAATCGAGCTTTTAGCACAGGGCCTATTCCAGTCCTGGTCCTCAAATCCTGCTTCATCTTTTGATTTGTTCACTGCTGCCAAACGCCATTGCCAAATGTCATCAGAGTAATGTTATATAATCCAGTCCAAGCTCAGTGGGAGCACATCTCTCACCTCATCCAATCCTCCTGATGGCAAACCTCACCATGCGCTAATCGCTGTGCTCCGGGAGAAATGGAGGAGGAGCGAGTGTGTGTCGGCATCCATCGAGGGACAGGGACCGGGACTCCAAAAAGAAGCCAAAAAGCACAACTACTGTAATGAGACATGACACCAATTATAGCACACAAAGATGCAAATTCGCAAAGTCCGCTGAGGTTACTGGATTCTCGCAGGAAAGTGACGGGTTTATCCAGCCTGTCTGCAGCGTGTAATGAGCTCCATCTGGCCTACGTGTCACCAACATGGTGGAGGACCCAAAAATCTGTCAACAGATAGATGATAGCCCTCTTATTCAAACGCTCCACTGGAAGAAATAATTAAACCCGCATCTATAACCGGGACGCTTTCCTAGGAATACGACATAATGCAATGGAGGAAATAATGAAAGTAATAAATGATATTCCGTGGATGACAAATGATTTCCGAGTGAGTAAAAGAGCAATAATGGGATGTCCCATCTAAGGTTGGGTGCTGACAAAAATTTTTATATTGAACGGTCTTTAACAAAAATGTTTTTTACTGGAATTCACGTGACTGAGTCGCTTCAGAAGGTTTGTGGAAGTCCCGTGCATTCTAAGAGGATGTCCAGATCTAGAATCCATGTTGGTTGAGACGGGTATTCTGGTCTTATTTTGTGACTTATTTTTATTTATTTTTAGTTTTCAAATGTAACTAAAATCAGAGTCACATACAAAAAAACAAGATGAATTTAGTATATAATTCAAATTTTTGATTTGTATAAAAAGTTAAAAAAATTTTTTTTAAATAGATATTATTCTAGACAAAAATGTTATGTGCCAGCCCCAATCTTGGACAAATACCTGGCAGAGCAACCACACAAATGTCTGATATTTTTTTTAATTATGATTTTTTTTATATAATTAGTATAAGCAGGGAAACCTTTGGTTTTAGGTCATTTCAAATAAACCGTATTTACAATTTTTTTTTATTTTTAAAATGAAACACACAATATAACTCAAATACGTATATGCTGTGTGAGCATCACTTTGAACACTTCTAGAAGCACCACATGCTTTATTTGGCCCAATCTTGGCGAATTTGAATTTAATTGTAGAGGGCTGCTTTAAATTTGTCACGTTGAATCTGCTAATTATTCGTTTACGCTGAGCGAGTAATTCCTAGTTGGAAATTAATTTGAAACCAAATGTTCATTAAAGCGTGTGTGGGAACTGTATCTTCTGACCGAGTGCAACCTGTCCAACAGACTGAAAGTCACTCACCATTACTCACCCATGGTGAGTGAGCAAGACACGTTCATCCCACTATGCAAAAAGGAACACCGGAAAGATGGCATTCACACTCCAGCCATGGCTCGGAGAAACAAACTGGCCTACACTGTCTCCCACAGATCTCCTGCTGAGGACTTCTTGATGATAGGAAACCATTCAACAAATTGATTTACAGAAACCAACATTTGAAACACTGAGACAAAAATCGTGACTAAAAAGGTCTTTAACTGAGATGCAAACCAATTAAACTTTTCAAGGCAAACAAGCTCCCGTTTTAGATCCCGTTTTCAACCCATCACAAAGAATTTTAACAAAGAATCTATAAAGTCTTGGACCGTGTCCTTCTGTGAAGTAGCATTCATGAACATGACAAGTTCACTGCAGCTCCACTTCATATCACGACACTTCACATATCAAGATTCATCTGATGAAGCCGATTATCAATACAAATAAGACTCACTTTTTCGTATTTAATGATAAAGGAGCTGATCCTCTTCTCTGATCAATAATTAAACATTAAAAGCACTTGAGTCACGATGTAAAACAGAATGTGAGTTTTGTGAAACCATCAGCAGCATACATACAATATAACTGCCTTGGTTTTTCTTTGATGTTGAAAAGTTCAATAAACAACAGAGCGTAAGACTTTTTCCATCTGTGTGATCGTTGCTCTTTCCCCCTCAGAAATCCTGATGTGTTGCGTGTTTTGCTGTCGAGGACAAAGCTTGATTTGTAATGCACAAGGCAACTGGGACACAGCAGCCGCCAGAAGGGTTGACCCAGTGACTGTTGGTAAGAGGTATTAAAGCAGCACAGCTGTTCACTATGAGATCGTCTGTCTGAAGAACCTGATATTCAACGTAGAAAAAAATACCAGTATTTTATTAGTCCAAAGTGTAGAAGCCGTCACGGGCTTAGAACACCAAGCACTTTAGTCGCAAATATGGACATGACCCAAACAGGGATCACATAACCTTGGAAAAGAACAAGCTAGTAATAAATGCTTTTCCATGACAAAGCCTGCACCAGCTAGGCATGATTTGTAAAGATTACGTTGTTAATTTGTACTTACTATTTCATGCTACACGAGAATAGGTCTCTGCTTGACCGAGAGTCTTGTCGTTTTAAGCTGCAACGTCTGTCCATATTACAAGAAAGAGGATCCAATTACACCACTTGAGTGTAAATATTTGATTTACACTGCCATCTACAGGAGTCAAGCTCAAGAGGGTCAGGTGTAGTTGGTAGGGGGTTTCGCAGTGCTCAAATGTCGCCTGCTTCTGTCACGATTTCACTGTTTCTTTTCACATTGTAGTGTTGCTTCTGAATGAAAATGAAGTTTGCATGAGCCATTTGGCAACAGTTCAGCACCATAGACAGCGACACAGCGACTATAAGCGTCGCGTGAGTGAAAAGAGCTCAAACTTCTTGACCATTAAAAACTGCATGAAAGTGAATCTAAAGGTCATGTAATGATTTTATAAAGAATTAATGACAGAAAATAGCTATTATAGTTTAAATGCACAAATCAGCGACACTACATGGCAGAAAAGCAACTCCAACCGATCTGGTCATGTGAATCATATATCTTGTCCGAATTAGTCGGTCCATTTTCAGTGATATTGTAGAAAATAAAAACAATTCAGAAAAGAAAAAAACAAAAAAAACAAAAAAAACGAAAATGTCACGAATTGCAACAGTGAGAAGAGTTGGAATCTGTACACTTTCGTTCATCATTCAAAATAACTTCTCAAAATATGAAGTCAATTGCAGCATTACATCACTCAAGCGAGTAGATTGAGATAGTAAGGAATGCATATTTTCTAAATCCCTCACGGATTAAACACTTAACCGTTCCACGATGCAGCAACAGTTCAGAAAAAAATTGAGCTATAAAAACCTACCTCTCTATTTTCAGACATTGTCCAGCTCCGTTAAATCCCCAAATGCGACGTTTCAAACAAATGAGGAGCAAAAACAACGCCACCGAAATCCGAGCTGCACTTGAGGCGCGTGTTTGACGGACACTAGCGGGGAGACAGACGGACAGTTCTGTAAATAATCCCGTGAATAGCAGGCGAGGGTGTGTTCAAATCTACACAGAGGAGTCTCGGTCCAAACCCCGTTCTCTCTCCAAAGTTTTACAGGTTTTGATCGTTTCTATGGGCAACATAGATTTCACTCTCACATCACGCGCGAGCGGTTTCTCAGTGCTGATTCAGATTTTACGAGAACATAATCTCAACTTTAAAGCAACTGCTCACGGCACATTTCATTAGCGACAGATCAGCACATCATCTTCCAGGAACTAAAATGTCGAGGACTTCGGCAAAATGCACAGCGTGGGCGAGGAAGTGACGCACGCGCGATATAGGTTAATACCCGGCACGCGCATGCCGTTATCGCAAAGGTGCATTCGAAGCCTTTCTAGTGCGATGCCATTTTTAACAGCATTATTTCAATATTGAGGATTTGCTTTCTTTGGGCATATTAATGAGTTAATTAGTATTATCAGCTTTCATATAGTCAAATCAAGTTCAAATATAGGCGTGACTGCTAGACAGTATCTCAATTAGTACGTATTTAATTAAACATTTAATTAATTAGCCAAAAGATATTTTAATTTGTTTCAAGTCAGTGATTTTGCAATGAGAATATTTTGGAAACGGAATCGAACCATATAAAATGTAAACCAATGTACGGTAAAAAAAAAAAAAAAAAGAAAAGAAAAAAAAAATCCCAATTCCAGGTTGTAATCCCACCCAATTAATATCAAAGTCATGAGGGAAAGGCATCAGTCACAAAAAACATGCAACAGGTTGGAAACACATGTTGAGCGTGGTGACGTCATAATGGGCGCATGTGTGAGATGGATGATGGAAGTGTCCAAGTCCAGAGTGAATGTGATTGGGCTGCTGACAAACGACCTGTAAAACTTTTTAAAATACAGTTTGGTAGGTGTTTTGATTCAAGTTAAACTTAGTTTGGTTTTAATACATTATATTTTAATATTTCATTCATTACTCTAGCTCACAAGAACCAATCAGACTCTAGGCTGGCTTGCAATAAAGGTTCACACAGTCACTGATGCATCATGGGGTTTATCTGATCAATAGTGCAATTGCAATTGAAAAGCTATCAGTTATAACAAATAAGACATTCCATTCTAAGCGGTAAATGAAACTGGAACAGAGATGCTACAAATATTCTAAAGATGGAAGATAAAAAAAAAAAAAATAATAATAATAATAATAATAATAATAATAATTAACAAAGCCCAAAAAGACATTCAAGCCGACCTCTTCATTGAAGACAAATGTGAAGACTAAAAATATTGACCTGAATTGTATTCATTGAGTTTTCTTTTTTCTACACTCACACCAAGCAACTGTATACTGTAAAATTGTCACACATATAGAAATTGATTCCAGTTACGATAGAATCACATCTATTTCACAATTGGGACTGTTTGTTGTGACCAGCCGTATCCGGCTTAACAATGGACGTCATTTACAGCTATCAACACCTCATTACAGAAATCAATCAAAGCAGAAAAATCTAACTGTTTAAAATACGTGCAAGTGCCAAGCTAATTTACTAGGTTACGTCATGATTTTCTTTTGATATTCTTACATTTAATTTTATAAAAGTTGCCCTAAATGTTTTCCATCTGTTGATCTGTTGCTACTGGCAACAGGTTGATTTTTTTAGACTCTACAAACAGGTCTTTGACATGTTTATGTATTTAAAAAAAATGGTTAACATCTTCGAAGGCAAACATCGCATTTTTAAAACTTAATAATTAATGGGAGCAAATTTGGACGATTAGAACGGACCACTCACCCCGATTGCGTTTTAACAGCCGAAATGTCTAATTTTACTCCTGGTAATTACTCATTTAATTAAATTGTGCCTGTTTGATGGAGAAACTGCCGGGTCAAGTTCAAGTTGGATTAATTTATAATGCAAAAACCAAGCAACATGCCGGCCTGACACGCATCGTCTGATGTCTCCAGTGCAACGTGCACGTTCTCACAAAGTCCCTCATTTTTAAAGCAGCATTTATTGTTATTGGTGTTTATATTTTCCATGTCGGAAAATTTATGTTCCCATCTGTCTGGTGTGAAGCAGTTAGAAATAAGTCAATTGTGAGCGCAAAGTGCCGCGTGTCAGGGTGAAATATACCTTCCCACTTTTCATGGCTGCACAATGTCTGAGTTTCATTAAACCGAACATGAGGCATAAGGGCCAATCAGAGGCTCATCACTCAGTTTTGCTTGTTAAACCAAGCATGTCAGAAGTGACAGACATTGTGATTTAACGTCGGACTCTTTCTGTGCATGTCGTGCCAACATGGTACTACACGCGTAATAAAACTTTTCTACAAAATCTTTCATGCGCACTTAAAAACACGATGGAACTGAATACAGAGCAGCAACTACCTTCATCATTTCTAGAGTCTTGGTCTTGGTTTTTGTCTTTTTCTTGTCATAGTCTTAGTGATAATCACAGTCATTTATTTATTTAAACACCAACAACCAGACGATCAAATGAATAAAAAGTAACAATTCTCTTACATATTCACACGTGCGCTTTGAGACAGTTAAAACTGTGAAAAGTGCCTTACAAATGCTCAGGACTTGAACTTGAACTTGAACTAAAGGGTCCAAAAAAGGTGTGTGTATGTGTGTGTGTTGGCTTTAAGGTCATATTGAGGCCCCTGACTCTAGTTAGTTTATACACTAATGTGAAAAATGTGTAAAATAGGTTTTTATTGTACACTAATGGTCACTTGTGGGGACTTTGAAGCCATGTTTAAGGGTCAATGTGAGATTTGGGGGCAGAGGTTGGAGAGTAAGAGGTATTTTGACGGTTGGAATTGGGTTGAGGATGGATGGGGACGTATCGTTTCATGTGTAAGTCAGTGGTGGGTATGTCACTATGATATTTGTGTGTGTGCACATAAAAAACAGTTTGGAATAAAGTAGTTTTATTCAATTTCCGGCCACTGTTCACACTCAACTAACATAAATTGTAATAAAATGTCTATTATGTGATTTGATAAAAAAGAAACCCTTCTATGATTCATTGCCATTCTAAATGACCATAAATCCCTTTTCTCATTACTGTAATGTGGTGTCCTGAGAGAAAAAAAAATACGATAATAAATTGTACTTTTATTTAGCAAGAATACAATTAAACAAATTGCAGAGCATGACAGTAATGAAAAACATTACATTGTCATCGTTTCTGTCTTTTTATGCATCTTTATCTCTTAAGACTCATTCCTATTCAGTTTGAAAAGCAGTCCCAGAGACATTTCAGTCGCATCTTACACACACACGTATAAATATACATATTTATTTTTTTGTTTCTATTTTTAACTCTTCTATAGATTCATGTTTCTCTAGGGTGGCATTTTCATTAAATCCAATAAAGTAGTTTCGTTTTTATCTGTACAAGTTCACCGCGGTCTCTAATTGAGTTTGTTTCTTTAAAACCTTGTTATTTTACCAGAAAAGCACAACTGCCATAGGATAAAACTGTGAAACAAATAGACACGTGTCTATGTCTTAAAATGAAGAAAGAGAATCTACTTGAATTAAATTACTCTCTACTCAGAAGTCTATTTGCAGTCTTTTTTTTTTTTTTTGCATTTGCCTTGCGAATTATAAAATTGTGAACTAGAATTGAATGGGCTGATTTTGCAACGACCTTGCTGTGACCTTAAAGGACACTACCTCTTCAAATATCCCAGATTCTTTGCTGATTTTGATGTCATTTTAAGAACATGGCATCAGATTTGGGTTTGTGGAGTCATTTAACATGCTGGTGATTAGTGTCTCTCAGGATGAGCGAGCGAGTGGTGTTTGCGTCAACAGCGTGGAGAAGTGCGGCCTATAGCGCTCCATCATTAACCCTGACAGAAGCTTTGGTCCGGTCAGTCCCAGACCAATCCACCACTGATGCTGTCTTGATTTTTGTCAAATCATGGAAAGAGTTCTAAAGTAAATGTTAAATATAATTATTATTTGATATTATTTCAATAATTAAAAAATATATAATTTATTGTTAAATCTTTGTTCACATTTTAACTGTGTAAATATGAAATGCATTGGTATCATGTAATGTTGAAAGCATTGAAATAGCGTTCAATTTAAGTTTTATATACACAAATATTTGCAGTTTAAATATATATTTTTATATATATATATATATATATATATATATACTAATTCTGATTAAATGTACAGATCTAACCAGAGAAACAAAAAAGCTATTTAAACTTTAAATTCAAGAGTCAAACATAACATTCTGTATATTTTTGTAACAATTATGATTTTACTATGCACCACATTAATCTTTACTGGTGTCAAATGTTGAGCAGGAAAGCAAGTTGAGTCTCAAATGCAGTTTCGACATTACAACTAGATGCACTATGGTGAATATTTAATCTCAGCACAAGCTAGTGACAAATAATTAATGTAAAGTGGCAAATAAAAAGTGTCAAATTCCTTTCATCATTGTCTTCCAACATACTAAAAAAAATGACCACAAATGGAATTTAATCAGCAAAATGTCACATTTACTGTACTGTATATTTAAGAACGATTGGAAATCTTGGTTTAGGCATACATTTTCCATGACTATATATATACTGTATATACAAATTGTTAGAGAACCATGGGGACACAGAAGAAAACCACTTATGGTTCTTCAGCTTATAAGAACATTTTCGTTTCGTAAATGAAAAAAACTGTAATTACCAACAGTGAAAGAGAAAGTCTTCTCCCTCATCACCATCTGTCAGACACTTTATCATCTAGGTCCATCTGTCTGTTCAGTGTCTGTTTACTCTGACTCTCAAAAGGTTATGCCAACTCCCCACCCGGGGACCTTAAGACCAACCTGGACGGACCTCGTGTGTGACGGAATGAACCATTGCGTGAATTTCTGACCAAGATTTTACCTCAGAAACATTATTAGGGCAACACATCTTCTGAACCACCTCTTTTATTTCTGGTTCTTGAGGATCAAAGCAGCATCTCTGTGACTGGGATTCAACCTCAGTTATTTTTTACACCAAACTACAAAGACTGAACTGGGCTGCAAACTTGGTTTTCAAACTTCGAAACTGCTGCTTAGCAACAGCAGCAACCTTATAAAATACCATCATTATTAATGATCTATATATATATATATATATATATATATATATATATATATATATATATATATGTATTTTTTATAATTTTTTTTAATAATAATATTAGTATTTTTATTTATGTTTTAAGTTGTTTTATGCATTTTAAATGTTTTTTTAACACATTTATAAATTGTTATTCATTTAATAATCCTTTTGTAGCAAATATTGTTCAATTACAGCTATCTAACTGTAACTTGCAAAGCAATGCGAATTTAATTTGCAAGTGCATCCAAAATGCGTATAAAGTATGTCATGCATAGGTTCATTAAAAATTAGAGTTTGATACGTAGTTAATGTTTCCTAAATCTGAATACCACATTTTCCTATTTTTAAAACATTGCTTAAAACTCATTTAGCACAAACCAAAGGTTCATGACTGTGCGAATAAATTTTTACATTTTAATCTTGCCAGTAAACAAATATGTGTAGGTTTTACGTTCATATTTACGTTTGTTATTTATCCATTCAATTTATCCAAGCCTGTTTTTGCAGAGGAAATATATAAAAGTGAGAATTGTGAGCCTCTTGACGTGGCTTTAAAAGATTTTCCAATCCACTTTTATTCCCCACTAAGGTCTATTAATCTGAGATGCAGATACTTATCTGACTCTGATTTATCCGCTTATAAATGAGCTGGCATATGTATGAGATTAAGCATTGGCTTGGTGTGGGGTTTATAGTTAAGGTTTATGATTGAAGATGGAGCCATGACGGAGCTTTGGAGTCATAATGAGTGTCCTGTGGTTTTATGTGTCGTCCAGCCAAGAAAAAAAACATCCAAAATCAAACGTTAGGCCGATGTTAATTTCTTAGACGTTCCGAGAGTCATTTGTGTATTGGTTTGTTAACTAATGCAAATTGCAAATCTGCTACTCATTGGATTGTAGCTTGGTAACAGAATTCTGTCAGCTTGTGCATTCAGCGAATCCTTCAGTTACACAAGCCAAATGAGACAATTACCTAGAAACTCACTGGTGGGCACGACTATGACATTGTGAAGACTTTTATCTGTGTTTTTGTGAAGTTCACTTCAAACCGGGCCGTAATTCAGTCCAAAAATGATCTGTTTACTCAAGCTTCACTCTCTTTGTGCTTCTCCCCCACAGCTCGCATTTCATTCTGGCTTTGAACCGATATAAAGTAAACAGGCTCTCAAGGTCCCATAATCTGGATTAATATGGATGAGACGTCCCATTAACAACAAAAGAAGCCCTGAAGGGGGAGACGCTTGAGAAAGTGGGAAGGTAGAACTGGTGTACACTTCCCCAACAGAGGATCAATAGAATTCTGTCAGCACAAACACTTTGGGAAACGACATTTCTATTGGCTTGCAAAAATGACGGCAGCGCTCCCTCCATCACAGCACTTTTTGTACAATTTGCTACTTCATGGTTGCCACAATGTTCAGTTCTAAAAGAAGAATAAAGACCCTCGGTGGAAGGACAGCGTCTAAATCTCTCAACTTACAGCAGGTACTTTACTTGAATATAGAAATATGACACATTAGATAGAAAGTGTTTTTATCATAAACTTCAGGATTCAAACTTTTCCCAAACAACAAACTTCTACAAGCGCTCCATCAATCACAGTTCAATTCAAGGAAGAGAAGAAAAAGAAGGGTCATTAGTAAAAGGACAAAATCTCTTCCAAATCTCTTAACTCAGTTTTTTTTCGTACTAATAGAATTTTGGCATGGCACATTAGAAGCAGTGTTTTCATCATCTACTTGATGTATTTCAGGGACTCGTACGTCTCCAAAACCAGAATCCGAAAGAGCTCCATGCCTCAAGACCACAACACTTTCTTTTAACATTTTCAATTGCAGAAGAAGAACACATGTCCTTCTTAGAAACGATACGTGTTTTCATCGTGGTCTATTTCTCAACGTCAGAAACTCAAATTTCTCCAAAACACCAAACTAAGAGCTCCTTCAACCACAACATGTTGAATTCAAGGAGGAGAGGAAAATGGTCTTTGCAAGATAAATAAACAGTAAAGTTGTTTAAAAAGTGTTTTCATAATCAACTTAATTTCAGGGCGTCAAACTTCTCCAAAACACCAAATCTGAGAGTTTCTACCCTTCCTATGAGTTTTATTTTTAAGAAATTGCTCAATATCAGATTACCGTATTTGCTGGTAGATTGTACAGAACATTCATCACAAAGTCTGTTCATCATCTACTGCTCAATGTCAGGCCAAAGTGTCCAAGCCTTCGGCTGGAGGGCCAATGTCCAGAAAAGTTTACTTTCAACCTTTTCCAAAACACCCAACTGAGACGTTCTACTACTTCTGGTGAGCTTTATTTCCTGGTTGAGCTGTTTTTGATTAAGGTTGGAGCAAAACTCCGCAGGACACTGGCCTTCCAGGAGCAGGATTAGCCACCCCTGGTCTGAAGGCTGAAGAAGGGTCCATCAAATATCTGCACAGTTTATTCCCAGGAATGCAATAAATTGAAAGGTGCTGGCTTTGTCTTAGTGAGTCTGTGTGTCTGATGGATTATGCACACAATTGCAGCAACTCAGACATGTTGGAAAATCAATACAAGACATTCGAGGTATAAAATAAACCCAATTTATACTGCGACAGACAACTCGTAACCATCCATCTGTGTAACAGTAAATCACGTCTTTGACTTACCATCCCGGGGTTTACCGATGACTAAGTGCGTCCTGGCAGAAATCACTTGTAATGTCTTGACCACTGAGCTCGGCCCTTCCCAGTACAATCTCATACAGAAAAGCATTATGGGATGTGTGATTACTAGCCACTTGCTCTTGTACTCCTCGTGGCTTTTCTTTGCACATATGAAGGCTCTTCGGGGTTTATCTTCAGCATATCCCCACTTTATTTCCCCCAGGCTGTGAAAGAAACAGACACTCGGGTTCATCCACAGACAGTATTCATGTGTAAAGCTGACATTCCAATAGAGATCGTCCTACTCACAGAGTTTAAAGCATACAGAGACGGAGAACTCT
>MU204420.1:5991462-6076236 GCA_017309775.1 Paedocypris sp. Pulau Singkep
AACAAGCAATTACACCGAGCTGTAAATTCCTCACAACTTGCGTATTTTTTTTTTTACATTGGCTTTTATGTTATACGATTCGCTGCAAGGCAAAACGCGCTGTTGTTTCGCGCATTAGCATGACGCGGAGTTTGATTTCTTACACCAAGCTGAAACCATAATGAACGTCAATCTATCAGGAAATACTCTGTGATAATTATAGTTATCATGATTGTGTGTCAGTCCGTTCGAAAAGATGTAATTCACTGTGACGTGACGACGTCCAAATATAACCGAACGCCAATCTCGTAGCGCCTTTGGGACGTTTGAGGGCATTCTATCAGTTCAGAAGTGCGTTTGTGTAAGGAAATCACGCGTGCAGACAAGGGTTCAGCATGCTGGTTTGTACTGGCAAGTGAAAAAGCCACCCACATGGTTCTGATTATAGACATTTCTTTTGATTCCACTCATTTGCAAATGCTAATTTAGATATGAATCGAGCTAGCACAAAAGGGAGCTTAAACTGAACGGAATAACCCAAATATTACTTTGCGCAAGCGTTTCTGGAGAGTTTCACATACTTACCCTGAAGAGCTTTAATGACTGTTTGCAAACTGCTGGAGCTCAGAGGCTCTTTACATGTCATTAGAATTCTGATCATGCGTTACTATTCTTATATCCACGGCTTTACTGTGCATCCGGTGAATTCCGAACAACAAATCAATTCTCCTACGAGATCAAACGAGGTGAGGGAGTCGGGGTTTAGTCCCCATCATGGCTGGTGGAGACTGTGCGGATCACGGTGGCTTCTGTGTTATTTAATATGAGACTTTATTGGACAATTATTAGTTCATTAACTCTTAATCAGTTAATTGTTTCTTGTCATTAGTTAGTTCATGCCACCTGTCAATCATTGTCAGCATCTGGTTGTCAATTAGGCCATTTGTCTGTATGTAACCCTCATTTTCATTTGGTCCTTGTCTGGTTGTGAAAGGAGTGTTGGGCTTCTTTGCCAAGTTGAGGTCCAGTGAAGTTCAGTTTTATCTTCCTGCTTGTTTGTTTTGTACGTATTCTTGACTATTTCAACTTGGATTTATTTTTTCACTTATTTGGACAAATAATACGATATTGTATAGAACAGTGGTGTATAGTACTTGAGTAAATGCGCTTATTTTGGCTACTTTGTACTTGTATTGAGTATAAAAAATGTAGGCAACTTGTATACATTTTTGATTGAATATATCAACTCTTTACTCCACTACATTGGATTAAATTGTGCAGGACAAGTGGACATCTATTTCTACTGGTGGTTATTTTTTCGGACAAGGCAATATTGCCATCTGCAGGGTGCTGAAGGTACCGGATACTGTTTTTTTTTTCTTTTTTATTTATTTTGTTCTGCCATTTTGAAACCTTGAGGTGTTAAATTTAATTTCTATACGCATTAGGAAACAAAACCTCACAAATAGTCACATTTTTTGGGGGGGCTTTTTTTGGCCAAAATGTAGACTGTAACTAAGTGTAACCAAAATGTACACTAAAAACAAAACACTTGAGTTCTATTAAACTACTTTACTCATCTTGTTGGAATTTGTGACTTTTGGAATTGTAATAGAGTAATTTGTACAGTAAGGCATCCATATTTTTTCTCATATTGTTTTCAGATACTCCAGTATTGTTTTACTTACACCTCTGGTATAGAAAATACTACAATGATTCTGATTCTCGTTATTTAAACTCATTTTAATTCACTCTGTTTAATCTCAATAATCCAGACCGCTTCAATCATCAGCAACAACAAATAAAGACCCGGATTGACCTGTGGATATTGTAGCCATAAAGTCATTTTATAAGTGGCCGGTCAAACTACAGCCTTCTCACCTCCTGTTAACAGTAGCTTGCTATGTCCAGTCCGTCATGGCCCTGTGCCGCTCTCTCTGCTCCTCCATTAATGTGTGAAAAGAGAAGGAACGCTTGTGGTTTCTCTAAGCTATAACTCATCCTGACTGCACTGCACCCTTGAAAGTTCTGACCGTCTTAAGAAATGAAATGCTAACCTTTTCAACTCCTCCTGCAATAATGATGACCTCCACAGGCCGAGTAATGATGTAACAATGAATAGTGGACAAATAAAAAAAGATATATTTTATTAGAAAAGATCCATACAATTTGTAGGCCTGTACCATTTTTCAATACATTTATATTAAAACAACGTTATCTGAAAATATCTCAATTAATAAAATAAAGCGTTCTGATCCCAGAATGTTTATTTGTGCAGCCCAATAATGCAAAATAAACTATTTTTATGCAAATCATCATTGATAAAGTTTACTTCAAAAAGATTGTTTATCCTAAAATCCCTTAAAATCTGCATGATCTTGTCTAATGTGTTTCGAATTGCACACCAAGATAAAACGGCATATGAAGAAGAACGTGTTTACAACACACGTACCCTGTTGATTCTTCTGCAATGTGGAAAGACAGTGAGTTGCAGGAAGTGTGTTTAAATAGCCTTAATAGAAACAGATGGGTTGTCGTGGAAACATTGAGCCAACAGCAATTCTCTGATTGAAATAGTTCTCTCTCAAAGCCGGTCCAAAGCATATCAAAAGCACAGTCTGAAAGCCAATTACACACAGTTTAAGTTGTTCAGGGAAATGAATGTCAATTTAGAGGTGACGAGTGTAGACAAAATAATCGCCGAAATACGGTTTGGATGACCTCAACTTTGTTTATTTCTTTTTAAATTCAGTAAAGCATGAATCACACGTCCTTGTTAAGGCTTTTAAACCCACATACAAAAAAAAAAAACAATCTACAAAACCATCTAGAGAAATATATCAACAAAATATCTATATTCTGCTTAATGCAAATACAAAAAAAGAAACAATATATATTATTAAATTATTATTATTTTTTTATAAATACAATTAAATTAAGAGAGATAAATAGAGCGAGAGATAAAGAGACGAAATAAAGAAACAATGAGAGCAAAAGAGAGCGAAAAAAAGAGAAAAAGAAACTAAATTAAAGAAAAAGATGATTTTTGTAATTCTAAATTTGTTCTTATACCATACATACTTTTATAATAAATATCAATGTTAACTCGTTATTTTCTCTCAGTTATGAGAGAAAGTAGACTTTCTTTTAGCATTTATGGATGGATGGGTGGATGGATGGATGGATGGCTAGTCGGACAGAAAGAAGGAAGGATGAGCATTGAATGGATGGATGGATGAACAGAAGGAAGAAAGAATGCATGGTTGGATTGATGTTCAGAAAGATGGATGGATGGACAAAAGGAAGGAAGAATGAATGGATGGATAGAAGGATGCATTGATGGATGGATGGATGGATGGATGAATACAGTACTAGACCCATAAATACTTGACTAGTTAAGTAACTTGACACGTTACTTTCTCTCAGTTTTAAATATTTTCTGTGTGTTTTTTTTTTTTTTAAATTTGAGACCCTTGTGATTGCTCGGTAGTTTATATGCATATACATTTTCATTAAATCATTACAATTATTACAATTAAATCATTACAAATCCTTTGCATTCTCGTCATAACTATTCAGTATGACATATGTCATGACCAGCCCTCTATTCATTGAGATATTAAAGTTAAAACCCTATGAATACCCATTATTTTCTTGTATTTATATAATTAAACACTTTAAAAACTCTGGCCTACATGTGGGGTCAATTAAGGCAAATCAAACACTCTCACAGATGAATTCTTGATATCAGTTGTGCAGTTATCCAAAGGTTTAAGTGAAAAAAAAAAAAAAAACATCAGTTGTCAATTCTTCTTTCCCTTCTCCTGGTGGAACAGTGTTCGAGTGCAGGAGAATGTGGGTGGGAAGCCTTCAAACACAGCTTTGTTGATTTCCGTCGAACAGATTTTGTATATATTAGCTTCATGCTCGACGGGCAGGAACGCAGCAACACAATTCTGATAAAAACACAAAGATGGCAGGTTTGGTATTCTGTGATGACAACACTTTCCGAGCGTTTATAGTCGTACGGCGGCGTGTGTCTTTCTGTCATGTCCTCGGGTTGGAGGTGCAGTTTCAAACAATGTTCTATTTCACGCTGTCACTACGTTTCTGATCCTCAAGTAATTATAGGGGTTTTTTTGTGCCTCCATCCTCCAAAGAGACAGAGTTAAAAAGAGACACTTCAAAACGCTTGATCTCATGTCGAATTAGCGAGTTTCAATTCACACTTTTTAAAAAAGGCAAATGTTAATATTTCATAACAAAACCGTATTTTTATGTTCCATAAGATTAATTTTGACACATTTAAAAGGGGAAATTATGGCACTTCTGTAATCAGCTCTTGGCTCATTTTACGCTTAAAACAACCTAATTTTATTTTCTGTTCAGACTTGCATTTGAAACGAACATTGCTTAATGTTTTTGAAAAAAAGTTCATCATCTAGTGATGATAATGTAACTAAAATGATTCAGTCTTGGTGCGTCTAATTAATCAGAGTTTAAAGTTATTTCAAATGTATTTGACACTGCTGCACAGCGGTGTAGTTGTCGTCTCACAGGAAAGGATAGATGGACGTAAATGGATGTAATGGATGGATGAATGTATGGACGGATGGATGGATGGATGGATGGAGAGACAGTAGAATGGATGGATGGATTGACAGAAATAAGGATGGCTGATTGAATGGATGGTTGAATGGACAAAAGAAGGGCTGTATAAATGGATAGATAAACGGACAAAAGAATGGATGGATGGATGGATGAATGGATTTAATGGATAGATGGATGGATAGATGGATGGACGGACAGAAAAAAGGATGAGCTAACAAGAGAAAGGATGGATGGATAGATGGATGGACGGACAGAAAGAAGGATGAGCGAACAAGATAAAGGATGGATGGATGGATAGATGGATTGATGGATGGACAGAAGGAAGAATGAATGGATAGATGGATGGATGGATGAATGGATGGATGAAGAGAAGGAAGGATGAATGGATGGATGGATGGATTTATGGACAGAAAGATGAATGGATGGACAAAAGGAAGGAAGGATGAATGGATGGATGGATTTATGGACAGAAGGATGAATGGATGGATAGATGGATGGACTGATGGATGAATGGATGGATACAGTACTAGACCCTTAGTCATAAACTAATCAAAAGCAAAGCCCAACGTTTTTATAGGTTAATGTGCCTGTAGTTCAATATCTGTGATTTGTCTCACAAACAAATTATTCAGGACGGTTATAGCAGATAAAGTGCAGTTCTGAGCTCAAGCAAGGCTTTTCTTCTCCACACTCTCTCGCTCTCCAGCAAAAGCTCCACGATTCATCAGCCTCGTCAAACGCCTGGCGCCAGACCCTCAATTACCCGCCACCTCGGCCCGCACCAGCACATGTAAAGCACCGGGAACATTTCACCAGGCATTAGAAGGCAGAGCGATGCACCCGGTGGTGCCCTGCGTGTTGCGGAACGACAAGATGGAACGGCAATTAATGGAGCTTCAAAGTTGACTATGATCTGTGGCAGCCAGCTGTGTTTTTATGGAGGTGTCGCCGCTCCGCTGAGGTCTCGAGTCTTGTATGTCAGTCTAACACACTGACGCACCTGTCCAGGTCCACGCTGGAAGCCATTCATTCAGGGAATAAACCAACCCAGGGAGATGCTGTAGGTTTAAACAGTCATCTAGAGGGGGAACGTGTGCAGATGCTGATCGCAGAGTAGCTCATGACTGATTGTGTGACACTGACGTGCAGAAACCGTAGACAATCTGTTTGAAGAATGGACGAATGGATGGTAGGATGGATAGACAGACAGGAGAATAGATGCATAGATGGATGGATGGACGGAAAGACAAGAAAATGGATGGATGGACAGACAGAAGGATAGATGCATAGATGGATGGATGGACGGACAGACAAGAAAATGGATGGATGGACAGACAGAAGGAATGACGGATGAATGGACAGACAGAAGGACAGATGGATGAATGGACAGACAGAACAATGGTTGTGCAGATGGATGAATGGATAAATGGATGGATAGATGCATGAATGGATAAATAGATGGATGGATGGATGTATGGATGAATGGACAGAATAAAGTACGCAGATGGATGGACAGACAAGATGAGGGACACATTTGATGGATGAACAGACAGAATGAAAGATGAATGAATGGACAGACAGAATAATAGATGTATAGATGGATGAATGGATGGATGGATGGATGGATGGATGGACAATAAACATTGTATATATGATGGACAGACAGGAAGGATGCAATGACGTATGAATGGATAAACAGACAGACCGACAGACACAGAACATATGCAGATTGCAGAGTCGCTCATGACTGAAATACAGTAAATAAACCGTAGATAATTGGTTTGAAGAATGGACGAATGGATGGAAACAAAATGGATGTATAGAAGAATGGATGGACAGATCGACAAACAGAATAATAGAGGCATAGATGACTGGAAGGACTTGATGGACGGACAAGATGGATGGATTGATGGATGGATGGAGGGATGGAAGGATGGATTATGGATGGATGGATGAACAGACAAAAGGAAAGATGAATAAATGAACAGACAGAAGGAAAGATGGATGAATGGACAGAGAGAAGAATGGATGTAAGGATGGATGAATGCATAGATGGATGGATGACAAGAGGAAGGATCCAAGGATGGATGAATGGATAAACAAACAGACAGACACAGAACGTATGCAGATGCAGTTTGTATTCATCTGTCTGTCTATCTGACCGTCATATACAAAGTATACGTATCTAACTGTATCTATCTGTCTATCTGACTGTCATATACTATCCATCCATTCATCCATCCATCATTTCGAGTAAATAGGCACATGTAATCTGTATATTCCACGTCTCATGCATTTTAAATGGTTTTTAAAGAAACAACATTTTAATACTAATGAACATCAGCGGCACGCAGTGATTTATTTATTTATGCTGATTCCAGTGCAACTGTGATTGATCGGTCTCATTTTCGGTTGCAAATTGTTCCCGGAAACGTGATTTCACATTTCCCCCATAATAATTTGCAGGAGTATCCGGCTAAACCTCATTCGTTTTCACAAGCACCTACGACAGTTCATGGCGGACCGACTGCTGGGAAAGCCCTGTGAGGCAGTGAGGTAAAATTGGCATTAATGGAGGGCTGAGAGAAAAGAGCCTCTCCTGAAAATGAAGACAGATTCACTAGACGAAAAGCTCCCAGTCATTTAGACAAACCCACCAACACATGTCTGCCCAGTGGTTCGTTACATTTCCCTCTGTTCTACAGGCCCGAGCTGGAAAAATATGGCCCTGCCTGCACATAAATACTACAGCTTCAGTAAATGGGCAAGTGTTGAAAGAACAAAGTTACAGCGAAACTGCAAATACATTCTCTCCCACAATGCCAACTGACATTTCCCATGTAGCCTTCACAAACTAATGTTCCATATGTGTTTAAATGATACGGGTGCCAAATGTTTTCTCCTTTATTGGTCTTTTCCAAGAAGACGGCATCAATCAGATATTGGACAGTGGCGGAATAAATTGTTAGAGGCGTCACTTGTGCAAAATGCCAGCGCCAACTGGTGGCTGGTGGTGCCATTTATCGTGAAGAAGTGACGCTCCATTTGTTCTTTTTCAAGCCACATTAACCCGGTCGAGAGATAGATTAGTGTTTAAAATGAATACTTTGTTCTATTTTTCACCACTAGTCCAATCACCCTTTAGTTCTTTCATTCACTAGTCTGTTCATATAACCAGAGTTATGAAAATACTTGAGTAAATGTACTTTGTTACTTTACTTAAGTATGTTTTTGGCTACTTCTTACTTGTACTGAGTATTAAAAGATAAGCAACTTTTACACTCTTCTCTACTGCATTTCTGATTGAGTAACTGTACGTTTCACTCCACTACATTTGAATTGACACTTACCTTTACTTATTACAGTACATCTGGATTGTGCCCGACAAACCATAATCGATTTTTACAGAGGTTTTTATATCTTAGCTTAATTTTTTTGGTGCAACATGAATAAATGTAGTGTCTATTGTAGGCATTGACTGAGAGGTCACTGAGAATCACATCAAAGACAAAGTCAGCTCTGAATTGTATTTATTTTTAAATGAGTTTGATTTTGCTCTTAATTTTATTTTGTTTTACCATTTTCGAGACATGGAGGTGTTCCATTTTATTTCTGCATTAGAAAATAAAACAACCTCATGAAGAGTTTTCTCACATGTCTTAGTTTTTTTAGCCTAAACTCAGTATGAGTAAAATGCTTAAGGTCTTTTAAAAGTCGATACTTTTATTGCTACTTTGACTCAAGTCTTTTTTTATAGTGGTGAATTTTAACTTGTATTGCAATAGCTTATGCAGTATGTATCCGTACTTTTACTTAAGTATTGTTGTCCGGTACTCTTTACACATCTGCATATAACCAGCCTCTAGTCCATTTGCTTGTTCGTCCATATAACCAACTGTTAATCCATTATTTCGCTAGTTTGCCTATATAACCAACACCTAGTTCATTGTTACTAGTCTTCCACATAACCAATCCCTTATTCATTATGTGACTAGTCTGTTTGTATAACCAACCGCTAGTCCATTTTTCTTCTGGTCTACTCATATAACCAACCACTAGTTGTCTATAAAACCATCCACTAATAATCCATTCACTAGTCCATTCATCCATCCATTAGTTTATCCATTTAAATAGTGTGATTAAATAGAGATGTACAATGTAAAAATAAGAAAAGCAACTCAATGTACTTTATCTACATTTGTTTTTTCAAACATCCCTGTACTCACCTTGAGTTGCGGCAGCACTCTAGTGAAATGCTTTTCTTTTATAGAAACACGGTAAACGAAGGAGTCTTTTTGATGAAGTGGTTTGTTTGAGTCTACTGAGCATGGTTGTGCATTTCAAAGAAACGAGTCAGACCATTGAAGCTGGTGCCACTCTTTAACCTAATCACATCCTCCACCCACAGCAGATGCTGTTCCTCCATTTCAGGTCTTTTAGAGGAAAATGCTTCTATGTTTTGAAATTTGATAAAAGTGAATTCTAGGAAAACACAGTCTCCAGAACAAAGAAACCTAATGGCCATTAATCTACCATTTTAGTCAATAATTTGTAATGATTACTTATGTTCGCCCATGACTCATTTAAAGGTAATTCCTTTTGCAAAGTAAAAAGATGTTCCCTCTTTTTCTAGAGGTGAAAAAGTCATATGCCAAGCATCAGCAACATAAATATTAATTCAAAACCACCTTGTGATCAGTATTCAGAACGTATTTTAAAATGTGACATGAAATGTTTCGTGAAAGCTTTTTCTGTGGCGGACAAAGAAAATCAATGGAAATTTAACTTACGAAAAGCAAATTGTTAGACATGAAGTCAAAGTAAATACAGTTGATTGCTCCTTTCCTCAGGAGTCTCGAGATGTTTTTATTGTTATTTCAAAGGAAAAGTTTTTGTTGCGGATCACAACGTATCCAACATCCATCTAGATGATGAAGTCTCTGTCCTTCCTCAGCTTCACTTGCTGACAAGGACTCTGATGAGTCGCCATGGCCATATCATGAAGAAAAACAGAATTGACCACATAATTTATGCGAATATGTGTTGAGCAGACTGATGGCCTGAGTAAAGAAGCTCGTGAATGGTCTGGTCCTGAGGTCTTTGATGCTCCGGTGTCTCTAAACGGCAATAGACTATAGAGTGCGTTCATTGAAGTGGAATTCATTAATTTAAAGGTGTGTCTGGTCATCTCTATGGTTTCTCTGTGGAAGGAGTTCATGGTGGTCTTGAGATTTCTCAGAAACTACAGGTGCTGATGGGCTTTATTGGTGATGGAATGACCAACTGAGGTTCTCCACTAGGTGAACACTCAGAGATTTGTTCCAAGGAACCTCCCCTTGGCCTTCAATTTCCAGCAGCAAGTACTCCAGAACTTCACTCCAGAAGTCATCAACCAATTCTCTGGTCTTCGCAACGTTGAAAGACATGCTGTTGGCTATGACATGTTGTTTTTTTGAGATGTTCCACCTCTTCTCTGTACCCACCAAAGAACATAATTCTTGCTGATTAGACCCACCACAGTTGTGTCATTAGCTACTGTATCTTGATTTAAGCTGCGCAGTTGTGAATCAGCAGAGTGAACAGCAGTGGACTGAGCACACAGCCCTGTGGAGATCTAGTGTTTAGTGAGGTGATGCCGGAGGTTCAAGCACAATAGATAAGAATAGTCTCTTCACCCACTCAAGTTGAAAGAGTAATAATTTTAATATATCCATCAAACATTTGTTAGACAAAGACCACCGCAAAGAGCGAAAGTTCAGTCTTCGTTTGGGCTTCAAGACACTTTTGAGTTTTGACATTAAGTGTGTTTCATGTCAATAGAGACCAATCTAGTGATAAGAATATTACAGGTTGCCACTATAAAAGACTGGATACTATTGTTTATTCAACCACACTTGACGGTTTTCTGGTTAGCTACATTTCTGTATTCTCCGCAGAAAGTACATCAATGGTTATGTGACACGAGACAGGAAAATTAGTCCTATTGGGCTGTTAGAAGGCCAGATGCGTGCCATCAGTAGGGCTTCTGACAGAGCCATCAGTCTCGAAGGGGAGGTGTGGATGGTGAAAGAAGCTCAATGAGGTAATGTTCTCTCCCAAACTCATTTACAGCAGTCGCATCCTCGGTCTCTGTATCACAACAACAGTGCACGACTCTTTCAAGGTCAATTGTGACGGTGCTTCAGAGATGTATTGCATTTCCAATCAGACAGTTCTGAAATGTTTGTTGGGATTTTATACAAATTAAAAGTCTAACTCTCTCTTAGTGTTAGTTCTATTCTGGCTTTGTGTTTTATAAATGCTGTATATATAAATATACGGTATATTAAATAAAGGAAATACTTTTTCATTCAAAATTCTGTGTTCCAACTTGAATTTAATTAATGAATTCTTCCCTGTAGTACAAACACATGGTCCAGTCTGGAAGTCTGGAAGTGTGAATGCGTATGTTAATGGGTCTTGTTGTGTGATTGGTCGGCCTTCTGTGATTGGTCCTGCCTAAAGTTGCTGTGATTGGTTCCAGCTCTCTGTGATCCAGAAATGAAAAAGTGATAAATAAAAAGATGTTTTAATTTACAAAATGTAACAATTTCTATATCTGCTTAAATTGTCTTGTCACAATTACTCATTTATTACTTATTAAGCAAAACGTACTTACACATTTAGCAAGTACAAAAAGGGTTCTTGACTACATTTTATTGGCTTTAAAGTCCTAATTTAATGAATAATTAGTGTTTTTGAGAAACCAACACATGCTAATTGCTAAAGCAGCATCAGAAAATGATAAAAACATACAGACTAAAATATCAGTAAATGTTCTCAACATGTCATTGTCATCATTTCCCAGACTAGGAGAGAACATCTGCTTGAGCCTGATTTGCTGTAGCCGTTATCGAAGGTCTCAGAACTGACGCTTGCTTAGATAACCTTTAAATTCAAATGTTTCCAGGGAAATCTGCTCAACAAAGGCTAGAATTGGACAGAGTGTTCCAAAAACAAAAATAATACCCAAGATCCATTTTGAGAAAAAGAAATGTGATTCCACAAGCTTAAAACACACGACATTGCAGCAAACTAAACCTCATGCCGTAGAGCTGCCATCCCGCTAAGTGCTGATGGTAGAAGAAAACAATGCAGATTGCCCGGTGCCAGTCTTTTCAGTTTGTTTTTGCCTCACAGTGTGATTTAGAAGGCATGCCGTCATTCATAGACACGACGCCGTGCCAAACCCTCAGTCTAACAGAAACGATGCTTCCTAAAAGCTTCAAGTTTCTCAGAAAAGCTGTTAGAACCCAAAGTCTGAAGCATCGCCACAGGGACACGCTCAAACAGCAATTGGTCACAGAGGCCTTGCCCTCATCCACAAAGGCCAACAAGCGGGTCTTTAGCCCCGCACACGTCAAACTTTTAAGGATGTAATAGTCTGTCAGACTCATAGCCCATATACTAGACCTAATGGCATGTTTCTTTCTGTGGCGGCCACAAAGGACCCCCCTCTGTCGGGCTTGTTATTATCTTGGAATGAAGTGCCCTGCTTTCAAATCTCTCTATTTTCTCCGATAACCCTTTGGTTTCTTGTATATGTATTCATTATTTATTTTCCTGTCCCTTCGCCAAAAGATCACATTGTTTGACACACCCCATGTGGCAAAGATGGTGAAATAACAAGGATTTTGAAGTCACCTAGAACCGCAACCGACTGTCAGATGCCAGCTAGTGAGTTATGTAACTGGATGATTCATGGACAGCTAGATGGTGGCAAGACCAACAACAGATAACACACACACACACACACACACACACGCACACACAATCCACATAACATGAAAGCGTGTACATACGTATATCCAGAGAGAGATTTGAGCTGCAACAACATACGGTATACACCAGTATACTTTATATACCACCATATATAAATATTACATTTATATGTGTCTGTTTTGTTTATAATACTAATTACTAAATACTAGTATTAATTCATTCAATAATATGTATATAAAATGAGGCTCTCCAAAAATATAAAATGACACTCTAAATGTTGTTCTCCAAAATGTATATTATAATAGGCTTATTTTCTTCTTATTATAGGAGATTACTCTCCTTCTAGTCTCGATTTTGGCATGGTACATTCCATCTATGTGAGCGTCAAAATTTTGAAATTCTAAACCATTTATTATGTAGAATTGTTTTGCGTATTATTAGATTTGTATAATTTTGGAATTCATTTTGAATAAAGGTCTAACAAATGTTAAATGTCCTCGCAAAAAAATGATGGTTAACGCAGAATCTACTAAAAAACGAATTAATTAGAGAGAGAAGAAGACAACAATTACTTACGTTTTTTATGGATATATGGATGGATGGATAGATTAGATAAATTTAGATAGAATAGATTAGATTAGATTAGATTAGACAGACAGACAGACAGACAGACAGACAGACAGACAGACAGATATATAGATAGATAGATAGATAGATAGATAGATAGATAGATAGATAGATAAATAGATAGATAGATAGATAGATAGATAGATAGATAGATAGATAGATAGATAGATAGATAGATAGATAGATAGATAGATAGATAGATAGATAGATAGATATTTTTACATAATATAAATGATACTTTCTCGCACCTCAGACAGGATTCTTTTGAAAACCGTTTGAACGATCCAAGCCTTTGTCTGTAACAATCGTAAAATCATAGATGCTGGAGCTGTGTGATGAGAGACACTCGTGCACGTTTCCTTCACCCAGTCATACACAGACAAATTACAATTAGCATTCCATTTAATGCTTGGGTGAGAAATCAACGGATGAGTGGCACACAGCTTCTCAAAAACAAGGCGCCACTTCACCACGGGCACGCATCACGTGACCGCGCTCAAACCTACAGGAAACACACGCGTGAACAGACGCGGGAGTCGAGACACTTAACAGACTGTGTAAAACTTTCAAAACCCGAGGCGAAGGTGACGCCACCGGGGTTAATTATTAGTGAGCGTTTAATTGGCATTAACGCCCAGAAGAGATGCTCCGTTCACCCCAGCAGGACGCTCACACATTCCCATCAAGAATTAACCAGGCAAACAAAATGAAGCTTCACATGTTTACCAGCTCCATGTTCACGAGGCCGGGGAATCAGCGAGACGTTTCTCTACTTCTTTCTGTCCTGGAGAGAGAGAGAGAGAGAGAGAGAGAGAGAGAGAGAGAGAGAGAGAGAGAGAGAGGGAGAATGTGTGTGTGCGTGTGTGTGTGTGTGTGTGTGTGTGTGTGTGTTTTACTCCAAGTGAAGGAAAGGCAGTAAGAAGAACATGAGGAACTTAATAAGGTATTAATTATCAAGAAGAAAAGAACAAGGTGGTGGTAATGGCAAAATTATTGTTATTATTTATTCATATTATTATTACTACTATTATTGTTATTACATATTTATTATAATACTATTTTTTGAAGTTATATTATAATTTATTGGTGTGTGTGTGTGTGTGCGCGTGTGTGTGTGATTGCTCACTTATGAATCATTATATATTGATATTAAATGAAAAACAATAATATATCAAATAAAAATGAATTTATTCGTACAATAATTAAAAATGATGTATAAAACAATAAATTAATAATAAGAAGAAAAAATATCAATTAATTAGTTTACAGACACACACACACACACACACACACACACACACACACACACCAGCACTTGCACACACACACACCCACACACACACACATACACACAGGCAATGTTATAAATGTTAACTTTCACAAACTTTCCACTGGGATTAACAAACTAGGCCAGATTAAGAAGCATCCTATGATCCAAAGAGAGAAACTATGTCTGAGCTTTTGGAATATGTAATAAAAAAGCTGCTTGCAAGTTGCATCATCAGCGTGTAAAATCATTAAGTGATCACAGTTTCATTCCTATGTCGTCATGCTGTGATGAATGTAGGATATAGAACATTTGAAGTGGGTTTAAATCAAATGGACGTTGGATCGATGTTGACACGTTACATGAGATATGATGTCTGACTGAACATCTGCTGTCTGTCTGTAGAGCCGTCTTTTATTTATAGCCATTTTCATTTAAAGCTCAAATGTTGGTATAAGACCATTTCCATATTAGAAATGTGACCATTGAGTGTCAAACATTTCTTCTCAAGTTAATAGATACTTGCAAGTGCTTGCAAGCAGTGGGATGAACCTGGGGACCTGGAAGAAACCCACACACGCATGAGGAGAACATGCCAACTCCACACAGAAAGATCATGACTATATGTTAGGACCCACACCACACATTTTAAACGGGTCCTTCTAGCTGAAATGTTATTACTTTATTATACTTTGTTATACTATGAAAATTGTTAAGATGAAAAATGTAAGTTTTATCAAAAACGTTTTCAATGCTGAAGTCTGCATGCATTTCATGTGTAATATGCGTATTAATTAATGAATTATTAATTTAAAAAATAAACTGAGCTGAACTAATTAAATAAATGTGTGTGTTTGTGTGTGTCTAAATATACTGTACATTCAAAAACAAAAAAAATACATAAACAAATGTACTATAAATGTGTATTATAGTCATCGTATGCATGTATCCATCAATTTTTCAACATAACACATTTAATTACGGTAATTGGTTAATGACCAACCAATCACAGAGTGGGATATACTGACACAAACATTCACATTTTCACTCACAGCTAAGAACTATTTTACCGGCTTGAATTCTTGGTAAAGCATTTTTGGGAGGGACTGGGTGAGAAAACCGGAGCTTTGGAGGAAACCCACATTAATACCAGCACAACATGCAGAGTTTACATCTGCACAATTTAATAAAAATAATTAATTGTAAAATTGAAAAGTTCGGAAGTGCACTGCTTCACTAATTATGCCACTTTGCATACGTCCCCCAACTATTACAAAAGCCATTCATCAAAGAGACTGACCAAAAGTCAAAATTTGCCAGAACAAAAGAGGCTTAAAATACCCAGAAATTGTGTAAACTCCCAAGATCAAGCATGTAAAGTCAACTTCTCTGTATTTTAACTCAGCTGCAATGACTGTAATTTATGTAATTTATGTCCTATAATTTAGGTAATACAAATGTAAAAGAGTAGTTATCATGCTAATAAAAGCAAGAAGGAAATACCGTACATTTTCTAGGCCTGACTCTTTTTGACACCAGTTTTCTCTAGCCCGTCATCAATTTTGGCCAAAGACGGCGGTTGTCAAAAAAATTTAAATGATTTCTGGCTGAAGCCGAATATGAGCCGAAAGTCAATTTTAAGAAAATTTGGGTGCTGACACCAAAAACCAAAGCCAAAATTGGGTCGGACTCTAATTCAGCCCATAAAAGCAACAGTGAAACACTTCGTCCTAAATGTTTCCTCGGCATCTGCATGACTCAGCTCCACAGTCTGAGTCCACACTTTTTCTTTCCCATGGTGTGTCTCCTAAGCATGTGTGTCAATGAGGAAAGTTTCCTTATCGAGTATGTGCCATGTCTCGGGTGTCGTCGCTCACTAGACGCCGTAGCATCTTGATTGAGAGTTGTCTGATACTGTCTAACTGTTTTCGCCCTTGTCATTAGAGTTGCCATGATTGCTGACTGCAAACACTGGCTGTCAGGAGACGACAGTCCTGCACATAAGCAAGCTCATCAAACCCTATTGGCAGATGAGGACGGATGGGCTGCTGGGTGCCCACTGTGGACCAGTGCCCGTTCAAAAGCTCAATGAATGATTATAGCTTGAAAGAGTCCCAACTGAAGTAGATAAGTGGATATCAATCACCAACGCAACCAAAACCGACATGCGCGTCTGCACGCTTGACCTTGGGAAAGGACTGGTTTGACCTTCAGCTGAGATTCTGCTTCTCTCAACTTTTGATATCCTGTTCTTTAGTCTTCTTATTACTTGTCATTAAGCCATTTCTGTTCGCTAAGCAGTCTTTAACGGTTTGTTGTGTCGGTTTATCTTTCTAAACGTGCGTCCTTGTACTGTCTTATTATTTTAAAACTATTTTAATCAATTTTGTTCCCGGTTGGAGAATAGCAGTTCTCTTTCAAGCGTCCTTGTTCAATTGCCTTTTATAGTAGAAATGCCATCCCACTTTCTAAACATGCGTCCTTTATTCATCTCAAATATTCTCTAAAGAATCATCTTTTGAACTTTTGAACTATTTTTCTCAAACTTAACTTTTTATTCATTGTTTTTTTTCCCTTTGGCTTGACTACCATTCGTTGTTTAGCTTACATCATCCATCCTCTTTCCTACTGATTGTTGATTATGTAAACGTTGTATCAACTTTAAATTGTTTTAGAGACTTTTATCTTTACCCACTTTGATTAACTTCTTCATATCTATTTTTGAATTTCGCTGTTATTTCTTCATTAGTTTCAATGGAGCCTCACAGAGCCACTCTTTCCACTTTTTTTTGCTCTTCGTTGTTTCTACTTGTGTCAACTTTTCCCTTTCGGAAATGTGCTTTTTAAAAAAAAAATGTTGATTAGAACGATTCGTTAGAAAATGTGAAAAAAACATCAGAAAATTAGAAACATTGTCCATGGTAATGGATTATTTTAATAGAACATGTGATCTAGAGTTCTGCTTTGTAGAAGGACTGTAATTTCTGGAGCATTATGAGGAAGACGGCGCTACTCGTCGTTGGGACCATTGGAAAGGTGCTGGCACCTTCTGGGCCATCTGTGAAAGAAATTAAGTCACTTCAGGACCAACTACAAGAACGACAATGTTGATCAAAAATCATGCTTGTCATTGTTCTGTTAATTTTACACAACTGCTTTAACACAGTTTGCAACTGCAAAAACTAAATAAATCAATCAATTAAAAAAACACTTTATAAATGAATTAAACTTGAACTTGAATGTTTTTTCCGCTTCTATGGAGACAAACACGTTTTGGTGAAATGTCAGAATTTCAGGACATTTGACAGAATTTGAAGACTCAGGAAATATTCATATCATAAGTGCTCTTGGTCGAGCCCACCCCTCTCTTTCAAACTCTAGGGAGACTAGCAATTTTTTTTATTCACAGCATATAAAATGAATTCATTTTGACCCTCTTAAACTGGGCTGTATTTGCAACCGTCTTGTAATTTGCATTTGCTTGAAGTGAGTTAAGTGTGAGATAGCTCTCAGTATACATCAAGGCCTCTCTTTTTGCCTAAATATATTTATATTTTATTCATTTTCATCCCAGGAGATCTATTCTGTATGTTTTTTTTTTATATATTTAAAACTTTTTGAAATTTTTTTGCGTCTATTTTTTTGTAGCTTACTCTTTCATATTTTTTCAATCAGTCAGATTCTATTTTTTGTCATTAGTTTAGGTACACTATATTACTAAATGTATTCGGTCACCTGCCTTGACTCACATACGTATGAACTTAGAGTGCCATCTAACCCATACAGTTTAAGAAGATTTGGGTCCACCTTTTGGCTGGTCCGGCTGTCCACGAGGTTAAGGAGTGTGTTCATAGGAATTTTTGACCATTCTTCTAAAAGCAAAGTCACATGATGTTGGCCAAGATGTCCTTTCACTGGAACTAAGGGGCCAAGACCAACTCCTGAAAAACCTCATCATTTGGCCGGTTGACCGAGTACGTTTGGTAATATAGTGTATCTTAGAGGTATATGTACGCCATGTAAATTATTTGATTCTGAATTTATTTATTTACAATTCCCAAATATATACAACATAAAACAATGAAAACAATACATTTTCAGTGTTGTAAATTAGCTTAACATTCTGATAATAAAAACTGAGCTTCTTCCAAGTCAAATATTATTGTTATTTTTTATTTTAATGCAATTTGAACAACGGTTATTTAAAAAGAAAAATTATATGAAGAAAAAAAACAGACTTTCAGGCTACTGATATGCTATAATGGTTGCAATAATGTTTTTATTTTTCTTTGTATCAGGAACGAAAGACCTTTTGCTTTTAGTTAGCCAGAGAAGTTTTCTATATTCAGAATGAAAAGCTTGTCTGTGTTAGCTGTTGCCCTAGCAACAGGTAGTAAATTTTGTAGCTTGCGCTCGCTAAAAGTGAAAGGCTTGTACAGTACAGTTGTTTTTCAAACACCAAGGCCTGAGTGTCCGTGTACGAGCAGGTCAAGAGCACAACTTCATGCATCAATTAGCCTGCTCAGCTTTCACACACTCCATTATCAGCAAATCTATAGTCCTGCACTCGAAATCCTGCCGCACAGCTGAATTACTTCAAAATTACATACATTTACTCAGACATCTACACTACTAGTTGACCCATAATGTGATTATGCTTTTGATTGGCTGCAATCATGTTGAGCTGACCTGTTTATTGAGAGTGTAAACGACTGTAGCTGTGCTGAGACTCTTGGACAAGGTCCTTGCATTCAGAATCGGAATCGCTTTATCACTTTAATGGCCAAGTTTGCACAAGACCACAAGGATGTATATGTGGTCTGACTTTGTCTTTGTTTCTCGATATTACAAAATAAAAAATAAAATAAAAACATATATAATAAATAATAAACTATAAACTACTGAGAATAAAAAGGGTTAGTGTTAGGGTTAGGGTAGAGGACTGTTACTATACGTGGAGCAGACCCAGAGAACGTAGTGCACAAAAACACATTTAATAACAAAAATTCACATGAACTCAGGACAAACTCAGGAACACAGGTGGCTGCAGCGCTAATTAGTGATGTCATGAACGATTTGTTCAAAATGAACGAATATTTCATATGTCTCAGAACGAACGAGTCTCTTCAGTGAACAATTTGTGAACGATAGTATCAAGCAGCATTGCTCCAATTAGTTTGTGATTTGTTCAAACAGATCCCTGGTTCTTTGTTCATTTTGTTCACGTGTCACATGACCACGATTAAGCGGTTAAAGCAAAGATGGCAGGGCAGGGCAGATGCAGGACGTAGATCAAGTTTTGCTAGGGATTCACATGATTTGAATAGTTTTGTGGTCATTTTTGTAATATTTGTTGTCCGCTGAAGCAAACCATGTTGTCTTTTGTGTATATTGTTTTAGAGCGTGAGATGAACGAAATGAACTAATGACTCGAAATGATTCATTCACTTAAATAATTAAAGATCCAAATCAGATAAAATAATCGAACTTGCCATCACTAGCGCAATTGACAGACTGGCAACTTAAATACTAAATAAAAAGAGATAAAACAGGTGGAAACAATGAAACACATGACTACAAATCCAGGAAGGGAACAACAACAAGAATCATTTGTAGTCCATGAGCCGTGACAAGAACGGACTGGTTGATGGCTGTGTAGGAGATGGTCCTACTGAGCTGTCTGAGGAGGTACAGCCTCTGGTGAGACTTTTTTTGGACAGTCTCTAATGTTGGGAGACCACTTCAGGTCCCGTGAGATTGTGGACCCTAGGAACCTGAATGACTCCAAGGTGGACACTGTGTTATTGTGGACTGGGCGGGCTTCCTTCTGTCATCCCCAGAGTTCACTCCACAGTTCTGAAGTGTGAAGTGGACAATATAAAAGGGTACATTTTAAAAAGGATTAGTAGTATGAACTGAGTAAACTGAATTTCTCAAAAACGTTAATGGACTGACTGAAAACCTGAACCGGATTTCTCAAAACAAAACGGGAATGGGCTGATTGGAATCCTGGACCGGATTTCTCCTAAAGTGGAATGAACTGACTGGAAACCTGGACCAGATTTCTCAAAAACGGGAATGGGCTGACTGAAAACTGGGACCGGATTTCTTAAAATGTGGAATGGGCTGACTGAAAACCCGAACCGGATTTTGCCAAACTTCAAATTAACTGACTGAAAAAAACTGGTTTGGATTTCTCAAATAGTGGGATTGGTCTTAAATGTTACTATTTTGCACCAGAGGAGATTTGAATCTAGAATCCTAGCAATAAGTAGAAAAAAGGAACCGTTTAACAGGAATGTTTTAAGTTTGTAACTAGATCGTCTTGTAGTCTTTGATTCTCTTTTTGTTGTAATAGTTGTAGTATCGTTGTTTATGAGATGCAAATTTACAACTTCTAGCGGTTTTAAGCAACAACAGACAAAAACGGGCTTTGCTGGGCTGGATTTATTTTCTTTTATCGATAAAAAAGTTTTTTTTTTCCTCATTGTCTATTCAATGCTCAGAAACTGATGATGCAAATGTCGTGCTTTCTTCTGTCTGTGTCAGTCGCTCAAAGTCGGCCCATGGTGACAGTGTAAAGTGCATGTTTGAAAGAATTCCACTTTATCGAACGTCACATTTTTGAACATCCTGACACAGCAGGATCTCGGTCCCCAGGACACAAACTCATGATGCATTCACACCCCAGAAAAAGGCCACAGAATCTTTGCACATCCATAATGAGAACAAAAAAACTGTTATACTTTTATGAGTTTTATGGGATTTTTTTAAGAGAATAAAACGCATGAATATTCAGCTAAATTTATTCTTTAAAAATGCATGTGCGAAATAAAAAAACCTCGATGTTTGGAACTTCTTGGGTTCGAGTAGATGATGAAAGCGTAAACTCCCGGAGGATAGAAAATGCTTATCCTTTGAGCCAATTTATGAAATATACAACACAAGAGACAACCGGAGAGATAACCTTTTTCAACAGAGAAGCTGACGCAATCCGCTTTATAATCCACAAAGACCCTGGGGTATTCATCCATCCTCTTGTGCGCCGTGACTGCGTCCTCATTCCTTAGGGATACTGGCTTCTTACCATCCATTTTTTAACAAATTAAATTAGCATAATATGTTTACCGTTGTGGAGAAAATAATCCCGCATGACATAAATACGTGACACTGAAAGACACATCGCCTTTCAGCGTCCTCATCACGGGGTTGTCAACATCCATGTCACTTCGGAACACTGTGCTATGATGTCATTTACGTTATCTATATAATGTCTTTAGCATTGCTGATGCAATACCACAGGACAAAAAAATATCATTAGCATTTAAAAAAAAGCACAATCGGCAATCATTAAATTAGTTAATTAATTAAAATAAAAAACATGATTTATTTTGACTATGAATAAGTTACACATTTACAAAAGTTAAAACTACAAAGAATGTTACAAGTTAGTGAAAATACATGTTAAATAGTTGTGCTTTTTGCTTTACTTTGTCAATTTGTAAGTGTATCTATTGTACATTTTCTTCATTAAAGTGCATCTTTCTTTTATTAATGTTGTCTTTTTCAATTGTATATATTCCATTTGTTATGTCTTTTCTTGTATAACCCTTTTTGTATTTCTCTATACTGCATTTTTATCACATTTGCACTGTCTTTTTTATTATATTGCTGCAGGTTTACTAAAATTTCACCAGTGTGTGTCGGATTTGATTAAACCAACGGAAAAACCAGCTTAATGCTCTTTATCTTCGCACTAAGGTCGCATAATAAGTAATCACAAAATCTGGGCATGACTAACATTTATTAAGAAAAAACACACGTAGTTAAATCATTTTAAGACATTCTTTTATTTCGAAGCAGAACACTAAACCTAAACTATTTGCTTCCTTACCCTTGACATCACAAGGCTGATGAATATGGTGAGGATAGCCTCAAGCTCGCTAAATGATTTCTGTCGCTCTTTTGGCAACACAAATTAACTCCAAAAATCAAGGCCATCACGAGAACAAAGATTTAAGCGCATTTCTTTTTGTTAGATCTAAAAAAAAATAGTGCTTATCTGAGAACGAGTGGAAATTGGCCGGCGCGGGAATGTTAAACTGAATACGTTTTGACCTCCACGGTCAACGCAACGTCATCTTTTAAGAATAAGAAATTCCCATTAACTCAGCCATTTCTTTTTCTTTTGAATTGGTCAAGAGATTAAACGCTCCCCAATCGAAGTATTGACATCAATGGCATAAAATTTCTCAATTAACCTTGGTGCCAGAGAGTCAAAGATGATGGCAATGTCAGATATACGGCTGGTCACTCTAGTAAAGGTCAGCAGTGCTCTATTAAACAAAGGAAAATCTATGATGTTTGTGTAAAGTCTCAAAGTCAAAGTCACCATGGACCATTGTAATTATCAATCATACAGAAGATGTTAGCGTGTGCTATCACCTCACAGCCAGGAGGAACGGAGGCCGAGGTCACTGTGGGTCAAACGAACAGGTCACCAGTTTTGGTCTAGCGATGCTGTGGAGCTTTGAAACCCAAAATGAAATATGAAAATGTGCTTCGTTTATGTGAGTGAGTGTGTGGAATGTACAGTATGACCACTGGGCTTCACAACAGAACAGTGCTGTCAAAACGAATGCCTAGAGTAGTTCAAAAAGAGAGTGGAAGCAAAAGTATCAACTCAATTTTTTTACTCAAGTAAAAGTACTGTTTTGATAAGTACTCGAAGTATAAAACTAATGCAAGGAAAAAATGCCACAAACTGACATTTCTAGTGGAATACGGCTATTTTTAAAAGTTGCCAAATTTAATCACATAAAAAAAGTGTGCATTTTATCACAATGTAAACCAAATAGAGAACCACATTTGCGAGCTATTAAGCATTAACTAGCTTCAGAGTGAAAAATATGATGACTAGTGTTATAATGGTGAAAAAAGACAAACTTCAGAAGAACGTCATCAATGACCTTTATTAGAGTGATGTAACAAAATAACATAATTTAAGGACAGAACATGTGTCAAAGATTTACCAATATGCTTTGTTCTGTTGCAAAAGCAGCTGATTCTCAAAGTTTATTGATGCGCAGATGCGATGTACCACGCACAAAACAATAAGGTGTCTGAATGAAGTTTACTGTAATCGGATGACCCAATTTATTTCATTTTATGTTAGTTTTATTTCATGTTTTGTCATTGATTTAAAAAAAAAAAAACATAAAATAAAATAAAATGCTCAATTATTTAAATGTAAGGAGTGGAAAGTACAGATATTTGTGTAAACATGTAAGGAGTAGAAGTAAAAAGTAGGCCAAAGAAATATTACTCAACTAAAGTATATTTAAGCCAAAATTACCAAGTAAAGTAACTTGGTATTTTTACTTTGTTACTTGACACCTCTGAAACAGAAGGGGCAATAATTTGAGGGTCTTTACTAGCCACTGATTGGATACTTCTAAACAGGACATAATTGTAAATTCTTCTAAATTCTCAGAACTCATTGAGAATCTTGGTTATTTCACTGGTGTTAGGGCGTGGTCAATCTTAAGTATGCACCTCCCAGGTAAGTAAAGACTATAAATTGCTCTGTTTGTTGTATAGAGCTGCTTTGGGACAATCTGTGAGTGTGAACACACTCATTTGTTTAACTACAATTTTGACTAAATTTTAAATTAATAGAGTAAAATTTAAATTCCACCAGAAACGCTCTACTTTGCTACAGACTTCATGTGCTGCTGTGAAGATAGTAATCAAATTCTTGTCCATCAAAGGACCAGAACCAAACGTCCCAAGCCACCTTTGAAAGGGTTTACTGGAGCAATGGATGGCCTCAGTCTGATTCAGAAATAAATGTGTCTTTTGATTTGATTTATAGAAAAGCACTTGGTGTTTTCTGAAGTTTCCCAAGAAAATAAGTCGATGTGGAGCTCAACGGAAACAAGCTGCGGCGTTGAACTCTTACACCTAAAGGTAAATGTGTGTGAAATTGTGAATTTTACTGCAAGATTTGGTCGAACAACTGTATTACATAATCATGTAGCAATTAATCATGACCGCTATTCAGTGAGTAAGTACAGTGGCAAACCATGCTCTTTTGCTGGTGCTAGTAGATTATATATTAATAATGATGACAAAGCAAAAAATCAAGACTATTCTGGCCTTAAAGATTAATATTATATACAGGGAAAACTACAAAATCCTAATAGTTAGTGCTAGTTAAGTTTTTCTCTGCTAACTTCTGATTAGTTGCCTTACCATTGATGATAAATGATGTCTTCTTCCCTTCAAACTCGCCATTTATTTGCTGAAAGGACCAACATCCTCACAAATGGATGTTTTTTTTATATTTAGTTTAATCGTGTTTGGAGACTGACGTCCCAGGGCTTTATTTGAAAGGACAGTGATTGAATTAGAGCAGCAAATGTTTGTCTGGTGACATGACACTTCATAACATTATTCCGTTCTCCAGCCCCAGAACAGCCATCAGCTCTCGATTAAAACACAAATCTGATTTATGTCTCCGCTGTGGTGAAATCTCGAGCACTTTGATTGAAGAACCAAGTTCACAACCTGTCAAACAGCACAATGGATCTTGAGTCTGGATTCTCTGTCAATGATTTGACAAAATGTATAAACGTATGAATTGTTATTGTTATTTTGATTATTACCAAAATAATAATATTATTGTTGAATATTATTAGTTGATTATTGAAAAAATGTACTAAGGAAAAAAAACACATTTGTTAATTTCGTTAAATAACAAAAGTGTTTTGTTAATGCGAGTATAATTAAAAGTGTACAAAAAAGGAATAAGCGGTTAAACAATGGATGAATGGATGGATGGATTTAATTCAAATGCATTTATAAAAAATATTTAAAATCACTTTCTTAACCTTCAATTAAAAAAAAAAAAGCTGTTATTAGCCTAAATATTTTCCGTAAACTCATTTAATAGAATCACAGCCTACATATGTACTTAAAAATGTTGGTAAGTAATTTGAACATTTCGTAATTGTCTTTCCTAATTCTTATTATAGAGCGTAAAGCATATGCTCACTCTGAAATCCTACGCCTGTAGTAGTGAAAAATGATGGCTGCTGCAGGATATGTATGGGTAATAAATATGCCCATAAAGTGGATGAATGACAGTGGAGAGTATCAGAGCTCACTCCAAATAAAAGCTTTCTAGTGACGTATCATTTAGACGAGCGACTTTGACAGAGCAAAAAAGTCCCGCAGGAAAAAAGCGATTTCGGAGACGACCTTGACTGAGACGACACCAGATCACAAACGTGCAGACAAATACTAGGTTTTCAGCTCTACTTCTGAAATGTTGTAGTCGTTTCTGTGCGAGAAGAACACATATTCCACAGAATGTCAAAAGCTATTTGACAAAGAGTATCATCTGGGAACACGGAGTTGATTTTGCAGCATTGCAGCATTGTCTGAAAGGGCTCTGAGGGATGCTCGGCACGTGGAGCTGTCAGTTTCAGACAAAAGCGGCCTTTGCAGACACTTTTTAAAAGTGCTTGTTCTTTTTTGTATTGCTACTCTCTGCGGAAAAGGTCAGATTCTCTTTTCCCCCCACTTATAATGACTTAATTTACATGCAAACGCAACTCAAAGCATCTGAAAACATGCCAGGAACATGCTTTTGCACAAGGAACATCGCCGCAGTGTATTTCGTCGCCACAAATGCCTTAAATTGCTCTTCAGTTGCGATTTGCAGCACTTCCGTGCCAAAGTCAAACTGGCTGATGATACGATGGAGTGCTTGGAAATTCTGATGGAGTGGTGTGAATTTTCCTCCACTTTAGCCTGAGTGAACACAGCATCTCGTCGGTTTAATGTTCTCAAAGGTGGAGAGCAAACATTGACAAATGTGTTGGAAAACTAATTTACCTTTGAGTGGTTGAGTCTCAGACTGTTTAATTATATACACTGACATAGACATGCAAAATAATCAAAAAGGAGACGTAGACCCTCGTTAATCTTCATATGTTTAAGACTCACATTTATCCATTCATTTACTGAACTTCTTTTCTATTTCTGGGTTACGGGAGCTGGAGCCAATCACAGCAACTCTGGTTTGAAGGCGGGACGCACACGTTTGAAGTCGACCAGTCACAGACCAGGACCAAAAACCTTCAACCAGGTCTCGAACTTGTCTCGAATAGTTTTTTCTTGCCATGAGAGTTCAAGATTCAAAGACTCCAGCAACAAATTTCTGTTCTTGCAATACATGGAAATTTTTGTAATTCCAAAGAAGTGGAAAAAAGAGGAAAAAACATTCAACCTGACATTCTTTATTAATGTAATTAATTATTAATGTAAACTGCAAATAAACAATGCTTTTCTTGTTTTTTTCAAAAATACTTTCACTTTTGAAAATTAGGGTCGCACACTTTATGAAGATGAATTTATCTGCCTCATGTGGCAAAGCAAATGCTTGCATCAGTATTATAAAAATAATGGTGAGATATTAACTAATATTTATGCAAATATAAAAGCTATGAAATTGAACAAATATTGCCGAGGATTTACCAGGTTCCTCTGAATCTATAATAAAGCTCGAAACTTGGTTTTAAAGGCACGTTTGAAATGCGGTCAAAAAAAAAAACATGCTAATGTTTTTGCATTATTGCAAAATTGACATTTATTGACACTTAATTTTGCTCAAGTCTGCAAGTCTTACCTTTACTCTAAAAGTAATTTGGATCCTTCAAAATCATAAAAAAATATAAAATGTTTGAATTTTGCAAGAAAAATGTACAGAGATGTTAAAAATCCATAAATCAACATGAAGAGAGTAAAATTCACTTTTTCAGCAGGAACAAAACGTCTGTGAATTTTCCCTGTGTATTTTCGGAGAAAATCTCCCCCAATATCTCAGTCTTCCATTCAGTGAAAGTGAACAGTGAAGCAAAGGCTGTAAAACTTCAAAAAGGACATGGACTGTTTATGGTATCGGACTCAAAACTCAGAGCTTTCAATACACAGAACGGAGATCGAGAAGAAGATTCTGTCTCCTGTGCTTTTTTCCTGTCAAATTATCAAAGAAAATGTTGAAGATTATATGGAAACAAAGATGATCTCCTTATTTCCGACTTCAAAAGGCTGTTTGTTCCAAAAGGCATTCACAGTATGCAGATAAGCCACCGCACGGAGCCAAACTTTCTCTCGGAGTACAGGTGGAAGAAGACGACAGCTGGAATGAGAAGTGAAGCCGTTCCCTGGAGTGTCCACGCTTGGATATGTCCCAGAATGGAATGAAATCAAAGGATTCTAAACATGCTCGATCTGATTCAAATCAGGCAGAAGTGGGAATTTAGTCTAAACGCACATTTACATAGAGATAATTCCTTTATTTTCTTTTATTGCTATTTAAGTGTTTCCCTGGCTGTGAACAGGATGAGCTCCTTATGCAGATCTGCTGCTCTGGGCCATATAAAGCACAGTCCTCATTGATCTGAAAGCAGTTCTGCTGTCGAACCGCTCTCAGTGGACTCGCTCTCCAGTTTCATCCAAAAGAATCATCTGCTTAGTGGAGAAAAGGTCGAGGTCAAAAGATCACACATAATTGTTCTTCTTTTTGTTATGCGTTTAGCTTTTGATGGTCTTTTCTTTTTCCCAATTACAACACTGTTCAGTAAAATGGGATCAGAAAATTCACCAGAATGCGGATTGAAGTCGCCTGGAATCAAAAGTAAATATGTAATTAATTAATTATTAATGCAGAAGTGTAATGTGTGTTTGTCTAAATATGTTTGAATTCATATTTTTTTAAAACAATTAAGTACACATTCAATAAAAGAGTAATAAATGAATTGCTAATAATCATATTAGTAGTTCCATGTATGAATTTTATATCCATAAAGCATCATATAGTAAACATATTTTATAAGTTTAGATAAAAAAACATTAAATAAAGACTAATAATACGTTATGCCAGTCTTATTCATCATTTCTATAAGGTCTATCATATCAAGTTAGGGAAATCTAAACCCTTTAAATTTGAAGAAAGAAAGAAATAATGAAATGGTTTGTTCATTTGTGCAAATATGGTAAGTAGATTTAGTTTGCAACAATATATTTCAAAACAGTTTGACTGAATGTGTCACTGATAATGTATCAGTAGATGATTGGTTGGCCACTATGATTGTCTCCAGCTCCGCGTGATCCAGAAATAGAAAAAAAAAGTTGAGAAAATGACTTGATGAATCAAGTTCTGTATGTACTATAGTACGATTTGAACAGGAATAAAAAATGACCAACCAAAACAGAAGCACAGAAGCAGAGCAGCATGTTTTAGTAAAGCTGTGAATTAAACACGCCAGTAAACAGATTGAGTGTGAATATTTATGAGAGTTTAAGAGGAACGAGTGTCAGCGGGGGGGAGAGACGACTGCTATTGTGAATACAGCAAGTGATGGAGGAGAATAGAGAAAACAAGTGTGTTAAAGAAAGAAGTGAGAGAGGTGACATCCATCTTATTCTGCCACTGCTGAAGAACCATAATTGTCTCTTTACCAGATTAGTGCTGCACAGTGCTGAGATTAACCCAGATCAATATACCGTAATATATGCGAGATTACCACCAAATGTACCATGAATGAAGAGTCACTGGAGGGGTTGAATTACCCGGATGTTTGTATGGTCATGATACAACACCTGACAGAATCATTTCAACCAATTAGAGACTTCCGTGCAATCTAAAGAATTGTTAAAACTCATTTGTTCCTCCTATAGAAATGTTTTAAATAAAGTACAAATCTTGGTTTCAAGATGAAAGCTGTAATTATAAATATAGCAGACGGCGTGATGATGATGATGATGATGGTGATGATGATGAAAGAGAGCTCAGGGCCACACACTGCTCTGACGCTACTCGACGTGTTTCTGTTAATGAGTCTTGGTGTTGGTGAATGACGCAGTGTGTGTCTGTGCCGCTACTTTACATTATAACAGAATGTCACCCAGAGCACGAGATTATTGCATTTATTTAGGACAGCCCACTCTGATTGGCCGACAATGAGCCAATCAAAGACCTCTTGGGCTGGATGGCAACCAATAATATCATTTTTGAATTTAAAAGGTTTATTTTATCATGTATATATCTACGCATCTTTTTGAATTGTCTTTTTAATCTTTTTCTCTCTATTCTAATGAGCCAGTCAATCATTTTACATTTTATTTTTTCCCATTTTAACCCGTTTGTAGTAATTTTCTTTAGATATCTATATATATTTATCAATACATCCATTCATCCATTCATGCTTTTACCTTATTTACATTTTTTCTTTAGATTTTCTAACCTCTCTTCATCCCCTCTAAATATTCACTTGTTTATCATTTTGATCATCAATTGATCTTTTTTAAGTATTCATTCCATCAATACATCAGTCCAGTTTTTTTTTTTTACTTTCAAGACCTAGCCATCTCTCTTTCTATCTACCCATCCATCCATACTTTTTATTTATATTATCCACCATCCATCTTTATTAAATGTAGCATTCATCTGTCTTTATTAATGATAACGTGTAAAGTAATGATAAAGTAATTGGCTAGACAGGCTTTTATTTCTTTTTTTTTGTTCTTCCAAATTCTATCATCCCTGATCTATCTATCTATCTGTCTGTCTGTCTGTCTGTCTGTCTGTCTGTCTGTCTGTCTGTCTGTCCGTCCATCCATTAAATTAACTTAATAGGCATTATATTCTCTCAGGCCACATGACTGTGCATTGTTCCGCACGCAAGAAGTTAAGCACGCAAGAGCAAGACAATACATCACTACCACCAACAAAGACAAACCAAAAAAAGGTCTCTCACAAACTTGAGCCATCACTTCTCTTTAGATAATCCAAAAGTAAAGAGCAGAAAAGTTATGGCGTTTAGGTGAACTGAATACCATTTATCTCTTCCTGCAGCTGCGGCTCTGATGGCCAACACCATGAACACCCTTGAAAGCAAGTGGTCTGATGTGAACGTGTGCGGAATGAGACGTCAAAGGTAAATAGACAGAGAAAGGGAAAAGGACAATGACCGTATGTGTAGTGGGGCACAAATGCCACTCACAGTCCCCACACTTGGAGGGCATTGCTCATTGTTCCACACACACACACACACACACTTAGAATTCAAAAACGACAATTGATATAACACATCCAAGGCGTGAAATTCATTTTCTGAGAGGATGAGGAGCATCTTGGTGTGAATTCGTTGGGTACGTCGCATCGGGTCAGATCTGTAGCTTCTCACTGGTTTGTGAAGGTGAATTGGTTTTCCTCTTCTGCATGTATGGAAATGCGTGCTGAGGAGATCAAACCAAGGCATCGTGGGAAAAAAATATTGCTAAAATGTTTCATCTTTCGTAATGCAACAGTGGCTGAAGATTTCAGAAGACGAGTGGAAACTCACAGAGCTTTCTGCTTTCTTCTTATGTGCCTGGATGAATAGAATCCAACTCCTACTCTTGTGTTTTTCTGACCGGAGAGAAGGCTGAAGAAATCTTTGAGTAAACTTTAAAAACATATCGATAATTCTAAATAAAGTCGGACCAGATCAGGGATTTGAGTGTACACTGAAATACACTCTTTCAGGCTGTGGAACTGCTAGATAGTGAATTCGGGGTAAGACCCGAGTGTTCGGGATGAAACGGTAATACACGAGTTAAGGAAGGTGAACAGGATACGCCGGAGATCGGGTTCCTGCTGAAAGATGCGATAATGAATTGAGAAACCACACTACACTTAAAACATGCAAATATATTTCATCTTATGTGGATTATGATGCTTTGTCAGGGACCAAAAGTTTTTTTTTTTGAGCAGTCCAACTTTGGAAGCGTGAATCACATAGTAATGTGTTAATAAAGATGAGGACAATTACACGGAGAGCCATTCCAAGAATACTTCTTTTATCAGCTCAGATTTATATTTTATAGCTTTGAGAAATACAATACGATTTATTTTTAAAATAAGTTCTCCACAAAAAATAAATAGCGATTTCACATTGTAGGAATGTGTAGCTCATAGGAAAGAAAGGTGAACATATATACCATATATGCACAAAATAAACAAGGAGATAAATATTTCAAAACATGTAAATATTAAAGTATACAATGTGCAACATTTCCTCTATTCCTATTATCATGTATGTCTTTAGAATTGTTATTTAGTACTATTTTTCTGGTGTTTTTCCTAAAGTACACAAGTTTTGTATCTATCTGTTTGTTCATTCCATCCATCCATCCATCCCGGTATGTTTCTTACTAACCAAGTAGTATTTGTTATAATGTTTAATATTGCACATATTATATTTTTGAGCAGCAAAAACCATTTGTTGTCATTTTGATAAACCTTTAGAATTTCTCATCACATTATATCCAAGTTCCGTCACCAATTTGCTACTGTAAATATAAACGGGAATCATTTAACAGTAAAAATTCAATTCAATTAAAAAAAAACTTTGTTCATTTCTGGTGGAAAATTGTTTAAATATAAATTGTAAACATAACAAATCACATGACTTTGACAACCATGTGACACAATCCTTTATATCCAACGGCATTAAATTTCAGCCACTTTAGCCTCCCTTGGACCCACCAACAATATTCACCAACAAACCTTTACAGTATGTGTAAAGAAACCAAAAAAGAAAATCTGTTGAGTCTTTCTACAGTGTGTTCCTACCAAATTGGCCCATTTTCCCAAGCTGGAGTCTAAGAGCGGAGTGGACGCTGCAGTATTAAGGGCAGTGGAGCTAAGGGTCAGACTCCAGGGCTCCGGCAGAACTGTTGGGCCTAGGAAGGAAATGTGTTGTCTCGCCTCCACCGATGATAAATCGAGCAGAGGAAGGAATGATGACACTCACGCCATCAAAGACAGTGCATCAGTGGGTCACTCGCTCTCCGCCACCACAGAGCCCGAAGCCGAGGGTCCCTTATTAATCACTCCATCAGTGGCCTGCACCCCATCACATCAAACACACACTCTCCAGTAGACGTGACCTTTCACTCCAGATCTGTCTCATACATCATCTGGCGCCGGAGCCTGCATTACAGACAATGGCAGTGAGGGAGGAAGAGGACAACGGGCAGAGAAGAGGCCCGGAGCCAATGAGCTTTAAATACTAAAAGCAAGAGCGGAGGAAAAGCCATTTCTACCCGGTTATGAGTTCATGACAGTGCGGGCGCACAAGGGACGGAGCTTTAGAAGACAGCAGGAGCGGGAAGGGAGATGGGAAGCTTCCAATAAATAGTTGGAGTGGAATTCTTTTTTCGAACACGCTCACTACAATGTGAGTTGCGGGTATTTGGGAGAAGGCTTGAATGATCTAAGCGGATCTTCATGGAAGGAAGATTTCTGGTTGATTTGTTAGAAAGATAACTTTTTTTATGTGTGGATGCTTTCACGCTTTTATCAGGATCAAACTTGTCGATTCTGATTAGTTGGACTCCATTTCATTGGACTAGCCTTGTATTTCACGGAACTCTAAAGAGCCGAAACACATTCTATTGCAGAAGACTTAAATCGTTGACTTATTTGGCCCATCATTCTGCTTAATAGGGACAAAAAATGAGAGAAAGAGTAAGAAACGGAAGCCACAAGGCAAATGTGAAGTGTGTGTACGCTGGGATGAACAAGCTTTAGTCAGTTTGCATCTCAAAACGTTATCTGGTCAAAAATAAAGCGAAAAAAAAAGTGTGTTTTCCGAATTAAAATTTTTTTTTTTTTTTTACAATCATAGAACATTGCATTCATTTTAAAGAATTTATTTGGAAACAGACACTTATCGACTCTTCAGAAGGGTCTCTAGCCTGGACCGAACCAAAACTTCTCTCAAGTTCCACAAACATAGAGCCAACAGAAATAAATTATTATAATAAATAATGAAAAAGCATAGAAATTGGATGGTCGACTGGACTGGATAAGATATATTTTATTATTGCTAAAAAAATAGATATCAAAAGAAAACTCAGTGACCCAACCTATATACAACTTTACAAAAAGAAAAGAAAAATCCAACGGCAAGAACTCAGTGACCTAACTTATGGACGCGTTAAAAGGGAAAAAAAATCCAATAAAACAATACAAAGAAGAAGAAGAAGAATTTTTAATATATGTTGAATCCACGAACGGTCTTCTGTACCTTCTTAGAAAAGATCAGAATCCCAGATATGCTTGGAATAAAAGATCAGAAGAATGCTGAGCTCTAACCAGGTCTGTAGGCGTAGAATTTTCTATCACTTTTGTGTTGCATGAGTTTGCTTTGCTTCATTCTCCCAAGTTTAAGAGCACATGTAATCCTCAACTATACACGTCGGGCCATCTTCACAAAACGAAGCCAGTAAATTAATCTTAGACACTGGAGATTCCAAGAACATCACGCCAACAGATTAACATCAGCCTTACAAATCACACAAACCCAACTCATCAAAAATCAAAGCTTGAGACAGACTTTTGATATCAAATCGAGAGCAGACCGATCTGGCTTTAGCCCTTTCGATAAGATTTCCTTTGGTTAATCTCAGTCTCATCTAAAAGTCTTCTAAAGAACCTCCACTTTCTCCACAGTGGTACATTATAGTTATCTGAAGCTGTCAATTTGGCAAATTACAAAAAAACGGTTTCAGTAATAAACAGATTAGTGAATAAAAGGCATTATTTGTTAAGATATATAAAGAAAAATTCAAAATTCAGACCATATGCACATCACTATTTTACCAATTCGCCATACATATATTCATTAACTGCTTAACATGGGATTCTGAAGTGCCGCTCAGACCTTCATTTACCTTTTTTTCCAATTATAAAGAAGTTATTTCAAGCAAACCAGCAGGTTCTTTCCAGAAATACACCTAATAGGAGCATTAAATGACGTTCTGTTGAGTGCCGATGGAGTTTATATATATATATCTATATATACACATCTGTGAGTGGCATTGATTTTACTTTTAGCGTGTGGCTCTGAGCGAACTCTTCCCTGTCTCAGCATATGGGTGGCTTCACAATTATGTATATGAGTTACATGTTCTCAGCTTGCTTTACTCTATGTCTGACACCGCTCCATTTATTTCTGACTTCCTGTGGGAAGGCAAACAGATACGAGGATTGATTTGTGCATCAGGCCTGCGACTTGATGCCTGTCATTCCTGCCGCTTTCATCGCTGAAAACAGTCTGACCAGAAACTTCCCACCTCTGCATCTGAACTTTACTAACAAAACATTACAAATATACATTTATATCAAGGTATTTTTTTTTTTTAAATAACATGCAGCTGACATTAATAGCCATAAGTAACCCTTGATTTTTACAGTAAAGATACGGTACATTACTTACCATTGAATAAAGATTAATGTTTAGCTCTTGTAGACCAAATATCACTATATATTTTTATATAGCTACTGTAACTATTTTAAAACATATTGAAAAAAGTAATTATGGTATGTTTGCATTGGTGGTTTATGTGTATGTTTCTTCTCATTAAACTATTAAACAACAATTGCATTCAAAATAACAAAAATATTATCCAATGCATTTCATCAGTTTTCATAAACTTTTCCAATGATTTAATGAACAATAATTTTCCCCTTCAGAAACACTTGAAAATGAATGAAGTGTCTAACCTTCACAGAAAGAAAACCGAACAAGCAAGCAAGTAATTTTACAATCAGTGTGCGGATGGTGAAAAGCCAGTTAACCACTAAAACAGAAAGACGCAGATTCTTAAGCATTTTTGACAAAAATTTACAACCGATGCTTAAATAAACACAGAGGCACTGAGACAGACAGAAAACGGGCAAAAAATCAGCAAAACTGAGGCATCATGCACTTGCCATCAAGTATCTTGAGGATCATAGGAAATGTAGTTGTTTACAAAAGAGCATGAAAGTTTTAGACTTTTATGTTTACAATTTTTTACAATTGGACAATAAGATACAGCTGTTCTACTGTTGATCTGTGTGAGATTTAAAACGTTTTTTCCTCAATATGTTTTTCTTTGTAAATAATTTCAATTATGCACTGACTACAAAAAAAAATGGCTCTTCTGAGTAGGTTTTCATCAGGTTTTACTGTTGTATCCAGATCCAAGGATTCCCAGAGAATGCACAAGACTTTCTACATTTATTACTGTAACTGTACATTTAAATAAATGCAGAAATCTAAAGACCATTTTTTGCACAAGCCATCAAATAAAAAAAAAATTAATCATTTCCAATTCCACTGGCCACTAGGGGCTGAACTAAAGACCAACATCTACAGTACATTCTGTGAATGGCCATCTACCTATTAAACCTATAAAAGGCCGGAGAGAATCTGAGAGACAGAAATGATATTTGCTTATGTAATATGCTTCACGCTGATTCAGAAAGCTTGATTCTGGAATCAGCTTCCTCTCTGCGGAAGTCTCTTTGCTTCAGAGATATTTTCAGGACTCTGACAGATTTGACGGGTATTTTGACGGCTCTCTTATCACAGCTGAATGTCTGAGAAGTAGCAGGAACAAAGAGCCATGAAGATTCCCAAAAAACCACTGGCCAACACTGTAGCCTCTCACTTAAGAACGCAAACTTTACATTGAGGAGTGTGCGTACTTACATCGAACTGACCACTTCCAAACATCAAAACAAGAAAAAAAACATAATTGGGTTGGCTACTTAATCGGGATTCAAACTTAAGAACATTAATATGCAATTGGGATGTGAACTTAAGTGGGTTGTGTGCATAACTGGGGTACAAACTTAACTGAGATGAAGAATTAACCAGGATGTGTACTTAAGGGGGTTGTGTACTTAACTTTGGGATTTTAGGTGGGTTGCTGACTTAAACGTAAATCAAACTTAACTTGGTTGAGAACTTAACTTTTACTTCTCTTTCTGCATTTCCAATATCAGGAGTCACCACAGCGAATCATCCTATTCAGCCTCATTCTATCCTGAGCATCCTTCACTCTGATGGGATTTTAACCTAACTGGGATGCATAATTAGCCAGTATGCATACTAAAGGGGATTGCATACTTAGATGGGATGTGAACTTAAGTGGGTGGCACACCTAATCGAGATGCAAACTTAATTGGGTTGCGAACCTAATCGGGAGGCCAACTTAATTGGGATGGGCTGTGTACCTAACCGGAATGGAATCTTAGGTGGGTTGCTGACTTAAGTTCAAGTTCAGGTTCTGAGCATTTGTAAGGTAGTGGTGGGCGATACTGCAAAATTATATATCGATCCGATACCAAGTAAATACAGGCCAATATCGCCGATACCGATATCGATACCGATACTTTTTTAAATTTTTGGCACACAATATAAATTACATTTGTATTCTTGCATATAGGGGGATGTCGCAATTTATTAAGTGGTTGTAGAGCTGCACGATTCTGGATAAAATGAGAATCACAATTTTTTTGCTTAGAATAATGATCACAATTCTTTCTGGATATTATTATAATATAATATTACAATATTATAATATTTATTACAATATAATAACACATATTACTTTAAATCTAAATAAATGGAATGAAACAATGTAATGTAAAAGTAATGTTGTAAAGATTTATTTTTAATATTAAATAAAAAAATAAACATTCTAAGGAATAGTATGTACAGTTGAGGACAAAATTATTAGCTGTTTAAAAGCACTTTAGAAATACTTATCAAACAATGATAATTTTGCAGGCGGGACTAATAATTTTGTCCTCAATCTGTAGATGTTTGCTGTATGTGGTTTGCTGAGTGTCATCTGGTTTGAAACCGCAGTAAACACACACACTTTAGAATAAAATCCTTTTTCAGGTACTAAAATGTTTGATTTGATAGCAGACACACTTTACCGTTGTGTTTCCTCACTCATTCTCCCTGTTTATTTTCTGTTTGTTTAAACTTGACTGCTGCCTGGGTCACATACAAGCGTCTATAGCGCAAGGTAATTGTCGTGTGTCACCGCGCAGGTGGCCGTCACGTGCGTCGACTCTGGCGTCGTCACGCCCACGAGAGACGCCCCAAAATACGACAGAACTAATGCAAGATAATTTTTGCTTTATAATACGGTATTTAAATACCGAGTTTCGCTCCTTTTGATGCTCTGTCATCCTGAAAACGACTTTGATATTGGTTTTTGTTCAGATGTTAACATTTTTCCCGTTTTAAGTGTTTGTGCAAGTTGGAATTGTTACCACATAGCGTATGATCTTTTCACAATTCGCTGTGTTTTCATAAAATACTTTCACACCGCGCGCCATTTTTTTGTTTGCAGCCAACATGATACCAAGGCAGGCGCGCACACGGCTCTCGCTCTCCGCCGCTGGTTGGCGCAGCTGGGTCACGTGATGACAGTGCAGAACCAATCAGCAGAGCAGGGAGGCGTGTTCAATGTGCGTGACGTGCGAGTAGAGCAGCGTAAGAGAAAGCGCTGTATACAAGCTCATTTAAAATATTATATTTCATGCGAAATTAGTATTTTCACTGGTAAAAAAAAGACCCCAAAGTATCGATTTTTTGGCTTTTGGATCGATCCTATTTCGATCCAACCCCAGTATCGATATATCGATATTAAAGATCGATCCGCCCACCACTATTGTAAGGTGCTTTTCACAATTTTAACTGTCTCAAAGCGCACGTGTGAATATGTAAGAGAATTTTTGCTTTATATTCATTTGATTGTCTGTATTGTTGGTGTTAAGTAAATGACAAACACAATAACTTAAGCGGGCTGCGTGCTTAACTGGGATGCAAACTTAACAGAGAATTGCACTTGAGCTTACTTAACTCTCCTATTATGTTTGTTTCAGAGGAACATCAATACTACTCATGGGTCAATTTGAACCGGGGGCCTTTTATTATGCATATACAGTAAGTGTCAGAAACCAAAACGTTCCTGAGTAATGTGGGTGAGAAAGAGTGTGTGAGTCTGAGCAAATATTATTTGTATTGTTGCAAATAAACAATTTTTTTTAATCGTTTTAGCTTAGATTTTGTCAGAAGGATCAAATTGACCCAAGCATTTTCTTTATAACAAAAACATGTAGAGGGTGTTACAAATACGTGAACGAAACCATTTTCGCTTAAATGTAGATTACACTAGTAGTAGCAGAGGTGTCAAGTAACGAAGTAATACTACTTCGTTACCTAATGAAAGTAGAAATTTAGCTTACTTTTACTTTTCTATAGTATTCATTTTTCCGCTTACTTTCTACTTCTACTTCTTATTTTTTAAAGCAAATATCGATACTTTCTATCCGTTACTTCTTCAAAACCAGCCACGTTACCGGTTAGTTCTGTTTCCGTGTTGAATCGATCTAAAAAAAAAAAACATCCGGACAAATCACGCCGGTAAATGATTGTGGTTGGATGAGACGTATAAACAAGTATCATTCCAACACCCTATTGGTTTTCGTAAGGTCCGTCACACCTGCGCATCGCACATATTGTTTGGTGTTCCCTTGTGAGTGATTCCTCCATTAAACCCCTTTGTTTCACCGTCATCGTGTGTTAAGAGTCTACGTCACTGACGCTCGTCTCCAAGAGCGTGAGTCGTGACAAGTAGTAGTAGTAGTAGTAGACATTAACTAAGCCAAGCAGAAGTTTCAAAGTGAAAAAATACAAAAATGTTATTATTTTAAAGTTTTAAAATGGGTCAATTTGACCCGAACATAATCTTTGTAATACAAACATGTAGCATGGTTTTACAAACATGTGAACTTATTTATTATATTTTTATATGGTGATTACACCAAATACGCCGAGCAGGAGAAGTTTCAAAGTGAAAAAATAATTGTAAGTATTTTTAAGTATAAAAATACTTTTAAGTATTTTTTAAATAATTTTAAACTTTGAAAACGTGTCAATTTGACCGAAACACAATAGGGTGGTAAACCAGGACGCCAACTTAACCGGGTTGCGCATGACTGATTACAGCTACAGGTTACTTAAATTGCAGGCGAATTGAATGCTATCTGAACGGTTCGCAGTTAGTTGGACAGTGAAGCTCCATTTGCCTCTAAGCAGGACACGAGGAGATAGAAAGGATGAGAGAATGGAAGAGTGTTGCAGGGGGATAGCCGTGAGAATGCTTCTGAATGTGGAATGGCTGCTCGGCCCACTCGGCTGGTGCTTTTAGACCACTTCCCAGAGGAGGGAGAGAAAACTTTCAGAATAAACACACTTGGACTGAATTCATAAGCAAACAGGACTCACCACCTACCCAAGCCTGAGCGCTTGTGAACTCAAGAGCTTCTGACATTCTCTTTCTGTCTCTACCCCTTCAACCTTGCTTTTCTGTTCCATCTCCTAACTCACAGCTTTTCTTCATCCTGCATTCACTTTCATATTTCACACCCCCTCCTCGCTCTTCTCCGAGCAGACACAATAAATTCCCACTCCCAGCCATCTTCTCAGAAATGAGAGAGCAAAAGGAGAGCCACGTTTCTTTATTTTCAGGAGGTAATTAAGTCTCCAAGGGGACCTTGCAAGGTCTCGAGAAATGTTCTTCTCCGTTGATTTGCAGCTTTCTATCCAACGCCGGTTTATATGCAAAGAGAGACAGATGTGTTGTCGTCGTCTTCTCTGATGCCGTGTTTGTCTTACAGTGGTAATTCCAGTACCAGGCCTTTCTTTTTTTTTCCCCATCTATCCGTCCTTCTTTTGTTTTATCAAGGCAAATCATGAATCATGCATGTTATTATTGCTGTAAGCATTACTGCGATGCTGTTTTGTGCAATAAATAGATCGGCGTTTGCGTGGAAAAGCATTTTCAGGAGCTTTTCTGTGGCTCTGAAGTTCTGCCGCCAGCAACACTGCGGGTCTCGGATCGAATCTGACATTTTAAAAAACGGGTATCAGTAGATGTTGCTGTATAACTATGCAGCAGTCAACTTTGGACAAAAGTCTGCTGGATGTAAATAATTTATTCAGAAATCATGAATTAATTATAGACCTATACTAAAATGGTATTGGCTCCATACAGTGACCCAAATATATGAGCCATTCAGATGATGGCTGGATGTAAAATTTCTCATTTGTGGGACGGATAAAGATTTTATGTGTGTATGTATGGAACAACAGACAGTACAAATATTTATATACAAAAATTTGTTTACAATAAATAAATAATATATATTTTTTATCCATTTTAAATAAAAATGACCAGAAATGTGTATATATATATATATATATATATATATATATATATATATATATATATATATATATATGTATATAAGAATGATTACCTCGTCAAAATTATTTGTTTAAACTATTCTGATAAATGGATGGATGGATGGATGGATGGATATAAAACAGTCGTGTAGACACATAGGCAAACAGAAAGACAAATAGAAGACAGACAAGTAGACAGACAGACTTTAAGGGTTTAATGGGAAAAAATCCCATTAGACTTTTTATTTTCAGGGTTTAATGGGAAAAAATGTGAAATTGACAGAATTTTCTGATCAAAAAGTGAAATATTCTCATAACCACACAACTTTGACACATGCAAGAGCCGGATGACATCGCGTGTGTGTGTGTGTGTGTGTGCGTGTGTGTTCGGTGGGAAAAAGGAAGAGTACTTTTAAAGATGTGCACTTTTCCATTTAAAGGTGGAGAAGATCCTTTATCACTTAAGAGGAGACCAACCCGAAAGCGGCGAGAGCCACTTGGGGAAAGGCTAAAGAGAAGAGCTGAAAGAGACGTCCCGCAGGAATCCCGCTGTGCCACACCAGGTGAACCCAAAGCAGTGGCCGACCCCCAACCCTATCATTCAGTAAGTGAGCATCTCCCTCCACCCCGCAAACACTTATCTTCTGCTGGAAGTAGGACACTCCACCAGGCCATTACTCCACCCTGACGGAAATCAATGGGTTTTGCGGACGAACAATCATTCAAATCCGTCTTTTCTCAAACCACACCGCATCCATTCCTCGATTGGAGATTTCCCCCCTGAATGTACTTCCTACGCCGTATCTATACATTGGTTTTATTTCAAACGCTATGAATAAAACAGCAGCGATCTGAATGCCGTTTAGGTGAAGTGGTATCGCTTGCATAACCAGTCACGTGGAACGTGGATAGTTCTGTGATCATTTTTTTATGCTGTTGCTGCACAGATAACGTCGATTTATTTTATTTAAATGATGTTACGTAAAATCACAAAACAAAACCAATGGGCCATATGATCAATTTAAAAAATGTTTAGAATTGAATGTATATAATAATTTATATATACATTTATATAATAATTTATACGGTACATTTTATTTATACAATTGATTGTCTATATTATTTGTATTTGTATTATTTAAGTGCATATTTATTTACATATAAAGCAAAATTCAAATCAAGTCATCCATCCATCTGTCCATTAGTGTCTATCTATCTATCTATCTATCTATCTATCTATCTATCTATCTATCTATCTATCTATCTATCTATCTATCTATCTATCTATCTCTCTCTCTCTCTCATCCATGCATATTTACATTTGAACTAATGTAACTGTATTGAAATTGTGTTTGCATTTTTAAAATGTAAAAGAATGTGTAAATGATTTTATATATATATATATATATATATATATATATTGATATATAATTTTTTTGATTTAAATTATCTGTATCTGCATATTAACATGCCCCCACATAAATACATTAAAAATACATAAAAAACACTTGAAATAAAAAAAAAACCCAACAAGAATTATAATGAAAAGCATCTATTTCATTTTGACCACAAACCTGACCTTTGACCTTCCCTCCTCGCTTCACAACCTCTAACCATCCAAGAAAACGGCGAGGAAATATCGGCTGCGGAAGCAAGAGCCCAACCACGTCCCAGAAACATTTCTATATTGTTGTTCACGGGCAAGTTAATGATCTGAATTCGCAGGTTACAGTCGGAGGCGGAAAATCATTGATCGAGGAGTTGAGAAGCGCGTGTGTAAACACACACACAGCAAAGGCTCCGTCACTCACGTGCTGGCTGAAGATTGATCGCTCACAGGAACAGAACCTCTACACACACACACACACACACACACACACACTGCTGATTCATTTAAGTCCTTGAGCAACATACAGCGGTGCCAGAACCCAATTACAGTCCATCCCAAAGTATAGTGCTTATCCTGGAGTTTCTGATGGAATGCTGGAGTCTTCGGGCAATTAGCATCCGATGGTGGACACGGCGCAGCCCCCTAGTGTTAGGGTCAGCAATTAGTGCGTATTCATTTCAATACATTAATGGCGTTCATCGAGTGAGGTGAGGAGACATTTGCATTCTCCAGTATTGGCGTTTGGTAGAGATTAATTACTGCAGTGTGTTTTCCGTACAGTAAACAGTTATTGTAATCCACACGCCGGAGGAGAACGCACGGCGAATGTTGTGCTGGTGTTTAGATTGTATAATGAATGATTCTAAAGAAATAAAGCTGCACTTTTCGCTCTTGTAAGCATCATTACGCACTATGGCGGTGATTGATGCGTTCCCGTCCCCGGCTGGAGAGATTTGAAATGAAAAGGAGATGAGAGTTTTGCTCTGCCATATGCAACTAGGAATAAGAACAGCACTCAGGAACACATTATGATGGAGCTTTTATGGAGCGAGGCTGATGAACGCCGCTGGAAGGAAGGTGTTGAGAGGCTTCAGTGTGGCCAGGACACTTGTTTTAATGAAGTATTATTTTAAGAAATTGTTTTAACCTTCACAGTAACAAGTATAGCATGGGGGAGAATGAGAGAGAGAGAGAGAGAGAGAGAGAGAGAGAGAGATGTAAGATAGTCTTTAAAAATGTACATATAGACGTGAGTGTGAATATATACTTAGACAGACTGTATATACACAGACACATACACAATAATAGACAAAAATAATACACGAAAATTATTAATAGATATAATATAATGATAGTCTATTATAACTAATATAATAATAGACAAAATATTAGTCTACAAAAGGGGTGGGCAAACTGCGGCCCTTTAAATGTTTTAATCCGGCCCGCCAAACTTGTAAAAATTAAATGAAAGTCAGATTTTTTTTTAATGTAAATCCAGTTAATCTATTATGAAGGTTTATTTGTTTTTTTTATGTAATAATTTTTAAAAGCAGTACCATAAACACAAAATAATTACCGTAGTAAAAGTAATTGTACCAGTATTTTCTTTACATTTATTTTTACATTGTCAGTCTATACGTAGAATCAGATTCCAAAAATATAAAACGTACATTTCTAAGAAACGAATGGAATATGCCTCACATTTACATTTGTTTTTCTTGTTTTTTTTTTGCTTGCAATCTTCACATTTTGGTTTGATACATTTTTTTTTTTCACTTTTTTTTGTACGTTTCATTTTTGTTTGGTCTTCTGGCACTAACTTCGTGTAGGGGCGGACCTTACTCTGATTGGTTGGTGAGAATGTGATTGACAGCTGCCTGACCAGGAAGCCCGACCCGTCACCTTTGTCAAATATTAGAACCCAATGTGGCCCGCGAATCGAAAAGTTTGACCACCCCTGGTCTACAATGTAAATATTTGGCAAACAATAAAACAATACAATAAAAAATATAACAATTAAATATGTGTTTGACTACGTATACATTTTCCAAAGTTGTTTTTTTGTTGTAAAACCATTAGACTATATTCTAATATAGAACACATAAACATTTACATAATACAAATTTAACACACTTATGATGACTTTAAAACATAAAAAAAAGCATAAAAAATTACAGATCAGAATGAATGAAAGTCAGATAGACAGTCAGACAGACAGAAAAACAGATAGAGTGATTGCACTATCATGGTCATAATCTGTTCTGGTTATCACAAATCAGTAAATTCACCTAAATTAAAAGAAAAAGCATCATGGTCATCAACGACGTGAACAGGTCAAAGCAGTCGATTATCCGCAAAACAAAAAGGCAAACCGTGGATTACAGGCCAATTAAAATCCAGAGCCGGAACATTCCGTCTTACAATGACACAATACCCAACCAAACACAACAAATGAGGACAAACAAAATGGCTCATTCAGAAGCTCGTAATGAGCGCTGTTTAGTGCGAGGGTCCTGCCGAGACTTGTGGCGGGGTCTACGCACACACACACACACACACACACTGTTTGTGAATGCTGCTCGGCTCCGAGAGGCAGGTTTCACACTGTTAAGCCACGGCACATGAAGAATATTAACAAGGGTAATGGAGATGTAGGAGGGAAATGTGGGACGTGAAAGTAGAAAGCTCTGAATAAGAGGCAGCAGAGGTGCGAGGGGCTGTTCCACTGATAAATATACGCACGTCAGACGGGAGGGAGGCAAACATGGCCGACAGTGGCCGGTGTTTGGAGGGAGAGACGGGACTGTTGTGATTTCAGTGGGATAAACTGTTTACTCCGAGCCCGTACCAGCTGGCGGGTAAACAGCTCTTCTGCCACCCTCTATAGTTTGGATCAAATACGTTGAAGAAACAAAGAACTGATGTGGATTGAACCGGTGTGCTGACATTTTTTCCTACCCCTCAGATTTTGCTACCTCGCGCATGAATTACGTCATGCTTTGCCTTGTGTCTCTGTAGCAGGCCTGATAAGAAGGCACAAGGCCAAAAAAATGAAGGTAATTGTTTAACGAGGTAGAAATATCTGAGGGGTAGGAAAAAATGTCAGAACACCTGTATTAACTGATAGAGCTGTGAATTATACAGTTATTTACTCAATAAAAACTTTCAATTTTAGGTTGCAGTAAATAATCCGCAGTGAGCGAGATTTATTGAAGTCTCTGTAATACACTATAATAAGCGTATTGTAAATTTTATGCTAAAATCATCACATATTTCAGCCTATAAAAACACTGTGTGGCAGGAGAAGCAGGAAGATAACAACATTGTACAAAGGAGTTAAATCTGTCGAACAATTTAATGATGAAAAATAAACATTGACGACTACACAAAATATTAAAATGTACAAGACGCAGTAAATGACACTCGTTTAGCTCATCAATGAAAAGCGACTGTTTGGTGAAAGGAACGTTTTTGAGCAAGTTTGTACTTTCATTTTACTCAATCAAAATAAAAAAAAAATAATAATAATCAAGGCACAGTTCTGCTTCCTGTTTGTTTATTGGCTGTCATTTTGGCGGCCCGTTTTGGGAAATATGTGTACATGTTAAATACTGTACATGTTATTGTGAAAGTTGAGTTTAAAGATGACGCAGATTATATGGTGCTGCAGTTTTAAGAATAATTTTTTGGTTGAATTGTTTTTTGGTTGAAGTCATAGTGATAATCATGTCCATTTACATAACACCAACAATCCAGAAGATCAAATGAATAAAAAGCAACAATTCTCTTACATATTCACACTTTGAGACAGTTAAAACTGTGAAAAGCGCCTTACAAATGCTCAGAACTTGAACTTGAACGTTAAAAAACAACAACACACTAACACACACAAACAACACGATTAAAACATTGCCACTAAACACAGCTGGAAAAGCTCTGATAAAAAAAAAAAGTGTCCAAATAATAATGATAACGGCATCCTGGAGAAGACTGTGATCACAAACCCATTCAAAATGTTCTTAAGAAACAACTTTTTGCAATTCCTTTGAATATCAGGATTTCAGGGTCAATATTGGACAAAACAAGAGGGGAGGAAAGTTTGTCCAGCAAATGATTGCTTGAGTTCAGTGTCAATTGTGTTGGTCCTCTGCATCTTCTGAGGTCAAAGGTCAACACAGCTTCATGCCCGGACGTTGAGCACTTCATGCTTTCTGCAGCATCATTTACGTAATGAGACTTGTTGTTTTTTTATCCTTTACATAAATTGTAAATAAATAAATTACTGTACTGAAGTACTGTATTGAAAACATGAACTTTATTCCCTAAACATTTCCAACTTTTTCCATATAAGGAAGATACAAAAATTGTGGTCATTTCTAAAGCATGCCACCAGCAAACACCGTAAAAAGAACTTGATGGTTTTTTGCCCCCATGAACTTGAAGAAATCATGAAGTAGAAACATGACCGGCAGTTACTTCCAAGATTGCGGAATTCTGAAAGCGATTTTCCAGTGGAACGTTGGAAAGGGTAATACTTCAGCTTTACAGTTGTAGTAAATAACCGGCAGTGAGCGAGATTTATGGAAGTCTTCACTTTCATGAATTTATAAGCCTATTATATATTTTATGCTAAAATCATGAAATATTTCAGCCTATAAAAACACTGCGTGGCAGGAGAAGCAGGAAGTTAACGACACTGTACAAAGGAGTTAAATCAGTCGAACAATTTAATGATGAAAAATAAAACATTGACGGTTACACGGAATATTAAAAGGTACATGACGCTGTAAATGACACACGTTTAGCTCATCACCGACAAGCGACTGTTTGGGGAAAGGAACGTTTTTGCGCAAAAACGATGTCCGTACTTTCATACAAACTTTGGATCTTCTGTAGTTCAACTCTTACTCTCTAAACATCACACAAATAACACTTTCTAATTGTTCCCGCCACACAAAAGGGACAAGTTTTAGTCCCATACCTACTCTTCCAGAAGCATCTTTGAAGATGGCGTCAACTCTCAAGTCTCTTGGTAATGTAAAAGTGGGTGTAGAGTGGCAGTCGTTTTAACTCTGGCAGACGGTGTCGTCAATAACACCAAATTGTCAATGTGCGATACAATAAACCGAATAGATATCAGCATAATAAAGGTACTCATGCATATCGGCCATGACATGCTGCAGAGCTCAGTGCTAGCAACGCTGGGTAGTGTCTGTCTGTACTCCAGAAATCAAAAGGATTTATTTAACAGTCACTCTCGAGAGGCAGCGTTACATCTCTGTGATCCTGACAGAGTTTTCAAGGTTATGTTTTTAACGCTTGTTAAAGACGAACAGGAAGATTCTGAAAATATCTTTAATTGGAGGCGTTTATGAGCCGCTGCCATTCCGCGGAACCAACTCATTCGCCGTCTGAGTTTCCGAGCGGACTCGTTTAAGGATCCAGTCATTACCGCCGTCTTGTGAGAGTTAATGTGTTGCCACCTCATTTGGGAATAATCAAAGTTCTTTGAACGGGAAGACATTGAGTAAAAGGACAAATTGCAGAAAGGAAAGAGAACGTTGCAGGAGCTGTACTTGCCGAGACGAGTCTGCTGGACAAAAATGTTCACTTCAAACCAGTTCTTTTTTTTTCTCCGTTTTATGGCTGCAAATGGCATGAACAAAGGTGTTACTTTGGTTTAGTTTACTTTTGGCTAACATGTTCTGGATGTTTACATGCAAAAGTAAAAATGTGCATATTGTTATGTGTCGTGTCAACTTTATTTGGTTGGTCTGACGTTATTTTGGGGGAAGAGTAAGTGAATTGGGATTGTGCAAATTGTGGGTGTTGCGTGAAAAGGTGTTCAAACTTCGGGAAAACTGTGAAAGTTTAGTGTTTTAGAACGGTGAGTTTGAGTGCTTAACTTTAACTGTTTTAACGTTAACATTAACCATTAACATTTAGTCACGTCGCTATGGCTGTGGTGCCTGATCGACGGTGGTTGAAAAACACAAAGCATTTAATAAAGAAAACTCCAACATAAGACAAAACAAGCATGACATGGTAGACAAAATTAGACTTGACTTTCGCAAAACATGGGACGTAGCTTCAATAATGACCAAGGGTGCTTCTCCATTCTTTATTTGCGCGTCCTCGCGTCCTTTCCTAGCTCTTTTCCTTGCTCCTTAGCTCCTCCCCTTAAGGATGCAGGAGAAGGACGAGAGGAAAGGCCGCGAGGTCGGAGAAATCGAATCAAGAGAAATGATATGTCCTCGCTTCCTAACGCGTCACTTCAAAGCGTCGTCAATTAATGATGACAACACACCACACCAACCACACGCATGTTAGGATTATTTGATTAGAGATAATGATATATTATGTTGTAAAGGTTTCAAACTCCGCAAAATACCAAAGATGTCTTTTTTTTTTTCATTTGATAAAAGTCAAACGTCTACACCAGTTCTTGTAAAACAAACATTTGTGTATTACTGTGTAGTCACTGTACAAAAAACAACAGGCTACATACAATTGTATAATTAAATAAAAGTGATTTAAGTATATATTGAAGTTCATGAAGATTCATTCATCCTTTAACTGTCTCCTCAGTCCTATGTAGAAAGAATTTTACACAACAGTTATGAATGGCAATGTGTTTGTTTCATTTGAGCCCTAACTAAATACACCTAACGAAATCAATAAAGAAAAATTTTACCATGACAATAAGAAAGGCATTCAAAAGAATGTTATAAGAAACATTCGTTTAGTGATTAAAAAGCAGTAAGCCACTAAAATAAACTCGTAAAAACGTGATTAAAGTATAAAATTAAAGTTTAAGAAAAGTTAAAGATTAAAGTACTAAAAATATATCGAAACTAAACGTAATCAAAACATAACCAGCAATTACAAAAATTTGCACTTAATCGCGGTTGGTGAAGAAGTGAAGAGGGCGGAGCATTCAGACGCGCGTCACGCTAAGTCGGTAAAACCCTTCCGCAAAGCATACACTAGTAGTGTATCCTCGCTTATAACGCCTCCTCCACCCTCGCTCCTCGCCTCCTCACGGTGCAATTAGAGAATTGAGACGTCCTTCAAGATGGCGACGCTCGATCGATTTCCGGGTCATAGGAAAAGGACGGAGGATCAAGGACATGAGGAGGCATATTGAACAGCACCGCTCACGACTTAAGTACACACTGAAACACATAACACAGGTGTAGCTGATCACACTAACAAGACACAGACAAGGAAGGAAGCAAAGGCTCCTGGGACTTGGAGTTCCTGAGACAGTCCAATGTAACTTTCATGACTCTCCACCAGGTGAAGCAGCCAAGCAGGACTGTTAAATACTTCTTTTGTCACATTTCAGGGGAAATTGGAAAAAAAATGAAAAAAAAAAGTTTTAAGCTAAGGGTTAACTTTGTTCATGGAAGTTTGGAAGTGTTTTCTGAGGCAGAAGGATTTGGAAGTTTCATCTGGAGCAAACTCCACAGCAAAATGCCACAACCGCACCACTAGCAAACACATTTATAGACAACAGAGAAAATGAATTTTATGCGTTTTGATCACTGGGGGAAAGGGAATGCGCAAAAAGATCTTTTTTTTTTGTTTGTTTGAGGCGCTGGGGTCATTTCTTCTTGGTCTTTCAGTGTTAGCCGAGTATCCAGGATACTATTCAGCCTTTAGTTAGGCTGTAGTACCACACTGTGCACAGCTTCATTTACACCTAGCAAAAAAACATTCAGCTTTGAAGGAATAAAGAACAACACACGTGTCAAGCAAAGGCCTCGTGGTACAATAATGAGGACCCTTGAATGGCCGACTGGATTTGCTTAAGATGGTCGGAGCTACTTGAGGCTTCCAAGCCATTGTCTGCAAGATTAAAAAAAAAATGTCTGCACGGCCTAATGATTAGTCCATTTTTTGTAGTTTATAAAGAAAGACGCAGTTCCTCAAAGGACAAGGCTTGAGATTTCTCTTCATGAGTCCATAAAGCAACTAATCAGCTGCTGTTGGTCCACACTACATATTCAAGAACATTTAGCAATGGCTTCCAATGAATCGATGCCTGAGTTCATTTTCTACGTGATTTGATGGCACAATAGCACTCGATCACAATTAACACTGATTCGTTTTCTGAAAACTGAACATTACGTTAAAAATGCAAAAGTGAAGCAATTACATTCGCTTTTTGATAAGTATCATTGATGAAATGACTTTATTGAAGCGACTGGGCCTTGTCAGCTACTACATTGTTACAACATATGCAATCGTTTAATATATTTTTATTTTTTTAAGTTTGTCTCGCTGAAGGTCACATTACTTTAGAAAGTCATCTGTGGGGAAATGAGATTTCTATGTTTGGGTAAACAGCAGTGGAATTTATGAAATTGATATTTCGCACATGAAAAGCTGGAGCCTGAATTGCTGAAGAAAATGATTTGCTTGAATCACTGGAAGCCTCCGGGTGGGAGTTGGAACATTTTTTGGAGACTTGATGGCAAAACTATTAAATAAAATTGGTCTTAGATTTACGTATGGCTAATTTCTAGATCTTATCAGATTTAATTTCCTAAACTTAATAAATGTCCAAAGAGTGAAGGACTCCTTGTAAAAGAGGAAGTGAGAAAGGAAATTAAAACTAAAAAAACTAAAACTAAAATTAAAAGTAAATACAATGTCTTCTAGAAATGAAGACGGTTTTTTTTTTCCCTCAAAAATGCCATCTCTACAATAAATAATACTATTTATTTACCACATTGCTGAGAAAATTCTCTGCTGCACGTAAATATGTGAAAGTCTTCATGTCTGTGTATTATTGAATATTCATATTCTGGATTTGAAAAGTTATGACAAAAATAAAAAATGTATATACATTATCAATAATCTTCCATTTCAACTACATTTCACACTTAAAATTGTGCACACGTGCCCCAAACAGAGAGAAAAAGCAGATTGTACGGTTGTTTTTATTGATAAAGAATAAATGGTCACCTTCAAAAGAGTCAAAGCCGTTAAAATAAAAAAACCAACCCACAAAAAAAAAAAAAAAAACACTAAGATATAACGTGGATCGTCTCTGGACCAGGAAACAAGGCTTTACACATGAACGCTTGCTTCCTCATGTAAGTGCAGCAACTACTAAAAGACAGTCGGCTAATATTAGTACGGACAATCACAAAGAAAGAAAGTAGAATATTTACACATAAATACAGACAGAATTTACATTTAAAGTAGTGATTTTGGAAGAATAAATACGCCGCCGCATTCTTTTGGAACCAAATACCCTTGAAATCAACTCTTAAAAATGTACTAAAACGTGTAGATAGTGTCAGCTTTGTGCATTTCTCCACCAAATGCCACAAACAGATGCTTTAGCTTTATAAAAGCTGCAGATTTGAGTCCAGATAAGTCACTATATCACAAACAGAGAAATACTTTCATTGGTTAATAATTCTGTGAGTACTCTATTAATAAACGTTAGCCATTAATGTCCGCCAAACGTGCCCAGATCTGGACATTAAACACGAGTCGTCCTTCATTCGGAGGGCTGGAGTGTGTGTGTGTGACTCCAGGTCACATCAGGTGGGTTGTGGATCTGCTGAACGTGTGGTACTTCCTGTCAAAGACGGAGGAGAGACTGACCATGGACGGGGAATGAACAGCCTGCGGAAAAGAAGCAAGCGAGAAAGAAACACTGGGTTATTTCCACCACAGCTTTTCATTTAAGACTCGTGAGAACGTGCCATGACCCGTAGTGCATGTTCCTACCAGAAGAACTCGTGAAAGGCAAAGTTCAAGGCAAAATGGTTCCTTAATGGTTTAAAACACAGCCGAGCGTTGTGATTCCTGCCCCAAAGCTGCGTTTCGCTGAATAAAGTTGAACAATAAAGTCATTTATGGTGTAAATTATCACCGTTTCCTACATCGAGAATAGAGTTGATTGTGGAAAGCGAACGTTGGCTTTACAAGTTCTCTGGTAAGAAGACACGGCGTTGACCCTTGTTTGAGTGCCCACCATTCACTAGCTGGAGATCACACCGCATTCTTCCTTTTGAAGAGTGAGTGAGGGTGAGAAGAAGGTTAGCGAATCGCAAACTCAATTTATTCCGTAATGTGCACACAGATGTAACAAGCACCGGGCTAATTTCACACACACACACACACGCACACACACATAATCCCATTACGTAGCGTTGCTTAATATGAATGAAGGCGGCCTTGCTCCGTCATGGGAAAACGTGCGATCAATAAAGTCGGTGGACGGCAACGAAGAGGGGAAAAAAAGCATTTGATGAATGTGACGAAGACCAGAGTGTGACGAAAATAATAATATAAAAGTGTGACACGCATTCATATTCCGCAGATGCTACTTTCTTGGAATTACGAGACGAGAGGAGATTAAATCACAGCCGTCGGTTATTTTACAGCGTTCTACACACATAGATCATGTGAATAATGCTGCACGCGTGTCACGGTGAAAGAAAAGTCCACGACATACCGTGGTAACAATTACATGATTAAATTCATAATCCCCGATCTACGAATAAATCATAATCCTTCCGTTTTACTTTGTTTACAGAATTGCTTTACAGAGAGAAAGATAAAGAGAGTGTGAGAGAGACAGAGAGATGGGAGGCAGAGTGGTAGAGAGACAGACATAGAAAAAGAGATGGAGAGACAGATATAGATGGAAAAAGAGAGGGAGAGAGAGGGAAAAGGGAGCGAAAAGTAGAAATAAAAAGGAGAAAGAGAATGAGAAAAAAGAAACAGTGAAAGACAAACACAAGCAAAAACAGACAGAGAGAAAGAAAGAGGGAGAAAGAAAGAGAGAGAAAAATGGAAAGAGATACAAAAGAGGAGAGAAGGAAAAAAAGACACACACAAGCAGAGAGAGAAAGAAAGAAAGAAAGGTAGCAAGAGAGAACACAGACAAGCAAAAAGAGACACATGAGAGAGAGAGACAGAGGAGAGCGAGAGAGACAGACACATATGAGAGAGAAAGTAAGAAAGAAAGAAAGAGGGGAGCGAGAGAGAACACATACAAACAAAAAGAAACAGACACATATATGAGAGAGAAAGACACAGATGAGAGAGAGAGAAAGAGGGGAGCGAGAGAGACACACACATGAGACGGAGAGGGAGCGAGACAGACACAAATGAGAGAGAAAAAGAGAAGAGCAAGAGAGACAGACACATGAGAGAGAGAAAGAGGGGAGTGAGAGAGAGAGACAGACACATGAGAGAGAGAAAGAGGGGAGTGAGAGAGAGAGACAGACACGCATGAGAGAGAAAGAGGAGAGCAAGAGACAGACACACATCTGAGAGAGAGAAAGAGGGGAGCGAGAGAGACAGACACACATCTGAGAGAAGGGGGGAGAGAGTGAGAGAGAGAAAGAAAAAAAGAAAGAGAAAGAGGAGAGTGAGAGAACACGGACAAGCAAAAAGAGACAGACACACATGAGAGAGAGAGAGAGAAAGACACACATGAAAGACAGAAAGAGGGGAGCGAGAGAGACAGACACACATGGGAGAGAGAGAGAGAGAGAGAGCACACACAAGCAGGGAGACAGAAGGAGAAAAGACTTAAAATTGTATAATTTTCCAATATAAAATTTGGGACGATATGAAATTGATTTAAAATAATCATGAACTTGGCCAAGTTAATTAGAATAAAACTGTAAACATAGTATTATTTATAGGTGAAATCCCAAATCCCTCTAAACGTCAACACACAAGTGCCACCACAGTCCAGGCCCTCGCCTCAGCACCATCCATCCCCAGACGTGCGTTAGTGCTCCACCGCGCTCACGTTTACTGGAGGGTCTCCTTGTGTTGCTCCGGACCCTTAACTATGGCCTGAGCCACTGGGAACGACAGGATGGACGGTCTGGCCTGGGCTTCTCCAGCTCTCTCTGGACTGCATGTGGTGCGGACACACACGGGGACTCGGAGCCGCGGGGCATGGTCCAGAGAGTTTGACCGCTGAACCACTGCACTTTTAATAGAGCCAGTCAGACTGAACGTAGAGGCCGAGCGAGACATCTACACTCCACCAGAGGGATGAGAGGAGAGAGAGAGAGAGAGAGAGCGCACATTAACGTCATCCCCGCATCTCACGGCAAAGTGCTCCTGCCTCACAATCACTCACTTCTAGAATGAAGATGGAAGTGAAAAATTCCCATGTGAGCTGCTTACCCACGCAGAGATTTCTCAAATATTTAGCGGCGCATGAATCGCCTTAATGAAAAGGATAAAAATGTGTCCTCTCAGACGTGCTAAAGACGGAGAGATGCCCTGGTGCTGAAGGAAATGGAGAAAATGAGGAGGGGGGGGTGGCGTACGAGCGACATGGAGTCGTCTAAAATACCAACTCCGTAAATGCTAAAACAGCAAAGCAAAATATGAATCCGCAGTCCAGTCCACTGTCCTGGGTTTCATTTCATATTAAGCACTGAAAAATATAGAAACATGTCTATTCTTTGCTGAATGTTGAACAGTTGCGTGTAAATCATTATAAATACAATTTTATTTCTGCTATAATTAACTTGGGAATTTTTATATAACTTTTTACATGTAAGGTATATAATTATTGTTTTTGCTTTATTTAATATTATTATATTAAATAAATAAATTCTTAAATTTAAATTATTATTTTTGCTTTAACTCATGAATTTTAACTTTGTTAAAAAGTAAATAATATTAAAATTAAGTCAAATCTTTACATTTCTGTGGAATACTTTAAAATAATAAAATATTAATTAAAACGAGTAAAGAAAATAAAAAGCTTGTAAAGCAATGTGTTTTTGAAACACAAGAGCATAGCTTATTGGATTTTGCCATGACGACAGAGCAGAAACTCACAGAGAGCGTGCAACTTCCGGAAAGTTTTCCCATGTGATCAAAGTCTGTCCCAGGACTCTTCTCATCCGGGGTGCCGTTTGCCAAAAAAGCCCGCTGGAGCACACGCTTGGGGGTCTTGGTGAAGGAGAAGGCTCTGGTGACCTGAAACACATCAAACTTCTTTACTCTCATGGCGGAGGAGAGTGAATCTGCATGCGTGACAGGCGTCCTCTTACTTTCTTGGACGTTTTTTTGATGGCCCTGGATGCTCGGCTGAGCGTGCTGTCCATGTCCTTGGTGCTCACTTGAACGGAGTCGGGATCGGCGGTCTGAATGAGATCTTCCTGTTTAAGACACGGGCAATTAAATAAATACACAGCAATATGGCTGACCTGTCAAATCGCAAAGAGAAGCATCACGGCTCAGGCGCTTCTTGGTATTCAGAGGAGCGGAGAGCGACGGGTGACGCGTGCACTGACCGCCACCTTATGGACGCTTTTGAAATTGCAGAAATCAAATGTAGCCGCAGGCTTTGGTCCGGTTGCTTAATTACAAAGGGAAATACATACGTCTGTCTGCCTGCGCCAATTACACGTGCCTCTTTGCGAGAGCAGTGAGGGACCTGCAGTTCTGCGGCAGGAAGATAAAGACGTCTGTGTCTGAAGTGTAAAGTTCAAGTACAATTCTTCTCTTAATTACATTAATCTGCCTCCCACTTTAACCACACAGGAACATCTAATAGGATTAGCCGGCACCAAAAGGCCCACACAAACCCTCTAATTTATAGCCACAATAAAAAAAAGAAACAGAGCTAATAAAATAAATAATTGAGTTCAGTTCCAGGCCTGAGGGGGATGATGGGTACATAAAGCGTCTGCTCACCGCATCAGCCCGGCAGATCGTGTTGGCGACCTGGCGACACAGCGTTTTCAGCCACGCGGATTTCAGAGTGTCTTCCGCCATCAGTTGGAAACTGAATAACTGGTTCTCCTGTTCCGTAGGGGGACGGACCACCAAGGCGAAGGCGTTCTGGCACTCTGAGAAAGAGAAAGACCCCAATGACTTTTTGACATGGCGAAACATCTTTTTATCTGCAATGTGAGTTATGTACATTGAAAACTATTAAAATAATCAGACAACTGAACTGTACAAATTCAAAATAACAATTAACATTAAAAAACGATATTAGCTAAAGCATAAAAGCAGTCAAATAAAATATCATAAATTATATAATAATAACAATAATAATTTAACCTTTTTTAGTCCCTCAGTGGGGACATTTTTTTTCTCTGCATTTAACCCATCCGATCAGATTGCACGTACTGTGCATTATTACATTCAAACAACCCAGTCATCACTGGCCAAATCACAGCAAAACAAAGTAAAACTAATTAGCATTAGCATTCACAAAGTTATAACATTTCTAACAACACGACTGCCTGACATCATAGGGATTCGGATGAGAAATCCATGCACAGCATGAGCTTTTATTCGGGAAGACTTAAAGAGATCGTGACAAGTAGGCTATTGGGACATCAGTTAATATGAAACATGAAATGGGTTCAGGGAAAGAAGCAGTTCTATTTGATGAACAGATCAAAACATCGGTTTAAAGTCCTGTGGAAGGGGACCCATTTTTTATTTTATTTGAAATGAATTAGTGAATGTGGTAAGGCAGAGTTAGCGGTAAAATACGGAATTAAACACATAATAGCAGATTTCACACTCTAAATAAATAAGGCATAAATATCAACACACAGCATGACTCGAAGAGCTAAAAGTCATCACCTTTTAAACAAATGATTAAAAAAAACAAAAAAACAAAAAACAAAAAAAAAAAAAAAAAAAAAAAAAAAAAAAAAAAAAAAAAAAAAAAAAAAAAAAAAAAAAAAGCAGCAGTCTGTGATGGAAAACGGAGTGAAACTGACATAACTTAAGAGAATTCCACCGTTCGAAGAAAGTTATTTTGTAATTTTATGAATTGGTGGCTGCATAACAGAAAAAAATTGTTGATACACATTTTTTATAAACATATGTATCTGTCATGTTATTTTATTTATGCTTTTGAACTGAGTTAATAAGTTCAAATAGTAAAAAAGTTCGTTTAAAATTAAAAAAAAAAAAAAAAAAAGTAAAGCGTTAAAATTGTCATTTTTATACAAAATAACAATTACGCTTTTCCAAGTCTATAAAAGTGCAAGCCAAAAATGTGCATTTTAATTTTGTCAAAACAATACGTAACAAAAAACATTCTTGAACATTTCTATACAACAAAGAATCAGACATGTGAATGGCCTGGTCAAGCACAACAAGCCTTTTTAACTGCGTTGTCTGTTCTTAACTCTTCCTTCTCAATCATGGAATTAATGCACAATAAAAGAAAGTCATAAGAACCAAGGAGCCAGATGAATGGTAGCTGACGTAGTTGTTTGGCTTTTAGCAATGCTTCGGATGCTGGTTTGCTATTCTGAAATGGGAATTTTTATTCGTAAACCCACTTGCACTCGGGGATTTATTGAACAGAGGTTTTGTAAGAGTGTTTGTGCGACTCAAGACAAAAAGTAATTTCTGACTGATATTTGTGAGGTTCATAACTTACTTTTTTTTTTTTTACTTTTTATTGTATATAAAAATGATTGTATTTACCGTTTTACACTGTATAACTGTTTTGATTTTGCGGCACTTAATACTCAGTATTAGTACAGTGACAATAAAGAACCTTAAATTAACCCAGACAAACAGACAAATGCCTTGTTTAATGCATAATCTACATCTTTGTTTCATAAATGTTTAAATAAAAAAATAAAAAATAAAAAAAAAAAGTATAACAAGTAATGCACATTCTGCAAGTCAATGGATCCTCACCGTCTGTGTCCTGGATGTCCAGAACTCTTCTGATCTGTGAGAGCGGCATCAGGGCTATGTGCTTGAGCGGGGCAGGCGGTCGCGTCTGACCCAATGGACTTCGAAAAGTTGTTATCACCTTGTGTCTCTTCCTGGCAATCTGAATTTGAAAAGACACACACACTTTGAGTTCTTCCTACATGCGGCTTTCTTCATAATGTACGACTGTAAATGTTCTCTCCGGCTCTGGAGTGCAACTGCGGAGTCCTTCAGGTGCATAGGAGAAAGCTAAATGTGTAATGCAGAGATGGGGCGACAGATATGCATACAGAGGACTTCCTAAAAATGAATAATTGATTACTTCGAGTCTCCCTTTTCCCTGCACTCATTACCAGGCCGGAGCGAGTACCGGGCCAACAGAACCACAGCTCTGCAACCCCCCCCCCACTGCGCTAAACGCATCCCCTCACTAATTGGGGAAACATATTGCGTTTGCATAAATAATTCAGAGCTTTTTTTTTCCTTAACAGTACCGTCTGCCCATGAATTGGGGATTTAAAAAAAAAAAAACTTGTAAAAATCATGAAATTGTGTGTAGTAGCAAGGAGGTGAACGATGCTAAACCAATGGGACAAGACAATAAAAGACAGGGACTCTTTTAAGAGACATTTTTAAGTGAATGGATTTGACTAGTTTAAAAAAAAGTAACCAATTAAATAGAAAATGCAACTTGTTGACAGGTGGTTTTTAAGGTTATGTTGTGGGGCTTTTTTTGTTGCCGTTTGTCAGTTTAACACTTTAAGGTGTAACGTTATCATCATATTATCATTTTAAGGTGTGTGAAATTTTAATCACATTTTTGGCATAGTCATAAAATAATAAAAAAAATAAAAACCCAAGATTAGTGCAAATTCTTCTCGTCCGACTTTGGAACAAGTATCTGTTGAATAAAATTATTTTTAAGAATTAATTGACCTTTAAAAATTGTAAGATAAAAGAGGTCCAAATGGCTGATAATTGCTTGTAAATTGCTATTACATTATTATAAATTACCATCAGCATCAAAATGAATGTAAAGCCTAAATCAAGAAACCACTTTCCATTATAAAGAGGAAAACACAGGATTTTACCTCCAAACAATCACCAAACAGAAAAAGTGTGACATGTTCTCCACGGTCGCAAGGTTTGTCTCCCAGGGCGATGGTCTCCACCCGGTGAACCAAACTTCGGTGTGAAGACAACAGGTTCGCCTGAGAATCCAAAAGACATGAGGTTCAGATTCACAAAACAGCAACTCTCATCTATAACCAAACTAACAAATTAATATGCAGGTTCTCGTGTAGCCAACACAACCAGGCTGCATTTCCTGTCTCAGAACCTCCAGACTAATATGATCAGATTGCTGTTCTTGGATCGGACTCGGATCAGTTCATATTGGTTGGTCTCTCATGAGCTAAAAAAGCCAAACCGATCCAGGAAAAGCACTCCCATCTGGGGATGATCATTGGTTTGGCAGCTCAATCTCCAGACGCAGCTGTTGCGGGGAGCGTCTGACAGCAGACATGAGCAGACTCTGTGATCTACCTGGGATCCAGAGGAAGATTCAGACGGCACAGCTGTATTTCCAACAAACAAAGAAGAACAGCTATACACAACATATAGAATTACATTTTACAGGTCACCGTTCCAAGAACAATCTACATTTGCTGCACCAGTTGAGTGGTTACAATTATATTGTCCTCAAAATGTGATGAGTTGGTTAGTTGGAGCTTTCCTTGCTTATGTTACTTTTAATTAGAAAATAAATACACGTAAATACAATATTACAATTTACATTTGCTGCACAAGTTGAGTATTCTAGATTAAATTAAATATAAAAAAAAATAATTAATTAATTCCCTTTCCTTGCTTATGTTACTTTGGATTAGAACATAAGAACACTATTTACTCACTATTACTAATTAATAAAATTTTCCCTTAGGATTTTGAGCTCAAACTGGGGGGCCTGACTTATAAGCGAGGTCAATAGTATAGTCAGAACAGAGTGCAGATACTTCACCCATTCTCGCAAAAATAAACAACACAGACACGTACACGGTGATTGCATTAACTGTTATGATTTGAATTAAACAAATCTTTCTGAAAACGGGGCACGCAGGCTTTCGTTTTTCCCTATAACTTCATACGGGAAAGCACAAAGTTATGGGATCAAATCAGTGCCAAAAAGATTTGTGCGCGAGCAACCCGATTTGCATGCGTGAGCAGCTCGAGTTGTTTGTGCAAGGACTCAAAAAAGTGCCAAAAAGATTTGTACTTGAGCAGAAGAGATTTGAGTGCAAGCACGCATTAATTTGCACACGAGCGCAAAATCGAGACAAGTGGAGCTGCGTTCACTCAAGCGGCTGGTTTGTATATGAAAAACAAAAACTTAGGTTTCTACTAATTTCTATTTGTCCACTTTGTCTTGTTACCTGCTGTCCTTTCTTCCATCTTATAAACAGGTCTAATCAGAAAACCAACCATCTCGCAGGCAAAGTTAAGGCCTGTCTTATAAGCAAACTATGGGATGATTCAGCAGATCTACTCACAGGACAACCGTCCACTTCATAAACGACGTCAAAGATCTGCTTCTGGCCTTCAGTTTTCCTCTTGTCCTCATTGATGTGGCTAGAACGATTCAGGAACCAAAAGTTATTGACTAAATCAAATAAGTTTACGATGGGTGTTGGTATTTGGAGGATGCTCACGTCATAACTTCCTTGAGAGACTCAATGGCCTTGTCAAGCATCACTTTGTCTGGATTGTCATCTGTTGTGTGTTTCTTTATGTCTGCAGAGAATCACATCGCCCTGAAATCAGCTTTTGTTTATTGCACAGATGGTTTTCCAATCAAATTTATATGCAAAATTAGTTGTCATAATCTATTCAGAGAAAACGCTTATAGAATCACCATAAACAGCTTTAGAGGTTTATCAACTAGCAAGTTCAATTTCTGTCACCGCGTATGAAACATCCATCAAGCCCGGCTGATTTGCATTGTGTCTGTTTGTGTTACCGTTCAGCAGAAGAGCGACGCTCGGCAGTCGCTGCACAGGACGTATTAAAAGTTCAACAAGAGTCTGACGGCCACACTCAGGTTTTGCTTGATTAATCTGGAGAACAAAATGGGAGAGGATGACAGTGTGAATAAATCAATGTTCTCGGCGAAGCTTTCACGGAGGAAATAATAAAAATCTGCCTGGCTGGCAACACTGGAGTCCTGGAATATAACACTAAAAAGGGATGACAGTACCTTCAGAAAAGCATGAAACCTCGGCTTCTGTCTTTCACATCTCACTATGGTCTCTTTACTCATCTCAAAGAAGTTGACAAATGGTGGGTAGGTCTTCACCAGCTCCCTCGACTGAGGAAGAGTTTCAAAAAGTAAAGAAAGAGATCAGAAAAGCCATCTACGGTCTTTGATTGGTCCATGAGCTCCGTGCCAGAGGAGGCCGGGTTCAAAGCTCCATCATACTCACATATTTCAGGATAATGTCTCCGACACTCCGCTCTTCAGACCAGTTCATCACTAGCTCTTCCAGATCCGCCTGTCAAATTGCATACATCAGCTAACACATTCAGCACAACCATTAGACTGATGCTCTCAGGCAGCTTTTTGCCTACCTTTATCCTTGTGTGCACTTTGTAGATGTCTGGAATGCTTCCAAATATGGTTTTGATCTCTTCCTGGGCTAGAATGGGCCCGCCCACTTGCCCTTCTTTGTCCAATGGGTATTTGAAGATCTGAAAGAGAGGTTAAACAGAGGACAAATTAGCTCACCCTGCCCAGATGGTGCCATGACACTAATGAAGCCCGGTAAGGAAGGCCCGTCTTCACAAGATCCACAGGTTAGATTTGCTCTGAAAGTAGAACACTCTTTGGGTTTTGAGTAGCAAATGTACGCAGGTTTTTAATCCATATTAACTTCTTGATCTTCAGGCTTAATTATATTTGACATGACTAAATTTTGTAAAAACATCTTCATGAATTAAACTATGTTTGTGAACAACATTTTCCGAAGAATCTTTTGAAAATGAACAATTGGCAAATCAACTTTTTTTTCTTAGTTTTATTTTACCATTATGATCAAACATTTCCAGTTCTCAATCAATCAAAGTAAAACTGCAAACAGCATTGATAATAATACAGCTTTTAATGCATTACATTTCGAGTCACTTTGAACGTGAACTGGAAAAATGTGTTAGTAATGGTAAAACTAAACAAAGAAAATCACAAAAAAAATTTTAATCAGTCAGTTTAACAACATTTTAAAATGCTAAATTATGAAAAAAACAAATAAATCTGGAGGACGCCCAAATTTGAAGAAGACATAGAATCCTGATTTGGATTATTGCTCAACAGCGACTTCGTAAACCTAATGAAGCTCCAGCGGCCCACAATCAAAAGGTCAGGCTGCTCAGTATGGCCTGATGATCTGACTCGAAGCTTCTGTGAAATTTGCCGGACAAACAACGTGGCATTTGCTATGTAAGCAGGAGCTGATGTGTAAGAGCTCTGAAATGTCCATGGTGTTCAAATCTAATTCGGTTCACAGCCTTGTAGTGCTCAAAAACACTGGACCATGATGATAATGCCAAACCCAAGATCTTAACCCTAACTCCATACATGCACAAGACACAGACTATACACAAACCTGCAGGACCGTGGCCAGGATATCAACATAGTTGCTCTCGGTTTGGTAGAGCTCTTTAGAGACCTGCCATCGTGCTGACTGCTTGGGCAAAGCAGGGGTTGAACTTTTGGGAGGTTTGGCATTTTCTGAAACACATTAGGAGACACACTATAAATCATACACCTGTCAGCATCGCAGACAGCAGATCCCGTTTGTCAGACTGGATATCATGTGATGATAATCGGCCAAATCATATCACAGTTCAACACGGGAGACCTGTCATTGGTGTGAAGAAGTGTTCTCATAACATGGATGTCACCTGTCTGGGCTTCATAGCTGCATAATGGTGTGCTGGTAAGCAGCGCTGACGTCTTATTCTCTGTTCTAGCCTCCCTTGTTCTCCTCTGTCTACTGCTTCTTCTGCTGCACTTGCTTTCTGCAAAAGATAGACCTCATTCATCTAAAACAGTGACGCTCAACCTATATATCTGGCCAGTGATGGTGCTTTATGGGGCCCGCTCTTTTGTTTCAGTAATTTTAGTCCCTTTGGAGAAAGGAGTTATGACTGTACGCCAATATAGAAAAATATATGACTTATGAGACGACCTTCAGATGTCTCTGAAGGACAAACCAAAGAGAAAACTTTTTTGATTGCTAGATTTATTTTCTCACTTTTTGTCAACTAGACTCATTTTAGATATCCACACTAAATTTTCATTTATGTTTTGTCCCACAAAATTCAGAATGGTTGGACACCACTGATCTGAAAACAAAATCTGGCTGGAAATGTCTAACGCTCAACCTCACATAACAAAATAAAAGTCTCTACACTGTACATTTGTCTCCTACAGATCTGACCTGTCGTCTAACCAATCCAGATGTTGTGTTATAGAGAACTTAAATGTGTTGGGATGAGTTAAAGCCTATCATTGTTGTTCTGATGTGCTGGATCACCTCCAGTGGACTTGCAGGTGTCAGGCGTGTTGGAGATGTCCAGTAGAGAGCCTATTGATATGGAGTGCTCCGCAGAGGGTCTCTTGTGCGGGGGGAAGGGAGAGATCTCTGTATCTTTAGTAAGCTGGGCCAAGGTTTCTCTGAGACGCCGACGTTTCCTGCCACTGTTGGGTGTTGTGAGAGACAGCAGCGACACGGCCTTCTTCATCATCACAGGACTCTCCGGCTGAGAGGAAGACACATTCATCACTTTGACAACAGAGGTGAACTCCTCTTTAGTGGAGTTGTAAACACTTACTCTGAAAACAACCGCGTTGTGATTCTTACTCCGAGTGAAATGAGTCATGAAATGGACACCAGATTTTACACATTATATAATGTAAACACACTTAGCCGGATCTCGACGGTAATTATTGTCGTTTGTGGAAGTCCGTATGATGTACGACAGCTTTATAGAACATGAAAATTGTGGCTTTATCAAATTAATGTCGGATTTTTAATGTGCACCGTGCTTTTGTAGGGAGAATGAAATCTTGCTAAAGTTCTCGAGACAAGAATGAAACCGTTCTCACCTTTTCATACGAGTACATTGATTCCCCAGCGCGAGCATCCATTTGAATGCTGCCCCAAAACCACTGCAGAAAAACAAAATAGACCGATTATGCTTTATCTTACCAAACATCTCAACTGGATCTTTTAGAAAAATTTGTAAATAAACACAGGTGCATTTGTTAAAACGGCTATTCCTTACTAAAATCCCACAATGCATCTAACAGAAAAGCAGTAGGAAAACAGCAGAGCTTAAGGTCCTTAGTAAGAAGAGTTTTACCTCCTGCTTCACCACATAGAGCCTTCTTGAGGGAATAAAGGGCAATTCTTTAATGGAGTTCTCTTCAACGACCAAGTGAGTGCACCTTTCATCACCCACTTCCTGGAAATGTCCACCTTGACAAAACACGTTCTTTTAAACACCAACTTCAAACAGAAACTGCCTTCCATTCACCAAGGTATAATAAATCTGGCCTAAATTTGGCAAAAACACTTTTTTTGATAAATTGGATTTTTGAAGTTTAGTACCATGTTTCTGTGTTCTTTCCTCCATGTTGGTTTTGTCTTCATTCGAGAAACCCAGAAAGCTCAACACACAGTCCTGAAATGGAGGAACCTTAAACTGCGTGCGAAAATCCTCACTGCTTGCGTGAAAGTCACTGTCCAAAAAAATAATAATAAAAATTTGATCATGAAACCCCAACAAAAAAAATAAAGAACATTTGTTTGAAATCAAAAAGTAATGGTGATTTTGCCCAATGATCCTAGAATCACACAAATAAATTAGAAACTAAGGATTTTTACGAACTAAAAAAACATTTCTAAATTTAGAAAATAAATAATCAGCAAGTACAAAATATGTATATAGTCAATAACTGAATTTTATTTATATTTTTGCATCAATTTTGAGAATAATTCAATCCATACATTTTTTAGAATACCTATTATTTGAAATGCTTTTTTATTACCTAAATACCTAAAATATATAGTGAATATTATTTCAACTCAATCCACTTGTTATTTTTGGATACCAACAAAACTTGACAAAAACATTTGATGATAAATGACCAATTCTCTTTGGAATAACATCTGAAGTAAAAAAAAAAAATTGTACATTAAATATGCAAGGTTGTGATTTCATATAGACTCGCAGTCGGTCTTCATGAGGTCTCACAGGAAGTGGAAGCAAAAGGGGCAGCGCAAATTACAAAACACAGTATGGGGATCAGTTTAGTCAACACACAGCCCAGAGTGGCGGGCTATTTGTGTGAAAGGTCAAACTCAATGTTCAATACATGTGGTGAAAATGTCAAAACCCAAGTGCGGCTGAACACGTCTGGAATATGGAAGGTGGTGCGCACCAGGCTGTTTGGTTTGCGCACCAGCAGTGACCGTGACTTTTCAGCCTCGTCGTTCACAGTTTTTATTCCTCTACACTCACAAAGTTCAGGGGGATTTGACACAGGGGGTCACTTTACGCAAATCTTACATGTCATCTTTGCGCTCCCATGCCTTGCGTATCCACTCAGGGGTAAGGATGGGTGTTCCCATGCACACTGCCAGCTAAAAAAGGAAAGGGAGAGACAGTCGTCAACAGCATCCCTCCGCATGTTTTATGCATGAGCCTAATGAATGATTCAGCTCGATTCAGTGTGCGGCGAGGAGATACATGAGAACTGTTTTAATCAAACCCTCTGAAATAACACAGACATGTCAACAGCAGCGCCTGTTACAGAGAGCACACCTGGGGTTTGTGGAGTCATCGGTGAATAAAGAGACGTTTGCCTTTTAATCCAAATGTTTAGGCTTGTTTTGGCTCCTTTGAGTTGATTTGCGGTAAAGTATTTGGAAAGGTTAAGCCTCGAGTGTGAAAACCGCTTATGAAGCTGATAGCTAATCAGCATGGTAGCATAAGTCGATCAAAAGAAATGGATGTAAACTAGAGCTGGGCAATTTAGGCCAAAATTCCAAATCTCGATTAATCATAACCGTTTTAAAATGTTCAATTAATGAATGATTATTTTATTTTAAAGTCATTTTAAAATATTGCCCTCACTTGTTTGTAGAGAAAAAAGTACAGTACAAATAAATAAATTATTTTTAACATGTTCGTATTATTGTTATTTCAAAAGTCCGCAGTCAATCCCCTCTGATGGGAAGGAAAACAAACGTGTCGCGTTACCTTTAGCTATGGGTTTTTTTTTCTTTTTCTTTTTTTTGTGTGTGCGTTAGTCCGTTGTTTGTGGGAAGGATGGGTGCATACAGACCCTGTACTTTTCCCCGTGTGTTGAGCAAGCGATGAGGTGTGTGACTTTAGCGCTGTCAAAATCTTTGCGGATGGTGCCTCCCATGTGATGGACGAGATTAACCAGTGCGACCTGGTAAAAAAAGAATGCTTGATAAGACAATACAATTTATGTTTTAAAGTATGAACTCTTCTCTTTCCACAGTGGAAAAATAGACAGTGCTGCCTTTAACCCATTCAGCAGTGTATATACACAGTGGACAGCTACGGGTTTGACGTCTTACTCATGGACACATCTGTTTATATGACATTTGAACTACAAATAGGCAACATTCAGTACTCACCACTTCGTCCTTTTTACGAAACCCAGTGAAACAGAGAGACAAGTTGAGCATAGACATGGAGTACAGAGGGCGAGAGGAAAAAGGCAAAGGCTGGAAAAAACAAACAATGTTATTATTTTATTTGTTAGTTTTCAAATGAAATGTTGCAGTTGTGCGGTGTGTTTAAAGTGTGTGAGGTTCAATTATGGTGTAAAAAATTAAAACAGGGCATTCTAGTATATCACAATAATTCAAAATAAAATCCACATGTTGCAAAAAAAAAAAGTTTTAACAAATATTTTATAAGATTCCTGAAAGTAATAAACAGAATTTGGACAAATCTGAAACACATTATCATTTCGTTCACTCCTCTAAGCCAAACAAAAAACACTATCTGAATCATGTACGCAAATATAAATGTCATTTTGGGCATCTATGCAAATATCAAAGGTTTAAGATCTTGTGCCATGACTTGTGGTACTGTAGTTTTGGATTGTTTGATAGACACTTATGCAAGTGCTGTGTGGGTATATATATTTCTCTGCTTGTCTGACTTTATCCGTCTTTCCAGAAGTGATCACTGGCCAGTCAAGTGTTTATTTTGCTAGGGAATGCGCAGGGAGTTGCGCAGACATTCCTGCAGACGCTGAGATAAGCCAGTTACATTTCTCCAGCTTTACAGCAGAAATCTGATCTGTTACTGCCTCACCCGGCTTTTACTCAACACTTGAGGTGTGGAATCAAAGTATTTTACCACCCTAGGGTGGGAGGTTACAATAAGGCTGTGATTCTGTGTGTGCTTGTGTTGTTTGACTTCAGATCTTACTTCTCCCTTGCTGGCACACTGCATCACGGCAGGCGGCCCCAGGATACGGTTGTCGTTTTTGTAGAGAAACTTGTATTCTGGAGCCTGAAAGTCTTTCAACACAAACACTGTTTCAAACTCGCAGTTTTCGCCGTCTCCAAATTCTCTGACATTGTTGGTCTTGATACAGGGAGTGTTGATGTTCTGATGGGAAAAGAAGAAAAAGGGTTAATAAGGGTGCACTGAACAATCCAAACAAATGATAGATCATAGGAGATAAGTGTGATCAAGTACTGGCACACAATGTGCCAATTAAAAAAAAAACATTAAAAAAACGTAGTGCATACTTAAAAGATAATATAACTATTGAAATATGATAGATTATTATTGATTTCGATATGTTAAATGCTTTTATCACTACTAATAAAATTTATATTTTAGTTTGTCTGCATAAAAGTAACATTGTACCAACACGTATGCTTATGATAATACCCTGATTAAGATAAAAAAAAAAAAAAATAGATTAGTACATGTATACATCATAATAAATGAACAATATTGTGTGCATAGATGTCATTTAAATAGAACCTTGATTTTGGTCTGATTTGAACAGGCCTTTATTGGCAGTGTCATTTTCATATATATATATATATATATATATATATATATATATATATATATATATATATATATATATATATATATATACATTCATTAGAAACACATTTCTCCAATCACTTCGTCAATTGTGAAAGATTACTTACAAATGCATAGAAAGTGTGTATAGACAGAAAAAATATTATTCTTGTTACTACAGACTCTAATTAGTATAGATCCACTTACCTTGAGGGGGAAATCGTTAGGTTAATCACCAAAGATTCAATTTATATAACTGAATTAATTATTTGTAATTCAATGATTAGACCCCTGTTAGAATAACATTGAACCAGTTAATAAGATTGTTAGAGCGTCGTCCAGACCACCGCATTAGTGAATTTAACATTAGCATTACAGTGCCCTCTCGTGCTCCCATGCATGCAAGACTCCAGGCCCTGAGACATACCATATTGACTATAGATTTTATCAATTTCTCACGCGGATCTGTGCCCGGTTGCCCTTCTTTAATCTTTACCACTGGGACTTCCATTATTGTGATGGCCTGTAAAAATGAAGAATCCGCGTCAACCTGGCAACCCGAGGCTGATAAATCTCACTGGAAGCAACATCTTGAAACCAGCTAGATTCGTGAATGGAAACTCAAAGAAATAAAAAGTAAAGTGCTAAATAATGTTTGAATAAGTTTTAGATTAAAACATACACATTTTAAATAGGTTACAGTTGTACTGATCTTGATAATTAATAAATGAAAATATTATCACTGGTAAAAAAAAAATAAATAACAACAATAATAATAACACACACACACACACACAAACACACACAGTAATCATATACTGTAAGAAAGTCTAAACATAAAAATTGACCCCAAAAAGAATTTGATGCATTCATTAATGGAATACAATTATTTTCCAGTTCCTTCATCATTCCATCCCACACTGTTATTCCCATATTTTCTTCCCACTGAAAGGTTCGGTTATCCGGGAAATTTGCATTTTGTGAAAAAAAAAACAAAAACAAAACAAAACAAAACAAATAAATGAATAAAATAAAAAAACATGATTTTTTTTCCTGAACAAGACACTGTCACCTACATTTGCATCTTTAAATGTCTAAAATATCAGGAAAAAATACAACAATTACTTAAACAGAAAATGCTAATGAAACCAGGATTGTAAATTCTTGCAAAAAAAAAAAAAAAAAAAAAAAACCCATTCCAAACATTTGTTTAAAAATAAGTCTAGTCAGAATCACTTGGCATGTAACTACACCCAAAGACAAAAACTTCCTGTTCACTATTAATGGGCCATAACAACTGGCTAGGAGTTTCCTGGCTCAGGGAAACTTACTTATGCTTTCTGAAAAACTAAAACTTAAACCTTCACTGAACTTAGAAGAAACTTTTAAACTTGATTTACCCAAGGTTTGAAACCTCTGAAGTAGGGGTGGGCGATATGGGTTAAAATTCATATCGCAGTATTTTCTAGTGTACAGACGGTATCGGTATTATATCACGATATTGTGTGTGTGTGTGAGGGGGGTATTCTTAATTTATATAAAGTAAAATAAAGAAATTAAAACGCAAGAGGAAACCTGGAGAAGCAGCTCTCATTTTTAATACCGTATATCTGTTAAAAGTAGTCCAGGCATTTATTTAAAAAAAAAAAAAAAAAAAAAAACATTTAAATTAAATGTCCTGCGGTCTACCTTTTAAGAGAGTGCAAGGGGCGGGGGGGGGGATAGAGAGAGAGAAAGAGAGCAAGAGTGAGATAGACAGTGAGAGAGAGAGAGAGAGAGAGAGACACAGTGAGACAGACAGTGAGAGAGAGAGACAGTGAGATCTCGCGGGTGATCTATTAATGCAGTTTTTTCCAACGCTTTCTGTATTCGTTTAGCAATGTATCTGTGTCGTAATTAAAAGTTATAACGAAACAAATGTATTTTAATGTATTAAAGCTGATATATGTTGTATAAAAGGTAAATTCATAAAAGTGCCACGGTATCCACGATATTGCAAAATCCATATTGTGGCGCAACTCAATACCGGTATTCACGTTAATACCGGTATAGCGCCCACCCCTACTCTGAAGCTAGAAAAAAAGATTATAATTCTCCTCTGCAGTACCTGAAGTGCTTTCTCGAGATCTGCAAGAAGGCCAGCTTCCCCCACCAACACCACCCTGGTCTCCACTCTAGGCAATACATCTGAAAAAAAGATTTTATTAGACCACAGGCAAAGATGTTTCTCCACAGAAATACTATCTGAGAGCAAACCACCTCTTTTGTTACGTTATAAAAGAAATCTCGTCTGATATAAGGTGGATGGAGATGGAGGTCAGTGCACTTACCCTCTGTCTCCTCTGCATGTAGACTGGTGAAGAATTGCTCCTTGGAGGTCTCCACCATCCGAGAGTCGTACACGGAGCAGTCCACCAGCAGGCTGCGGCCCGGCCCTAGAGTACTTATGCTGCTGTCAGCCATGGTGCTATGACAAGGGGTGGTGACCCAGTCCTGTCCAGAATATCAAAAACCAGAGTCTGGAGAAAAAGCGGCGTACAAGGGCGACAAATAATAAGAGGCGAATGAGAGTGTAGCAGGGAATTATGGGTAGAGGACAGCATCAACAAAGCTCTTATAATCAACACTATAATACATTTCAGAAGCTCTGACAAGATTCCTATCGATATTGTGAATTCTAAATGTGATCAAATTAGAACTAAAATATAGTCCAGAATAAACAAGACAAATCATCAGCCATAGTTTCAAAAAATGTGTATAAAACGTTTAAAATTGTTTTTCCTTTAAAACGATTGGCCTGGTGAAGGTTAAAATATAATATAACAGAATCAACGTTGCAGATACAAATTATGTTAATGGGAAATTGAAATCAGTAAAACAAATTATGTGTTACTGGCTTATAACACAATTTAGCATAGTGATTATTATTAATAATATATGTTGTTGTTGTTGTTGTTGTTGTTGTTGTTATAAAACAAATATTGACGAAACTCCGTGTGATGTTCTATGGGTGACGTTGTTTTGGTGCACACGTTGAAAGACAATATAATTCAGTTCAGCTAAAGATGGCAACAAAAATATTGCAAGGTTTAAAACTAACAAAAGTCTACAACACTAACAAATATGCATGAGTGAAGTCCTAAGTTTATTCTACTAATGTTTAAGACTGAAAGTTTATCTCGTGTCAGTCTGAGTGTAGTCTGAGTTTGAAGCTTAGTGACGTGAGTTAGCATATGTGGCTAACAAAAATGAAAGAAATGCACAGCTGTTCACTTCAAACATAGACGGTAAACAAAATATTAAACATAAACTCACCAGGAAAAAGTCGAGGGAATCAAGTTAATAACTTGTATGAACTTGACAGAACAAAGAAACGCTGAAGGTTCGGCTGACTACCGAACCAGCCGAGCATCCGGGTTAAACTTCGCCAAACGAACGACAGTTCGAATATCAATCGTAAAAACAGACGTACTCGCAAAATCGGCTGTTAGTCCCTCACAGTGTTGTTAAAAAGCTAGAAAAACAAGAGTAGGTAAAACTTTAGATCCATCATAAGTGTCGTTTGATTTGAGGTTATAGCCGCCTGCGTCTCTGAATTCAAAAAAGCAGGCAAACACCAGAGGCGATCGCTGATTGGCTGGGTGCGTAACCCTCGGCGGAAGTTAAGAAAAGTGCCGCTTCTGATTGGCTTAAAAATTCAAACGACGATGCACTTCTCAGCAAGGAATGAATGGTTTTGGGACGAGTAATGTCTTGACTTCTGAAGAAAAAAAAAAAAAACGGAATATTATTACAGTTAGTATATTATTATGCATACTACAATTATATTATACACAAGTGTATAATAATTAAATAGCTAAAGCTAGTCTATAAATTTATGTAGATAGATCGACAGACATAGGTATGAGTGGGTGTGTGAATAAGTGTCCCGCTCTGTGATTGGCTGGCCACCCAGTCGCTAAGATTGTCTCCAGCTCCCCGTGACCCAGAAATTGAGTAAGCTGTAAAAAAAAAATGATGGATGTAAACTCTTAATATACTGTATATTTCATACATATTTAAAGCATAACTCTTCCAGAATACTAAATGCTAAAATAGTTGTAAAAATCTTTTTGAAAGTCACATTTTCATACATCTGTGAACACCCACAGCCTGAATTTCAAACAAGTTTGTCCTGAAAGTGTCTGTAGTTCAGACCTCTCGTCTTATACACCAAAAAAAAAAAAAAAGAGTCAGTGACAGGAGTCTTTCTTTCCCTCTGCAAGGTTTCAGGGTCACGGACGCGTGTTAAATACACTGCCAGGTGTCTTTGGAGCTTCTGGACACCTGAAACCAAACTGAAGGACAAAATAAAGGCAGAATTTAGAAACTCTGTTTCCTAATGCATGTCACAATTCCCAGGGTCTTTGTGTCCTGCTCTCTCCTCTTTCTTCTGCTTTTATACTTTATCTCGGTGGAGTTTGGAGGAGTTTGAAAGACACACTCTGTAGAACAAAGCTCAGTCTGTCATCCCTGGTGCTCTGCTTTTTCCCCCCTCTTCTCTGTCATTCTCCAAAACTCTCACATCTCTGCCAAACCAGAAAACTCTCACGTATGTTAACAAAACGCCCCATAACATCAAGCTGCGTTTCTTTATCTACATGCAAAACAATATTACTGTGCCTGTGTGGGAAGATAAAATGATAGATTATAGTTAAAAGAGCACTTTTTTGTTACACTTTTAAAGATCTCAAATGAAAAAAGGAGACAACGATGAAAGATTTTATATTGTATTTTTATGCATTTACAAAAAGTATAGTCATACATATCAACAACCAGAGCAGCTGTATAAAGCAATGTAATGCACATGTGGGCAATGTGTATGTGTGTGTGTGTGTGTGTGTGTGTACATATGAGGGTGTGAACTATATGTGTGTACAGTATGGGTATTCACGGGTATGGGTATATGGGTGTATATACATTCATATATGCCTATATATACACCATGCATTTATGTATATATATATTTACAGTAAACGTGTGTGTGTGTGTGTGTGTGTGTGTGTGTGTGTGTGTGTGTGTGTGTATCTGTGTATTACCAAAATGACATCCAGCATATCGATAAAAAAAATATTCAAATTCATTTACCTCAAGTTACAATTTGACCATTTATTTCCAAACTTATGAAATGTTTGGCATCATTTATACTGTACATTCGCTGTCAAACTGTCATTACATTGGTATTAAGTGATATAACTACTCTGGATGAAGAAAGACAGATCTCCGTGTCAGATTTCATACATTGCTTCCAAAAAAACAGCAGATGACAACATTCAGGAGCAGCGCGGCGTCACATGCTTTTACAGTACATATCCATGGTGCTTGGAAAATAAAAAAAAAAAGAGATGAATCAAGTATAGAGGCAAATATTTAATAAAAATAATAATTAAAAAAAAAACTTTACACATAGCAAAGGACGAAAGCTTTACACATGGCTTAAACACTGATCAGGTCATAATATAAAAAGGGTATAAATATTAAATATTACTTTATTAAAAGTGCTGTGTTCTGACCAATAGTTGCATGAGAGTCTCAAATAAAAACAAGCATAAAAAAACACACAAAAAAAAACGTTTCAGCAGGAAGAAATGCGCCTTTTCGCAATGATTTTCATGCGCTGGAGCACTGAATCAATGTTCTGCACGTCTGTCGGAAGATTCCAGAAGGCACAGAGAAAGCACAATGTGCGCAAGAATCCATCCAGTGTCACGGCAGAATTCAGACGGCAGAACGTTGTCCATTTCATATCAGGGCCGGAGAAAAGCCTTTGTGCAGGAAGCCAGAAATGAGCTGAATGATTTCGGATGGGTCAGTCTCAGCAGAGCAGATTTCATCTCCCTTTACCGGTGAAGATTTCTGGGGCGTTTTACAAAGGACATTGAGCCGCTGTCCTGCCGGATGCATTAAAGCGTGGCGTCTCGGCACGTTCAGCATGTAGATCTGCAGTCCACATCCACTCCGTCCTCCAGCTCTTCTGGATCGGTGAGGGCGGCGCTGCACAGGTCGCTGAAAATATCTGAACAGAAAAAACACACATATTTACCAATTATCCGACACATTTTGGTTTCATTTCCGTTAGAGGGGAACGTTATCCTCACGCAAACACATTCAGGCCAAATCCTCGGAAGCGTTACGGATGCACGCGGACAGTCTGCAGCTTTAAAAGGCAAGCAAACGGCAAACAAGGGCTCAACAGTAAAGCTCTATGTGAAGATTAGAACACCAAGTCTGTGTGTTTGGAAATTTGGAAGTCAGTTTTCAAAGTGATGTATAGTTTACTTTACTCGTCATTATGTGCAGAGCGCCATGGATTTATAAGACTCAGTAATATGTGGGAATGTATTTAGCACTCAGTCTGTCTTCCAGCCCGCCAGTCTGTCTGTATTTTGACTGGTTGATCATCTATCAGTCTATAATCTATCTATCGCTCTTCTGGTCGGTTGGTCTATCTGTCTATTTATTGTGCGCTTTGAGAGAGTTACAACTGTGAAAAGCGCCTTACAAATGCTCAGAACTTGAACTATCTATTGCTCTTTCGTTGTGTCCGTCTCTCCTTCCGTCAGTCCATCTATCCATCAATCTATTTGTTATCTATCGCATCTCTCATTTGTTTTCGTACTCATCTATCAGTAAGTCTATCCGTCTGTCAGCCGGACTGTCTGTTCATATATGTGTCTGTCTGTCTTCCACAAGCAGTGTCTACACATCTGTTAGGAGGTTGCTCTGTTTCTGTCTGTCTGTCTATCTTTCTATTGATCAGTCATGGGTCTGTCTGTCTATCGGTCTATGTATCTATCTGTCTATCTGTTCATGTCTACCTGTCTGTCCATCAGTCCGTCCATCCATCCATCTATCTATGCCTGTCTGTCCGTTTGGCTCTCTATCAATGTGTGTCTACCCATCTGTCTGTCTGTCATTCATTCACCCATCCATCCATCCATCCATCCATCCATCCATCCATCTATCTGTGTCTGTCTGTCTGTCCGTTCTACCGTCCGCCTGTCTATCTATCAATGTGCATTTACCTGTTTGTCTGTCTGTCTGCCTGTCTGTCATCTATCCATCCATCCATCCATCTATCTATCCATCCATCCTTTCATCTTTTGGTCAATCAGTTTGCTTATCGGTTAATTGGTCTATCTATTCACCGGTCACTGTTCAGTCTAATAGTCTATCAATACATCTATCTGTCTGTCAGTCTATCATTCTATTCACCTATAAACACACGATTGGCAATAAACCTTATTGTTGAGTCCTAGGCTGGACTGAAGCTCCAAGTCAAAGCTTCGGGAGAACATGCCGCAAACTGTTAGACGGAAGCATTTGCAGCGCACGCGGGTTTGATGGAACGAAGTGGAGGTGAAGTCATGCACACCTCCCATTAAAAGCCTCGCGTGCAAACAGGTATCTCGCTCCATCTCGTGCTTCCAGTGACCTGGATCCCAATTTACAACCCGTTTGTGCCAAGCAGACGTCAGGCCATCATTCACTGAAGGTGTGAGAAGGGACTCAATGACATCAGAAGTCAGATTGGACCGTCTAAAGTAAGGCTGTGAAATACGGAGAGCACCACGTGCAGCTTGAAGAGCATTTGTCAAGAAGCTAAACTGGACATCTGCTGGTCCAGATTGATGTCAGTCAAGCCCTTCTTTTGATCTTCCTGGGATTTGTGATGTACCAGAGTTACTGTAAAAGTGCACGTCCTCGGCTGTGGACTGAAGGACGGCGGGTGGAACAAGTCCTGTCTTCTGAGTTCTAAGATTCTTGACTAGCCTAGAACATGAGAGAGATGGTACAACAACAATCGACTTTTAGCCATGAGCAACTCCAAAATTTTTCGGAGCACCAATAACAAACGTTGATCTCTTTTCACTTATTAAGCACGCTTTTTTTCAGAATTATAAAGCCCACAGTCAAATTTAAAATTTTTTTTTTTGGATTTCAAATGTGCCAAACTAACGATACAGAGGAAGTATTTAACCGTTGACGTTGACAAAATATAGAAAATACTGGTCACTTTATTATTTTGAGACGTATTTTTGAGCTGTAAATATGTACATATGCTGCTAGCCTTTAACCGTTATTTGCTGTTTTTTATTATTATTATTATTATTATTATTAATATATTGTTGTTGTTACTATCACTATACGGCAATCTTCCTTATTGTTTGCCTGTGGCTGGGATCAAAAAAGTTCATGTATTCATTCATTGAAATGTATTGAGTGGAATGAGGATATTCCCAGCCTTAAACTTTATATCTAAAATGTACACCATTAAAAACAATATTCGTGGATTTTAATAAAAATTTGAATAAAAAAAAACTGCAAAATATAGGCAGTCAAATAGATAACATTTCAAAGTTGAAACGTCATTGATTTTGAACGTAAAAATGTACGTACTTGTTTTATTCTGTTAACCCCACTGAAAATTTGTCAACATATTATATGTTTTCATATTTACTTTCTACAAATTTGATCATTGCTTTTGTTTGTCATTTAAACACTGCTTGATTTCACAAACTAAAAATGTACCATTTTCCATCACCATACTCATTTATACATACTTATTTATCATGAACTGTTTTCCTCAAACAGGGTCAATCTCACGTCTAAATTTCAGTCACATTCAACATCCACATCGTCTTCAAAAACATCCAGCGATGTATTTCTCACCATCAAGACGCGGCTTGCTTTTACAGCTTTTCTTTTGCGTTGAAATACGCGTTACCGTGTCAGAAAATGTTTTTCCGTAAACCTCAGGTCCTTCATGTTCCATCTCAGATACTTGAACGAAACATACTCGGGATTACATCTTCAGAAAAGAAGTTTCTGGACTGGGGAAGACTTCACATGAGGAAGCGCAGACGTCTGACGCAACACTGAAGCGTCTTTGAAAAGCTTTACAAAGCAGGAACTCAGGGGCTGAAAGTAACTGAAGACACTTACAGATTAAATATGCATGAGATGGGGGTCTTCAGAACATATATCTGGCTGTTTTACTCACACTCCTTGAGAAGCATCCAGCACCTACATTTATAGACTTCTGAATCGACTGTTCATATTGACGTGAGCGGATGCGTCGTGGGACGTTCATTTAAATCGTGTAATTTTTAGATTCGTAACCGTAAAACTAGACGATAAGATTTTTTTGAGGTCTTTAGCATCAACTGGCAAATGAGAAACCGCGAGGGCCGACGATGACTGACCGTTATCTGAAGTCCAATAAACTTTCATTGAATGCGAATTAGACCACAAATCCAAACGGCAGGTTCATTACTTACCAATGGCCGTTCTCCGACTCTTCCAGGAACTGCACTAAATCTCCCGCTTCCACCGAAAGATCTTGAGTGGTACCCGACTCGTATGTCAGCTGGACCTGATAGCGGTTGTTTTCTCCCTTTAGGATGAAAGAAAAGAGAGACAAAGAGAGATGAGAAATACACGCAAGAGTGAAAGAGGGAGATCAATAGTAAAGGAGAATGACGCAATGAAAAAAGAAAATGACAGAGGAACAAAGAGAGAGGGAATGAAAGAAAAAGTGAGAAGGAATAACAGTGAACAGATAAACAGAAAGAGAAAAAGAGATGGAGATAGAGGCAAAGATAGCCAATAAAAAGAAGAGAGGCATAAGCGAAACAGTGGTGGTGGTGGGGGGTTCAGATTGAGAGAGAAAAAGAGAGAGAGAAAAAGGAAGGCAAATAGTAAAGAAAATGAGGAGAAAAGCAAATTAAAATAGAAAATGAGAGGAACGAAGAGAGGGAATGAGAGAAAAAGTGATAGTGATTGTACAAGAAATGGGGAAACAGAGCAAGAGAAGAAACCACAAACAGTGAATGGAAAGACAAAAATAGATAAATGATGGAGAGAGAAGCAAAGAGAGCAAAACAAAGGAAGAGAGGCAAAAGTGAAACACGGTGGGGGTTTAAAAGACAGAATGAGAGAGAGAGAGAGAGAAAGAGAGAGGGGGGGTGGAGAGAGCGAGAGAAAGAGAGAGAATTAAATGAGAATAATTAAATTCAAGATCACAGGACTCAATTAATGATGGTTATAGAGACAAAGAAATACTACAAACTAAACTTGAAAAGCTCAAATAAATGTCACCAAAGTAATGCATAATTTTCAACCATGGATTTTTTTTAATTCCTTTTAAGTCTGGCATTTTTGGGATTTGATCTATCGCTTTTCACCAACTCACAATCCCACATTAAAGCCATCCTGATTTAATCAGGAGTAATACATGTATCTGTTCGAGCGCGCCCTCTGGTGGCGAAAATCGGTTTCTTCATATAAAACGGAATAATCTGTGGTGACTGTTAAACAGCTTTTAACAGACTTTGCAGCACGGAGCTGTTAATAAGCCTCGGTACTAAAGAAGATCTCTGCCGCGTGCATCAAGCAGGCGGATTAAACATAGAAAAACACCAGATTATCTCATACTTTGCAAAATCCTCAGGCTTGGTCTGAGTTATTGTAAAGCTCTTAGAGCTTGAGGGATGTTTGAAGACCATAAACACTAGATGATATTTATGATATTACATGAGCTGTCAGAAGACCCTTTCACTGCTGTATGTGTCTAATCCGCTTGTGCAACAGAAAGTGAATGTTAAAATATATTGTACATTTGGATCTGATGTCAGTCCATACGTTTACAAATCTTATTCAAAGTACTGTATGTGTAATTTATACTCTGAAGTGAAAAACAAAGAAGTTTATGTTTATAATTGGACAATGTGTTCTTCTTTGTTATGTTTCTTTATTTCTTTCATTTCATTCTCTTTCTCTTTTTTCGTTTTTGTCTTTCTCCTTTTCTTTTTTCTGTTTATTTATTTCTCCCTCTCCTTTCTCATCTCTCTGTCTTCCTCTCACTTTTTCTTTCTTTCTGTCTTTCTTTTTTTCTTTCTTTCTATCTTTCCTTCCCTATTTCTATTAGTCCTTCCATTCTTTACTTTCCCTCCCTATATTTCTTTTTTGTTGTTTTCATTCTTGTATTCCTTCCTTCCATCCTTCCTTCTTGTTTATTTCTTTCACCCTTCGCACCTTTTCTTTGTTGCTCTTTTACATTTCTTGCTTCCCTTCCTTCATTTCTGTTTAGTTATTTTTGTTATTTTTTTTTCTTTCATTTATCTTTCCCTCTCTCCCTTTTTTCTCTTTAGTCTTCTATCCTTCCCTCATTTTATTTCCTTTTTGTTCTTTTCAGTTTTTTTATTTCTTTCTCTATTTCGCTTGTTTATGTCTTCTCTACCTCTCCATTTCTTTCCGTCTTTCTCTCCATTTCATTATTTCAATCTCATTTTCTCCAATTTTTTATCCTTTCTTTTATTTCTTTTTTGTTCTTTTTGTTTTGATCTTTTTCACCTTCTTTCTCTCATTCTTTTTTTATGCATGTGTTCTGGGCGTCTTCATACACAACTCGTGTTGAAAGAATCTTCAGTGTTTCAAATGTACAAAAACACTGCAATTCAAGAGCGGAATCCTTTACATTACAAGCCATGTATGGCGTCCCTGATTGGCCAATCAGATGTCTTGTCTCAGACTATGGCCGCTGATTATCTCAGAGACTTTGATCTCAAGCACAGGTATGTTTAATCCCACCACACTCATACACTTCAATAACAATGAAACCCTGAAAGGCCGAGAGTCTTACGTTTTTGTTATTCCCGTCATCTTCTCCGTCTGAGGAAATGGAGAGCTCTTCAGCACTGGATGGAATCGTCTCAAAGTCCTCGGCATCCATCGAGGGCAAACGTCGTTGGCTCCATCCTGGAACACAACAGCACGGAATTATTCGAGAAACCTCAAGGGAAAAGCAGACTTTATCAGAGAAATAAGATGTTGACACATCGGGAATGAGATCAGAGCAATCAGCCAGGAGAAGGGAAGATGGTTGGCATGGCGTTTCCTGGTGATTACCTGGTTGAGACGCAGATCGTGGCACGGTGGGCTTGCTGATGCCACTACCTTTACTTTTGCTGGCGGCAGGAAGTGCGCCTCGGATACTGTCTGCGAGGGAATTCACGGTCTTATCAAACAAAACGTCCTTCACAGAACATCACACGTGGACGAACAGACCACAACTTGCGAATAAACTTCACAAAACCCACAACCACCATCACCAACAACACACACAAACTCAAATCCAAAGCAACGGGCTGAAAAATTCATCCCACGTAACTCACATCGAAACCAAACAGACTTTACACGGGGTTCAACAGCAGGTTTGTATCATTATTTCATATTTACGATTAATATTTATAGACATGCTACTGGAGCCCTAAGCAACAGGAGAAATTATGTTCCATTATAATTGTCTGAGTTCATTTCCTGGAGTTCCTGGAACATTTAGAACGGCAGAATCATTTGAATTATTCCATATTATGTAGGATGTTAATACAACCATTATATAAAAGTATGCTATTTGGAGAAAAACACACCAAAACAATACTATTCAAACGTTTGAACCCAGTTTAAAGCTCCAAAATATATTATCACAGAATACAAATGATTAGAACATAAATTAGAAAAATACATGTGAAAAAAGTCACACATACGAGCACATATATACACATAAACATATTTATAAGCATACAAATATAAAAAAAATATATTTTAGTTTTTATCATATACAGACAATTATATACAAAGTTATGTATTTATATGAATATACTGTATAGAGAAGCAACATTTATGTTAATATAGTATTTTTGTATTTACACACACAATACAGTATACGTAAATGTATGTATATGTATAATGCATGTAAATGTACACACAACTTAAAGTTATATGCCTTTAAATATGTGTGTGTGATTGTGTTTTTTTTGTTGTTGTTACTTATTGTGACTTTTGATTATGTGATTTTAATATTAAGCACTTATCAGTTTGTTGTTAAAATGTACTTTTACAAATAAAGTTGACTTGACTTGTATTTATACGTAAATCAATACGTGTGTAGATGTAATTATATCTATACACACAATTATATGCCATATACATATAATTGTGATAATATCACATTCATAATTATGAATACATGCCAATCTTACAGGTTAAAGTGGGAAAAAAACATCTCACACACTAGAAACAAACTGCCGTGTTATAAGAGACAGAAATCGTATTTACAGTATTATAGGACAATTAAAACCTTCAACCATTAGATGCAACCACACAACCACCACAAAGAACAAAAAAACAGTAAAAATTCAACACGGTACAAGAACATGCTGCATGCAATGCCTTATACCTTCAAACCCAAACGGCGTGGGGTCGCTCTTGATCTGATGCCTCTTGCTCTTAAGGCTGGAGGAGAGAGGAACTGAGCACACAAGGCCACGTTTAGAGACGCATCATCATCACCGCCAGATTAATAATCACAATAATCTTTCATTATCCCCTGCCGTGGTGATGCTTTCATCCCAATAAAAGAGAATAATGGGGCCACGAGAAACAAAAGGCTCATGTGCATCTAAATTCGTATTCCCATTCCCAAAGCTGCACAGCGGGGCCGCGCCGCTAAATGTCACGCCACATCCCAAATGTCAGCTTATCAAGAGTCAGTATTTATTATTCAATGCGGCTGTCCCTCCATGTTTTATAGGGGATTCATTTGCTGTGAAGTGCAAGGTTTGATTCAGTGCGTGTCAGCCGTGTCACACCAGCTGTAATGAAGGACTCAGGGATGTCAGGAGGAACTTGCTAACAAAAGAAAGGGAAGAAAAGAAGTTGCTCTGAAGAGTAAGTACAGCTCCCGAGGCGCTGGGATGCTTAAACGGTTAACAAACGGCTAAAAAGTTGTTTGTAAGTTATTTCTCATCAGCTGTCCATTTGCTGTACAAATTAACTTCACTTATTAAGTCACACTAACTTCGAAAATAATATTTAATAGATGTAATGTAATCAAGTATCACATTTTATGTCTTGTGGGACCAACAGTTATGCAAGAATTCATTCTCGTCAATAGTTTTCCAATATAATAATGCATTATAAATAATGCAATTTATTAAAAAATTGCAAATTGCATATTTGCAGGGGCTGAGTAATTATGCTCGCCCAATTTTTCCGTTTTTTATTCGTTAAAAAAGTTTGAAATATCCAATACATTTCCTCCCACTTCATGATTGTGTCCCACTTGTTGTTGATTCTTCACAAAAAATTACAGTCTTATATCTTTATGTTTGAAGCCTGAAATGTGGCAAAAGGTCAATGTGGTCAAGGGGGACGAATACTTTCACAAGGTACTTTAAATATATATCTATTTTTTACTGTACTATATATTCACATTGATACTTTATATATACACATTCACAACATGTACACACTTCACTTTTCGAGTGAGATTGTCAATGTTTGCAGTTTTGTTTTTATGAATATACTTTTACATTAAAAAAATCTAATAAATGCTATTACCCTGTTATAATGCTCTCTTAGCATCACTAATCACGTGAAGCTTCAGAGATAGCTGTGGTTGTACCTTTAGTGCGCGGTGCGGAGCTGATAGAAGATGCTAAAGAAAACCGCCGTGTGACATCGGCCTCCTTAGGCGCCGGTTCTGAAGCGGCAGACAGGAAGAAGGTTAGTACAGTGACTCGGCTCAAGGTCAGAAAACACAAGGTCATGAGGTGGAACGCAAAAACACGTGCAAATAAAAACTATTCTTGTCAAGTGAATGATCACAGAGCGTTGATTATGTGAAAGAGAGCAATCGGATAAAGATCAAACAAAAAGGATCAAGAACTAGAGACTACCATCTCTTTTCCATGGCATATGACCCAGCATAAACATTTTGGTTTTATTTTTGGTTAATTTTAATCACACATTTTAGTCCTTTTAATCTTTTTGTGCTTTTTAGTAATATATATATTTATTTGTTAATTTTATTTTGATTGGATTTGTGGATTATGTTTTAATGTAAAGCACTTTGGTCAGTCTACTGTTTTTAAAAGTGCTTCTATAAATAAAGTTGACTTGACTTGACTTGACTACCAATAAACTGATTAAAATATAAAAACCAGGCCTTGACTTGAACCTCTATAAACTTGCCAAAAAATTTGAAATATAAACATGCTACTCAAAAAAATACTTTAAAATGTGTTTTGAAGTAAATTTTACAAATTATAAAAATATAATCACGGTACGTTAAAAATTAGGTCACTTTAAGTTGGCTATTGGACACTTTATTATATCTTCACTTAATTATATCTTCACTTTACATGGATCACTTGAGCCACTTGTTTGTATTTTGCTCATTTTATTCTATTTTATCTCTTTTTCATACTCGTAGTTTTTTCCTTGTTCTTATTCATATTTTAGTTTAAACCTGGTTATTTTGTACTTGATAGTATTTTTTTTTTCTCTTATCTTTTAATTGTATCTCTGTCTTGCATGTACCCCCCCCCAAAAAAAAAACAATGTTTAAATGCTGGACTATTGTAAAAATACATTTCATTGAATGGTGTACATTGTATAATGTGTATGTGACAATTAAAATTTGTGCATTATCAGCCATTTATAACACCGGGACCTTAATGCCAATAAGAAAAGTTGAATATATAAATACTGTAATTGTAAAATCTAAAACCCAGGGCATTGAGTTTGACACATGAAATAAACTCTCAAAGTTGATGTGTCGGCACAAATACCCCGTCAAACCTGCCATCTCGCTCACCGTGTAACAGCGCTGAACTCGCGTCTTGAATCTTTAAACGCAATCACCGCGTTCTGCGTGAACATGCATCCTTTATGTAAATGACCCTCATTTCAGATCACAAAACACACCACAGGCTGCCTCATGCTCGTCCTGCTAAGTGCAAGCAGGAGAAACGTTCACGCATGCATGATTTATTTGTAAAAAATGCATTTACAAAAGTTTAGATGATCCTGGTTGCAAACATGAAGATGGATGCAGACAGATCGCTTTGCCTCGGATTTGTGCATCAAGAACACGTGAAAAGTGCAACACAGCATCAGCAATAAATATTCATTTTGTTTGCACTTGTTTACCAAAAAGCATTTATGGAAAATAGAGTAAAAGCTTCTCGTTATTTTGTGCAGAACAACACTGTGAAAAATAGATTTGTTCAGTGGTCAAACTGCAATGGTTTTAATACTAAAAAGACCAGATAAATGAATTAATAAACCGCAAAATTAAAAAATAGCTTAAGTGGTTAAAATTATTATTATAATAAATGAATAAATAATGATTATATGATTATATGATTATTATGAAATGATTATAAATAAATAAATACATTTTAAATTATTATTATTTTAACTGTTATTAATATACCTCAATAAACATAACATGTATAAATACAAAGATAATTATTTTATTCTAATTATGCATTCATTATTTTAATTATTTACTTAAGTTTAAAATAATTTATAACCTAACAAAATTTATAGCATTATTTGTATATTTGTATATAAATATTCCTCCAATTAGAATAGAACAGAATGCCTTCATCATCCTTGTATCACTCGCTGGTTTTCACTGAAATTGTGATAACATTTATTATTATAATTAACACAAATCAAAAGATGCATTACAGAAACTCCAATGTCACTTTTAAAAAAAGTAGGAACGTAATAAGATCTGAGAAACACACTCAAACACGACGCTTCTCAGTAGCACGCTCGATGTTTCCTCAGAATCCACATCCGAAAGAAAAATCAGACAAAGCGCTCGGGAGTTTCTTGTCACTTTCTCAAGCAGCTCAGGTAAGAAAAAGGTGCGAGTGATGTCTGCGAGAGTTGGCGGGAAGTGATGACAATGGATGGCGTCGTAGGGACAACAGGCAAGCGTCAAGAGGAGATGATTGATGGGTCCAAACAAAGACGAGCCGGGCCACGGTGAATTTACCTGCCGGGAGAGATCTGCGGTTTGACAGGCCCTGTAAGGTGAAGCGCTTTCTAGCCAGAGCTGATCGCTCTGAGCCAAGGCTGGCTGAAGCGTCAGCTAAAGGAGGAGAGGAGAAGAGAGGATGGACGTTAAATCATTCAGAAAGGCCTGATGAATAGCACAGCGAAGGGAGTCTGCTTTCACTTTAGAAAGCAAATGGCAAATGATGGTGTGTTTGTCCAATCACATTGTTGGAGAT